>JACJUY010000486.1:87671-112906 GCA_014220935.1 Platorchestia sp. MABIK | reverse complement strand
GTTGTGAAGGCCATAACTCGGAAATGAAGCATTTCCGGACATATGTTGTAATGAACTATTTTGATTGTCTACATGTGGGAAATACATACCTGAAATTATGCCGTGTATTTTTGAAACACCCTGTATAAGCTTGAGGACGATGTCACTGACGTTTTTGTGAAAATTTTTCTTTTATCTTATCTGATCGCAACAAAAATGCCTTAAAAGAAATCACACTTGAAACATTCGATCACGCAGTGCAACACAAAAATGAAAATGATCCTTGCATTCTTTTTACGCTTAAAATTTGGTACGTCGGTTAACAGCTGTACTGCAGTTCCGTGGTGAATTTCACCCTTATCATAAAGAATATAATTCACGCTGAGCATAGAATTAGTAATGTCTTCATGAAATATTACAGGAAAGTTATTCTAAGCCCTAAAGAATTGAAAGGGACTGAAGAGTACAAGAGAGCTCATGCACAATTGCTTTGTCAATACAGAGCGCCCTGCAGAATTCCTCAGCGCAGACAGCGTGAATTAGTTTGTATTGCGCTCGTTGCCTGCAGGACTAAATGGAACGATAAAAAATAATGATATTCATCAATCGAAAATCACTGCCGAAATTTGAGCAGAAATTGATGGATTCAAGCATCATAAGATCCCAAAGGATAATGTACAAGATAATTAGTTTGTACTTGGTATAAAAACAGCAATGTAAAAAGAAGTGAATTGTAACTATGTCATCTATCAAACAAGATGGTAATTCGTTGAAGAAAACAAGATGTATGAATTTCATAAATCGTAATCAAAGATATTGAAAATTATGACAGTGCAAAAACTTGCACGAGATTCAGTACAACTGTAGAGAAACCGCTGTGAGAACTCGGTCTTTGGTACAAGCTGCAGCTAATACGTTGCGAAAATATTTATTGACTATGTTTTCATAGGCTGGGATGGAGTAGGAAAGTTCTACTGTACATGGAGTCTTGATAATGTAACCATGGAGCAGTAGCACTGCACTCACTCTACACGAGCAGAAGGTACTCCGACACAATCAATGTTTGAGTCCGGTCATAGTTCTGATACTGTCCATTCGAGGGTCAACTGATTTTTCTGACACAATTAATTCGAGAGTCGAAAACTAGGTAATATTTATCATTGAAATTATTGAACTTTTAATATTACATAAACCTGAGGTTTTATTCAACTTCGCGATAATATAGCTCTAGTTCTTTTAATTAAGCTTCAGAAGCTAGAAATACGAACTGCTTATACAGGATGTTCGCTAAAAAACGAGCCAATTTAAAAATACTGTAGTTTGTAATATGATAGTGCTAGCAAACTGAAATAGGTTTCGTTAAAATGAGTAGGATTTTATTTTTATTTCATTTTATTAAATTTGTTTATTTGGCAAACCAGAATGGCAGAAGAAAGAATTAACATTGCAAGGATTATAATTAATTAGGATAAAACGATATCAGTGAGAAAATTGTGTGGTGAAAGTCAGGTAAAAAAAACTACTGTTCATTTTATTCTTAAAAAAGAACTTTATTGAAAACCATATAAAATGCATTGCCATCTGTAAATCTCACTGAAGGATAAAGATCGAAGATTTTTATTTAGATGCAAAATAAAGAACATGAGCAGTATTGATGGATAACATCTATATTGATGGATAACATCTATATTGATGGATAACATCTATATTGATGGATAACATCTATATTGATGGATAACATCTATCAAATATTGATGGATAACATCTATACTATAATAAGAGCCCCGTCCGTCCGTCCGTCCGTCTGTGCGTCACACCCACCAGCCTGTAGTGTGTGATGAGCGTATCTGTGATACAAGCTTCATCAACTCTACAATTATTTTCGGTACATTAACCCAGCAGATTCAGAGTCGGAATGAACATCACGTGTATTGGTAGGTTAGGTTAGGTTGTATAGAATATCAGCAGTTAAGACTGAGGAAAGTATAGGCGAGCCCCAGAATAGCATGGGAAATCACGGGAAAGCCATGTTAAAGCTTAATCACACACTTTCGGCTGGTGGGTGTAACATACGGAGAGACAGACAGACGGACGCGGCTCTTATTATAGTGTAGATTTTGTGAATATCATCTTAGTAGCATCACAATACGTTTTCTCGTAAGTAAGATTGGCATCCCAAAAAAAAGTTGATCATCTGCATCGCAACCGGTGTTCACATTTTGCTTCATCTGCTTGCTAGAATTTTTTCTCCACTGCACTGCAGCGTCAAGAAATGTGTCCAATCAGCTCACAATGACAGCAGTCATGTGTTTACTATCGTTAATAATAATTATTTATCCTTGTCTGGGACGTCCGAATCTTTTGGGAGAATCGGCTGGAGATGTTTGATGAGCGTATCTGTGATACCAGCTTTCACTACCTCATAGAACCTCAACGTGTGATATTTCAAATTCATTTGGAAACGCACACGAATCATTGTTTCATTGATATCAAATTAAATGCATGCATATTATTAGGAAACACATGTGTTGGCTCGGAGTCTGTTCTGATAGATTAGTGTGGGAACATCCGAGAGTCAGTAATGCCTTGATCACACATACATTTTTTCAGCTAAAATTCACTTCCAAAAGTACCATAATGATTTTTGATTTATGCTATTTTACTTTGCTATGTCACAAGCATTAACGTTATTACATCAAAAAAACTCAAACTGCATAGACATGATATTTCTGTTTGAGGTTTCTCGATATTTATCAATCAGCCACAAGTGTACTGCCACCAGCCTCGTTGGAGTGCGAGAAATATGTACTGCCAATTTCTTGACGTTCAAGTTTTTCAAATTGGCATTTCGTTACAATATTTTTCATCAGATCATGCCCACAGAGAGCGCTTTTAATTGTCTTGAGCTTGTAGGTCTGCATTTCTCTTAAGAAACAGGTTATCAAGGGATTCAGGAAAACATCAAAAGATTTATCACTTAGAAAATTGCTTAACGCATTTGCATTAGAATTCCGAGAAGGAATTCTTTGCCATCTCTAAATGCATTTGGAGCGCTGAACTCGAGTTGGTGCTTCTCTAAATGCGCTCTAGACTTGAAGATCACTCCACACAATCCCGCACTCCTCGGGAACAGAAGATCACTCCACATAGTCCCGCACTCCATGGGAACAGAAGATCACTCCACATAGTCCCGCACTCCACGGGAACAGAAGATCAAAAGTGATGGGGGAGATCCAGGGGGTAACCTCCATGTAGACAACATTATGAAGATTGACAGCGTAATGTTTTTGCAAGTTGAGAATGACAAAGTTAATGGGTTGCTCTTTCAAGAAACTGTTCTATGGAAAAAGTAAATGCGTAATATCTTGAAAACATGGCTTAACGATTGTTTAGTTTATTGATAACGAGAGACTAGAATCATTATTGGTAAGAACTAGCTTCCAATATTTATACTCTGTTGAGGTGCCGTACTCTGGCCCACCACGCGTAGGAGGCCCTCAATAAAACTTCTCCGATGTTAACTGATTTCGCTATCCAATTCAACTGACCTGATCCAATTCAACTGACCTGATCCAATTCAACTGACCTGATCCAATTCAACTGACCTGATCCAATTCAACTGACCTGATCCAATTCAACTGACCTGATCCAATTCAACTGACCTGATCCAATTCAACTGACCAAGCCCTGATAGTCGCTTGCTAACGTTACGGGACACACGTGTGCTGCTGGGGTTTCAAAAAACAAAAATTTTGCTCTAAGAAATAGACAACAACCATGAAATATATAGTGCGACTCTCTGCAATTGGTACCAAGTTAAAGGTTTTCAAAATATAGTAGAAATTGCTGTAATATGGGGAAAGAAGGTCGTCAAGAAATTAACCACAACATCATCATATACACACTCTCAATTATGGTTTCCCGCAAAATGATCTCTGAAAACATAATAAAAATTGCAGTGAAATGAGGAATTAGAATCGTTAAAAAATCAACAACATAATCTTATACCTAGACTATCTATAGTTCGTTGAACGTAAAATGTTCTCTCAAAATATAATAGAAATTGGGACAACACGAGGAAAGAGGGAAATGTTAAAAAATTCTCCTTATAAAGGCGTCTGGAGTCCGTAGCCGTGAAGAAACGGTGTGTGTACAACGAAGCAACCGAAATCATAACAAGTTGATACAACATTCTCAGAATGTTTTCGAGAATTTGGAAGTCCATGTTGTAATACTGAAAATAGACGAGAATGATTTCTTCTTCTAATAATTTCTCTTCCGAGAGAGAAATCATGCCGGCCCAAAACTGCTGCTTATTATTGCCATAACGATGCATCATTTTGCAAACACATGATTGTCCCACTCGTGGCAATTATACTGACGTAGATTAGCGATTGATGTACTTTGTGGAACATTATCGAAAGCCGTCATTTCTGTCGGGTTGCATTCGCTAGCTAGTCCTGTAGTAAAAATGTTCAACATTTCAAATGAAATTGAGCATACAGCGAAACGTTGCAGATCATATGAAATTTAAAAGGTTTCGGCAGTTTTAAGTCACAACTTTCATCCATGTTCGTTCGAATAACTTGAGATTCGCATGGACAACTCGTTTTCTGCTGCTCGATGAACAGGGAATAAAAAAGCTTTTCATGAAATAAAATTCTAGTACCAGTGAACACTCATTACTCTGATATCAAACTTTTAAATCCTTTGCTGTTGAAGCCTGTCACTGCTTTAGTAAAAGAAAATCACTCAGGCAGATGAATCAGGACGGAGCTTTTGACTTATACGTAAATTTCCAAGAAAATTCGCTGCATTCATATCGCCGCAGGATGGGACCAACATCATTCTATGCGCGCAGTTGTCTGGCAGAAGAAATCCGTATTTTTTTGCTATGACTCCGCTCAGAGAAATAGTTTTCTTTCGTTGATATGAAAAGAGCAATAATCGGGATCGAGTCTTTGACTCTGGCCATCCCGATATTGACGAGACTGCAATCATGTGGCTGTTGGTGGCCCTTTGCTGGACCGTGACAGAGTGGCTCGTACATCTCATCGGCGACCAATAAAGACCATGTTGACCTCTCATTTGATTTACCGACCCTGCAAGTGTTAATACAATTCTTTTAGCGTGCTGCGAAAACGATATTGCGGCTGCGAAACGGATTGCTGGGAATGAGTTAGTTTTTGCCACGTTTTTTGATGTATAAAATTTTTGACGTACACAAGTGTTATGTCTAATTGATATCAGTAGCTAATCCAAGAGCGATTTAGCGTAAAATTTTATACTGCCTAAATACGCCAGCTGTTTTTTGGGATAGTGACCACACTATGTATATTACTGGATTTAGTAGCGAGTAAAATGTTTCCTGATTTTGAATGAAACGAAAACGAGATTCGAATTAAAACTATTCAAAATTTTACTACAAGCAGCTCAAAAGTTCTGCGAGCGCAAATTGTGCAGGCTGCTGATAGGTGCGAATGTTTCAACACGCCTTAAAAAAACGATACAATTTATTATATTCGAAGTTAAACATTGCTTATTGCTTGTTAACTTGATAGAGATTATTTTTTAATTTTCAGCAAAATTAATTTTCCACTTGTGCTGCCATTTAGGCAAATTTCAGATGCTCTTACCGCAACACAATTTTCCTTTCCAGACTCTGCATCATGTAAACCTCAACAGAATTTGTAACTTTAAATAAAATTTACTTAAGAAATTCTGAAGTGCACGGACGAATGCTACGAATGAAGAACCGGAGAAAGACGGATTTGAGCTGACAATTCAGGGTCGTCTTTGACTGCAAAGACCCGAACGCATGACAGACCCGAATCTCTCCTAGGTGAAATTAAAATGTTTTCTCAAGTTAGAACTTGAATTCATTTCTAAAACTTGTGTTTTAATAAAACTTAACCGTAAAAAACCTTGTTTAAACGTGTATCTTTTCTTCTATTGTTATCTGTATTTTTACAGTGAGACAATATCGAAATGGAAATCAATAAATCGACATGATTTGAAATAAAAAAAAGAAGTTTACTCTCATTATGTATTGGTCCGTAATCCTATTTACCGAGCAAGCAATGAAGCCAGCACCTAACTGCGATATTATGGTGCTGTACAAAGTGGAATCTCATATATTCATGAAGCTGTGCGTTTTATATCATTTTTACTCTTCCACTTAGAATTGATCTGTTTACTTGCCAATGAAATAAATCAACGAGCTCATGCGACTTTGCAAGTATATCAATTTTATTTTTTAATATGTACGCCTTCAAACTTGAGTCAACTTCTCCAAATAAATCACATCTTCGATTTACCCAATTTCATCAATACATTTTAGCATGCGTGACAGGTCCTAAAAATTTATAGAAATTCTATTTATGATGAAATAGTTTTTTGAGCAGGAAGATCCCAAATACCAAACTTTCACGTCACATCACGGTTGCCATTATATTTTGGCGATAAAAAATCAAATCGATAAATACGAGGAAATGAATACGAGGAAAAATACGAGGAAAATGATGAATAAGACATCAAAATCGTAGAGAATGATCAAAGCTGATTGAAAAACTTCACTTTGAGGCGCACCGGAGAATTCACGGCACATTTCAAAGAACTCGAGCACCTGCCCATCAGATGCAGGTCACTGCGAGAAATTGGAATCGATCGGAAGTTCATAAAAGCCTCTACAACTCTCCTCAATTGCAGCAAGCCTGTGAGTCTCGATGGACTGGACAGAGACACAAAAAATCTCAATCTCATTGATTCATGGTGTGTCGAGCGCTTGAATCTGGAGGCTTTATTAAAAGTCCCCGCCGTAATTGAGCAGGCCGTTGTCAAGCAGCACTGCAGTCTGGCAACGCTGGCGCTGCGCTGAGGCTGCGCTGCGGCTGCGCAAAAATGTCCACTTGACCGCAGAATAGCTGCCTGCAGCGCAAGAGTCTATCCTGAAGAAGTGCAGTTTTGTGTCGCTGCAGAGAATTTCTGAACGTTGGTTTTTCCAGCTCACATTCAATCATTAGACCTATATGACATTTGAGGTTGAACTTTGGCTCGAAAAAATTTGTTTCACCCCAATTAGAATGAACGGTCGTCTCGGCCGCCATGCCAGATGCTGCGGCGAACTGCCCTCACGTGAGCGATACTGCGCTGAAAATGCGAGCGGTAATTTTAACTGAGAAATTAGAGTTTGTTTGAGAGCGTCGTCTGCACAAGGGTAGAAAGGCGGGATTTTACCAGTGATATTTTCACATAATTTTGCTCGGTAAGACGACTTGGAATTTCCCGATTTCTATTCAATTAAATACTTCAATAGCTTCAAATAAAAGTTCTGGTGCAGAACGTATTACTCTTCTTTGCGTGTGCCATGTATCATGTTGAGCTTACATTTGTACATGAATATTACTAACGTATTAGCTGGATGAGATTCATCGCAGAATTAAGGAAAAATAAAAAGTTCCTGCTTGAGGTAGCACTATGAATAGGTTTAAATATTAGAGACGAAAATGCGGGAATGAATACTGCTTAGTAAAAAATCTAAAAAAGCAAAAAAAAACGTCAAGTTAATAGCGCAATATTTTTAAAACTATGTCATAGTTCCTCGCTTCTGGGTACTATGATAATGAGTACATAGAACTTGAGTCAGGGTACTAACCTGGGAATTTAATTTTTATTTATTACTAGTGCACATGGCAAATCAAAAATGACGGGATTCAATATTTTCCTTGCATAAATTCATCAGATGTGGTTTACAAACACATACACCTATCGTACTGGTCCTCGCGATGAAATATTCTTGTACTTGCGCACTGGTGAAACTCGTATCACAGATACGGTCATTAAGCATCCTTAAATTAAAATATACAAAATGTAACTTTAGTTTGACAAACTAATATTATATAAATTTAACTTAAGAGCGTCGCAGAGAGACGGAAGAAGCGGACACCAAACAAATGTATAAACACACTAAGGGTATTATTAGGTGAGATATTTTCCTGTGTGTTTTATTCTACGCTTTACTTAAAGACTCGTAAGGCATGCATGTCTTCAACTGTAAGAAGTGAAAACAGTGGTGGAGTATGAGTTGTTCTAAGCATTTATTGTTCGTCTCTAAGTTTTTTGTGCATTTTTAGTGTGTCATTCATTTAAAAATTCAAAAATACAAAGCCCTCTAGTTGTACATGTAATGAACGTAGACTTAAAAATATGTATTTCTCAAGGATGTATTTTTAAATTGAATTTTCCATAATAATGTAGGCTATAATGTAATGTAATATTCCAATTTGAGCACATTTGCGAAATTTTCTTCTATTTTGATTTTTGAATCAACATAATTTGTGTTGATGATCGCGGTAGCAAAAATAATATGCCTTGTATTCATCAAAAACCTCGAAGCCACACTTGAAATAAAGAGTACAATTTCATCAAGGTTCAAAATCAGGAGTAAATGAAAAACATGTTCCTCATTTCCAATTTTTTTTCAGCCATTTGTACATCATGCATCATGCAAAGTCTCTCAGTTGTCACAGGACAAAGTCAGCATTCATGAATATTAATTCATCTCTGAACGACACAAGCACTCTTTTCTACTTATATAAACAAGTAAGAGACAAAAAATCTACTGTACAGTGAGAGCCATGACAATATCAGTGTCTTCCACGCACTCGAAGCAAGCATGAGCTGCCTGTTGCATCACTTCTAACGCCAGAAAAGGCACAACCAGTTCATCAGTCAGTCGCTTTCCAAATTAACAAGTTTCCGGCGAAGAAACCCACCGGTGGTCACTAAGGGGATTTTTATAATGCTGCTGACCGACATGCAGTCACTAACTACGCATTGATAAATACTTAATGGAAGCTAAATGAAGACACAATCCAGGTAATGTTTGTTATTTTCAAAATTGTTTACTACAATTGACTTCAAATTTGAATTGAATATTGAACTTCAGTTAAATCCATGGCAGTTAACGTGTTACAAAGCCTCTCCAGATGGACTTGTGTCTCAGCCTTCACCCTTCAACGTCCTAAAGGACCACATGGTCCAGAACTGCAGAGTCGTTTTTGGAAAAGAGCGTTTAAAAAAGACATATTTCGTATTTCTTGTTTCATTTTTTTTCAAAGTTTTATCTTCAAAAATTACTGTCGTGACGGCCTCATACCAGTGCCAGTTATGAATGTTGGTGGTTGTGATAATAGTATTATGAGTACGAAAATGTTGACGTTAAAGGATTAGGAGTCAAATGTTTTCTCAAGCGGCGTTAATGACATGTTCGGTCTATCAAGACATGTAAAATTTGTCAGAGAATTTTTAGTCAATGTTACCAGCTGACATTCAATGTCTCAACCTATTTACCATCCGATGTTGAGCTTAGGCTTGAAAAAATGTATTTGTCTCACCCACATTAGATTATAAACTCATAAACTTTAGGTGTAAATTAATTTTATTCTTCCGGGATTTGATTCTTATTCTTCCGTGACATCCATGATTTTCTTCCGAATAATCTTTTTATGCTCCTAAGATATTTTATTTTTCTTTCTAAAACAGATCTGGGTTCTTCACATTCAAAAATGCAGTGGTTGTTTCAAAACCCCGACATTTAATACGATGTCCCTACAGAAACTGAGCTCTTTCCTTTCATTGTTCGTCGTTCCTATTAACAAAATTCTCGCCATACCAGCCCACGTTGGCTTCAGGATTACAATTTTTTGCCTTGCCCGGTTCCAGGAGCTATGAGATCACGTGATGCCTCCACGTGAGTGTCGCAGTAGCCCAAAGTTCTGCCAGTAAATTTGGTTATACTCGAATTAGACCTGACCTCGCCGCATGATTTTCGTGGTCTTTCGTTTACTTATAATGTTCAAATCAGACATAAGTGCCTTGTTAAAAATTTCTTGACGATTTTTTATTGTTTAATTAACTCGTCAATTTTAAAAGTGCCTAGAAGGTCCTTTGTATTTAAAAAGTTTAAAAAGGATTTGGAGAATTTTCTCAATGCTTCCTAATGAATTTGGTCAACAGATATTTAAAATTTGTTTAAAATTTGGCTCTCAATCTGGAATTGCATTGAATAATTTAGAAACTCTCAACAATTTTTATAAATAATTTTCTTTTGTAATACTCCCGTGACAGGTTCGAAAAGGGACCTAATTTTCGTAGAACAAATTAGTGAATCAGTGACTACAATTTGCAGGAATGTGACTACTGCCGTTTAGTTTCTTGACATAACTGTGATACAACATAAATTCTGAGAAGTTTGCTTTTATGTACAATTTTGAGCTGATTTTCATAGTCTAGTTACACAGAAGAATGCAAGCTCCGGTTGCAGTGCTCTCATTCATAGCTATTTATTCATTTATTATTTCTTGAAACTTCTGTTTTATTTCTCAATTATCCTCAAATATTAATGATTCATTTCCCTATAATGTCTGAATTCAATTAACTGGCTTCATCATATTCTCTTAAAACTACTGATTCATTCCTCTGTTACTTTTCAAAAGAACTGATTCATTTCTCTATTTTTGCTTGAAGCTATTGCTTGAAGCTATTGCTTGAAGCTATTGCTTGAAGCAGGCTTTGTGATTTGTAATGCAGGAATTATAATTTGAGGATTAGTTGGTTAGACAAATACTTTGTGTGCAAACATTTACGGTCTTCAAGCTTGTCTCTAGGTTGTTGATATGCCGTAAACATGAAATAAGTTCTCATCAAGGGAATATCATGAATCGCATTTCAAATCGAGGATGTCCAACCGCTTCAAACGCTTCAAACAAGAAAAGTCAGAGAATGCATGCGCGCGTGTGGAGAGGGAAGACTCGACCGACACAGACACACGTGCCTCGTACACGAGGATTTAATCATCAGCTTCCTGCTCTAAAATATTAGACCGATCTGACTTGTGTGAGAGCAACAGGCATTGCAAGCGCCACTCTCTCACGCATGTCACGTTGCTCATCCAAGTCTAGCTGCCAACCATTCATTACTAGATTGGATCAGAGCTAGTTTTTTTCAAGTGTTAAGAAAGTGTGATTTTTTTCACTTTTTGAAAGATCTTTTGCTGAAAATTGCTTAACTGAAGATCAAGCCGAGTATTATTACGGTCGGAACGAATTGTTGGAATCAAGTTCCATTTATGTTCTTTGGCACAACGAATGCTAAGATAGACGGGCCCGAGATACATAAAAGATATGCATGATGTGAAGAAAAGAACTTTATGTTGTCTGAGAAAGTTATTTGTATGCATCCATCCGAAAAATAAGCTTCAGAGTTTCTGCGATGCCTCCAAATGAGTTCTGTGAACAGTTCTTTAAAATATGTCTCTCAATCGTGAGAAACGCAATCAAATCTCGTAAAACATCCGAAAGTTATTTTCGAGTGTTTCTTCTCAGAAGGTGATGCTAAAAACATAAAACAATGAATGGCCTCTGGAAAGGCGAAAACTTGTTATAAAATGTACAAAACAACGACGTCAAACCTTAGGTTGAGAGATTATAGATAATGAAAGAAATGAAATTGGTCAGCCAATGACCAAAATTGACTACAAGTAAAGAACATCATGAACTGCATTCTTACGCAGACGAATCTTGAATAAAAACACCAAGGTTGCTACTCTCAAAGTCAACATTGCTAAAATTATTTATTGCTGTCGGATTTTAAAACGTAAACGTTTCGAGCACGAGGCTCATCATCAGTACAAATTGTATGAAAAGAACAAAACCAAGAGATGAACAGATCAAAGCACACTGGAAATCAACACTGAAGTAAAAATACTGATACTAAAATCAAAAGGAAATTATGTACAAAGGGTGGGCACTATTAGTTTCATTAAGAGGCGGCTTAAGTTTGAAAATGTGTAAGGAGTCCAAAATTCTTAAATCATTCTGATAATTTAAAAAAAATAAGCAAAAGAAGAAAAGAGCGGTGAAGCGATATCTCCAAATTGGTGCCTTCATATTTGATAGGGAAAGCAGGCTATTACTTTTTTGAAATTGATCAGCGGAGTGCTGTACAGTGAAATTTTTATACGGCTTTTCACGTTTCCAGTTTGCCATCTTAATTTGCTTTATAGTTTGCCCTCGATTGCACATCTGCTAGAAGGCTCATGAGTCGGAAATTCAATTTTCACTTCGAAGATAATGGCTAAAGAAGAACTTCAAAATCATTTTAATCAAACGTTTCAGCTTCCTCTCATTATTAGTTAAATCGGTATGAATATATACGAGTATAAATATATATACATACATTGAATTAAATTAAAAACATGACAAATTTACTGATTTGCACAACGAGTATTCAAATGTGGGTCTAAGTAAGATAATGACATGACGTAGAATTAAAACACTAAACAAATTTAAATGTTTAGTAACCCCACTGCTCAGTATCGTAAATGCAACTTAAAGCGGAAGAAAAAATACAGAAACATAAATTATCTTAGGTTTTATACGGAACGGTCTCAGGGGAAGATTGCTGGCCAAAATAAAATCTTGTCTAAAAATTTGCCTTGCCAAATTTTTGCTGTTTCTTTCACTAGCTGATTAAATGTGCAAGGGAGATATACCTGAACATTAATAATATAATAGGACTAGATTTTTTCTATCGATTTTAATATTGAAAATTTAAAGATATTAAGCTTTCGAGTAAAGGAGATTGAAGAAGGGAATCATGGGAGTGAAAATAAAGCAAAGCATTATTCTGAAAAAATACTAGTGTCTAGCTCGAGATAATCTTGTGAATAAATATGGGAAAAAATGTCGGTTGCAAGCACTTGCAGTCATTATAATGTTTAATATACCAGAGAAAAGGCCAGCGTAAATGTTTTTTTCGAATTTTAATGAGTTTCAAAAAGTTTACATTGAGGGTATTGTTTTAACAATACATTTGAAGCTAAAGAACTTACTCAGCAATAATTCACACTCAGCCTAGGAATTCGCTCCAGCATTTTAATACTTTTCTCTGCATTTTTTTAATAAGAAAGCGATAATCGATATCTATGAATTAATTTTCCTACTAATCATCAGGTAATATTTTTCCCGTAAAATCGTAAAAAGTAAAATTAAAGTTGATTTGGAGCTTGCTATGGACTAGACACAGACTCCTCTAATTCGTGCACTGTGCCTATGGAATTTTTCCAATAACATTTAAAAAAACACACTTAACTACATAGAACTTCCTCGGTATACGAGCTTCAAAAAGCTTGATGGTGAAGCTTTTCCTCAAAATATTCTTTTCACTCAGTCTGAGTATTTTTTTATTTTCATGTGTTGATCTAGAAACCTGGGAAATAACCTTCACTAAATGAAAGCAGTCAACATTTTGTTATCGAATTTTCTTTGGAAAAGTCTCATATTTCAAAAGTTACTTTCTCAAACTGAAGTCATTTAATTAGAAACGAATATTATAATTTCGTTGTTAGAATGGTTATATCTAATTTCAATTTTACATCCCATTTTTGAGCAATATTTTTACGAGGAAAGTGAAAATTCCCACAAAATTTCCTCTCCATTTAATTTTCAAATCCATGCTTGTTATGACGCCTCTTTTGTCAAGGTCACATTCGAATTTAGACCGCTTTGATCCAGGTGTCCAGTGCGAATCAATAACGAGTTAAAAATATCTACCGCACTGCTGGGCTATATACCCACCATCCAATTTACCCGTGAAATCGGATCACCATTTCTCGTTACATCATCAATAGGCTGAGGTGCCGCCATGGACGTTTGTACGTGTGGGGATACCAGGGAAAAATTCTGTTGTAAAGTTGAAAAGCATCACGTTAACTGCGATGGGGTTAACTGAAGTTCAATACTCAGTACAAATTTTAAGTAAGTTATAGTAAGCAATTTTGAAAATAGCAAAATTTCACTGAATCGTGCCCTTACATTGCTTCATTTAAGTATTTATAAAAATTTAGTTTGTGACTTCTGGTGGGTCAGCAACATTATGAAAATGCTCTTCGTGTACACCGGCGACTCACGTCGCGACCAACGTGTCAAATCGCAGCACCGATCAAATTAAAACAACATCTCAGTGACAAAACTGTTCAGTAAAGCCCAAATTAAACGTATTACCTGATCACCTCTGTACATGCACTCATGTACTGCGCTTACATGTACGCATGAGCTAAAAAAGTTGTAATAAATGTTTAGACTTATAATGTCCCAGGAATCGATTATTTCGACTTTGTGACATTTCTTCGACATTTTTTTCGTTATATTTTGACTTTGTTTTGGACATGAATCACAGTTAAAAAAAAAGAACAAACCCTTTTTAGATTTTTCCTTCAACTCTCTTGGGTGCGTAATTGTTGCCATGGGTACATGTAGGCTACATGAAACAGTAAATATGCAATCCACTGAGTGAGACTTTTTTCAGAAAATACCCTAAATTGTTTGCAACGTATCAAGGAGATAAATATTCATTTCCTGTTTTCCGGACTCCAGATATCTGAATTTCATTTCTTGATTTCCGGACGGAGGATTTCCAATTTTCAATTCTTAATTTCTGGACGCCAGATTTTTGCGTTTGTGATGGCTTGCAGCACTCGTTTTGAAACATTAGTACAAATGATTGTTGGGTGCAAATCAACATTAGCTTACGGGAACAACAGAACAGAAAAGAAAATAGCGGCGAAGAAAGTGCTGCAGGAAAAATACTCAAATAAAGCGCGACAATTCGCATGTAGTCTCATAAACACACCATTACAAAATTACAGCGACTTGAATGACCAAGACACTATTTTCGAAGCAAACGAAAAGTAGTGGCGAATGTAATTCTAATGACCATATCCCTATTTTCGGAACAAACCCAAAAATTCATTTTAAACATTTTCAACGATTTATGCCTCGAGGTTGTTTAATGTGCAAGTCACAAAGTTATTTCACTATGCAAATCATGATAGGAATGACATCCTACTACACGCTTACATATGTTCCATGAAAGTCCTAAAAGCTAGCTCAAATCGAGTCAAATTAAATTTGAATACATAATAGATAGACGACCTGTCTGATCAATCTAATTCTCCCCTACGAGTTTGAGTTAATGTGAGTTTCTGTAAAGACTAGGTGGCAATAGGAGTTAATTAAAAAACTACTGACAACTTCAAAAGTTTTTATAAACCGATTCAAATCGCACGATGTTTGTTTTCAGCATAAAATGAAATTACACCTTGCTTCTCCGAGGTTTGTATTTCCGAAGTATCTCCAAAGAAGCTCCATGGTTTCTAAATTTATGCGAGTGACGTCTGTTTCGCATTGGACAACATTATTTTCGTTGCCTCATGTATGATTATATTGCATTTAATTTCACATCTTTACTTTTTTGTCATAAACTCACTTATCAGAATACGTCTAGAAATCTACATGCATCCAACATGTTGAAGCACAGGACAATAATATATTTTGCTTTTAAAAACCAGTGTGCAAAAATTTTTAAATCGGAATTTGATGAAACAGATAACATGCAAGCTCACGTCATTCTCACTCGTAGTTTTGATAACAGAACAACACAGGCAAGCTGGACTTGAAGTAATCCTGTCCGTTACAGCTTTTAAAAGAACATTCTGACCAGCTTATGCAGATCCCTAGTGAATAGCCCGCGTAAAATCGGCGATGGCTTGCCAATTTCGTGTGAGTTTCTTTAGTGACTCGAAATGCCAGAGCAACATAGTCGTAGTCATAGTCCATTCAAATTGTTTCTAGTATCCAGTGAACTAGACGGAAGACTGTGGTGAATGAGCGAAAGTGAATAATCGTTCTTTGATTCTACACTTCAATGAACAGCCACCTCCGATTCTATCAATAAATTGAAATAGAGAAGCTGCATCGCTTATAAGCTGCGGTATTGAGATCCTATGAATGTGATTTTAACTCTCCGTGGTACGATCAAAGAGTTTGAGCAAATGAAGAAACCCTGGAGATTATCGAGGTATTTGCATACGCGTCCGATCAAAAATGACGTCATTCAACAATGTTCGACTGGGGATGTAAATCCCTTTTGATGTAAAATGACATTATCATCGTCATCTTATAAAATAACATTATCCTCGGCATAATTTCAAATAGCATTGCCCTTGTCGTGACATAAAAAAGCACTACCCTTGCCGTAATATAAAATGACATTATCCTAGTCATATTTCAAAATTGCGTTAACCTCTTAACAAAATTAGATATCATTACCTCGTCGTAATTTATAATTGTTATAGCCTCGTCGTAACATGATTTTATCTTAGTTGTCATATTAACACTCGCCGTTCCCTAAAATAGCACACCCCCATTACTATGTGAAGAACTGAAAGTGTGTGGTGAGTGTATCTAACACAGGCTTCACAATCTCTTCAATTTTTCCTTTCAATAAACCTCCACATATGAATGCCCGATGTATGTACCCATCCTGGGAGCACTCGGGGTCAAAATTAATTTTTTTTTGAGTGCGGGAGGGAATGATATCATAGATGAGCGTATCATAGATACTCTCATGAAAGCCTTCTGGATGTTCCAGTAAGGAAAAATCGACGCCTTCAGATTAAATTTCATGTGCATATTTATGTATATTTATCGAAAATTGCCCGACTGGAAGACTATATGACAGGACTGAACTTGACCTTAGTAGCAAGGTGACGTCACACGTCACCTTGCAAGGTGACGTCACACGTAACGGTGACGTTACGCAAGGTGACGTCACACGTAACGTCATCTTGATGACATCTTTTTTTGGAATGCCCAAAAATTTTTCCCTATTTTTTCTGAAGAGGAATATGAACATCACCCAAAAAAGCTCTGTAAATCAACGTAATTCGGACGAACATTTTTTCTTTATGAATTACTGAACAAAAAATCTTTCTATCCTTAAATATTAAAAGGCCAGGTGTCTCCTGAAATAAATAAATAAGTTTTTTCATTTCATGTGCGTAATTTTTCCTATGTTA
Organism: Platorchestia sp. MABIK; assembly: GCA_014220935.1. Classification (NCBI taxonomy): domain Eukaryota; kingdom Metazoa; phylum Arthropoda; class Malacostraca; order Amphipoda; family Talitridae; genus Platorchestia; species Platorchestia sp. MABIK. The sequence continues at coordinate 96,009 of JACJUY010000486.1, read as the reverse complement.
TTACAATGGGCAGGTGTCTGCTCTTCCACACAGTTGTTGCTTGGGTGGTCCGTCTCTCTGTCACTCTCTGAACACTCTGACCGCAACGTGCACCTCCGGTGGCCACGGAGGGGATTTTAATAATGCTGCTGCCTGACCAGTAGTCACAATCTCAATCTTCATAAATACTTAATCAAAGCAATTGAGGGCATGGTCCAATCAAATTGTCATTTTCAAAATTGATCACTACAATTGGCGTTGAATTTGAGTTGAATATTGAACTTAAATTTTTACCAATTGCTATCAAATTGTATGGATGCTTAATGACCTTATAAGCGATACGATAAATATTTTAAACACGAGCACTATTAGGATAGACATATTTGTTTGCCATTCGCACCTGGAAGATTCATTAAGGCAAATGTCGAATCCCGTCATTTTTGACGGGCCGTATTTGCTAGTTAGAGCTTAAAAACAGCCGCTCACTTGGAGCAGCTCCCAAATGCTGCATTATACTGACCGAAAAGCCCCCAAATGTTGACTGGAGAGAGATATATGAGTATAACAGTAGAGGAAACAAGGTGGGGTCATTTCTATGGGAGAAAATACACCTCTTGTTCGGCTAGCCAATAGAAAGGCTTTATTTCAAACAAAATTTATGACGTCACCAAAACGCCATGTCGTTAGGCCAATAGTGGAGCCATATTTGAGGGTAGCAGTGCTACCAGATGCAATAGGAGCGGTGCTATTGGTTCGTTGCCGTATTGTCACCGAACCACCCCGTTAACGAAAAAAAGGCTGGTTTGAACCTACCTTATTTCCTCTACCGTGATGAGTATTACTTAATGTACACGACTATTCAAAAATGACGAGATTCAATACAATCATTAAATATATCTTCCTGATATGGATGACGAACAAATATATCCATCCTAACTGTAGCACGATTAAAATATTCTTGTGCTTGTGCAGTGGGGGAAATTAGTATCCCAGATACGGTCTTTGATTAAACATTTTTAACACTTTTACTACGCCAAGTAACACGGAAGTTTAACGTTCAACTCAAATTTAAAGTCAATTGTAGTAAGCTAGGTTGAAAATAGCAAACACTAACTGGATCGTTGCGTAATTAAGTTTTGATTAAGTGTTTTTGAAAATTGAGTTTGTAGTCGCTAGTCGATCAGCAGCATCATGAAAATTCCCTCCGGGCACCACCGGTGGCTCACGTCTCTATCAAAGTGTTAAGAGCGTCATATAGAGACGGACCGACCAACCAAGCAATAACTTTGAGTTATTTTTAATTATTATCCAATCAGATTTCGAACATATTTGCTCTATCTTTTTCCTCACAATAAGTTGCATTATCTTGAACGATAAAATCAATTTTCATAGTAGCAATATTTTTGGCGTATTAACAAAAGTGAGAAGCTGTCAGGTCTTCATATCATTCGAAAGATAACTACATAGAACACCATTCAAATGGATGTGAATTACCGGGAATGTTGCAGACAGGAGATATGTAAAAAGATGTATAAAGTTAGCAAATCAATACTATAATAAGAGCCGCGTCCGTCTGTCTGTCCGAAGCCAGCCAAAAGTGTGTGATGGGAGTATCTGTGCAAGTTCGGCCTCATCAACTCGCGAGAGATTTATTTTTTCATTTCTTACGGCTTTTCTTTCATTTTGCCTTCTCTCTTATTTCAAATGAAGGGAGGTGGACTTTGTTTTTATAATAATGGGGATGGCATTCATACGTCGAAAATTAATACTCGATGGCTTTTCGGGACAGAAATTGCAGCATCATGCAGTTGCTCAAAATAAAATGCTAGTTTTATAACCTAATTTTCTTCCATTAGTTAATTTAGAAAAATTGTTCGCCGATTTAACTCAATTTTGTAGAATAATCGCTAAAAGGGTGATTATAATTTTAATTTAAAATAAAAATATCACGCGGAGGGAAAATGTCAGGTCAGGAAAATGTCAGGTCAGAGCAGGTCAGGTCAATCCAAAGTTTTAATCAATCAATTTAGGTCAAGCTAGGATAGGTTAGAGTATGTCAGGTCAATCCAACGCCTTAATAAATCAATTGATAAAACGTTGGTTATATGACATATTAAGCAAGGTTAAGTTAGGTTAGGTCCTTGTAGCTAATACGAGCAAAGGAAATTACGAAAAGTTAAATTATAGGCCCCCAATTTCTAAACCAGTCAAATTTTCGGAAAATTTGTCCGATTGCATACTTGAAAACATGATAGTTATTATTTCATTGAATTGCTACACAATTACAGTAAAAAAAAAATTTACGTCATAATCGAGGTTACGCAAGAGAGAGGATTAACAAAAATTTTGAAAGATTAACTCCGTTTTTGACTTCATTTTGAAATACCTTTTTTTCTGCACCAAAACACGCAATTCTTTAATTAAGAGTGCAGGTACTCCATGGTACTGGAAAACTTATTTTTTTAAACAAGGGATGAGTTGCGTGTCACGGTAAAATTGCTTGGAGCTTAAGCCAGTGAAGGGAAATATCTGCAGTGATACTGGCTATATGACAAAATCTCGTGCTAAAACCATCCTTACCCTCTCTTGCTTTCATTATTCTGAGTATGATCAAGCTATCTGTTTTGATGTTTGCTCTCGGGCAGTTTGCCCCTAGACATTAGCCTTAAGACATTGGCCTTTGAGGCAGTTTGGCTTTTCGATTCGTTGCCTACAAGCGCTTTACCTTCGAACGTTTTGGTTTCTGGAAGTTTTCCTTTGATGAGCTAACCTTAGGATGCCGTAGCTTCGGGCTTTTTGCCCTCGGTGTCACATCTGACAGATTACTTAGGTCAAGTTTACCTGAGGATATTAGGAATTCAACCTTTGCAAAAATTGGCTCCCTAAGCGAGAACACCCTCGCACAATTCGCATTCCGGCGTTTTTTTCAACTAGCCCACAATCGGAAAGCGTAGAATGTGTGCACAGTTTGCCTTCGAATACTTCGAGCACTAGGAATTTGCTACCAGAAATGTTTCTGGGTAGGTCTGTAAACTTCATACCGCCATAAATCTGAAGCTGATGCTGGCAGATACAGGCTGCACTTGTTTTGCATGATAGATAGGCTGGTGATCGCATTGTCACTTCACAGCTGTAAAGAAGAGTCTGGCCAACCTGTTATTTAAATTCGTGTTGCGTGAATGTCTGAAACAGAACCGCAACGTGAATAGTCATAACAGAAGTGCACATGTTATAAAAATCGACGCGTTGTCCGAGCAGCCTCGATACCGATGACGCATATATTTTTTTCGAAAAACAACACTTGAAATAAAATTTCAGTCGAAAACTTTTAAAGTGAATTTTGGTGAGCCGACTTCCCTGAGTTCTCTGAAACCTAACAATCTTTTTTATAATAAAACGCCACGTGCTTTCTAAAATTTCTAAATAAATAAATCATTAAATTTGTTACGCAATTAATGCGAAATTTCTTCTATGTTATCACAATGGGAATCTCATTGAACACATTATATTTTTGGAGAATTTATGCACTTGTTAATGATGAATAATAATGCACTATAACTTCTGCTTGGTTGATTGGTCCGTCCCTCTGTCAAACTCGTAACGATGCTCAATGACCGTATCTGTGATACGAGTTTCACCAGTGCACAAGTACAAGAATATTTTAATCGTGTGTACTGTTAGGATGGATATATTTGTTTGTCACCATACCTTGAGACTTATTTAAGGAAACTCTTGCATCCCGTCATTTTACCGGGTCGTGTTCCCTAGTAACATGAACTTTAATAAAAATTCAAATTTATGCAATCAACCCTAGAATATGTCATCTGACACAAGCCCAAGGCCTAAACAAGATTTGAGTGCTTGTACATTTTTAAACTACACTCTTATTTGATTTCCTCAAGCAATAGTAAATAGATGGTCGCAATCAAAGTAATGTTATAACTTTTTTTTAAATTTGTCATTTCAAAATAGTTCATTTTTACTTTGTACCTTTTCAGAATTCTCACCACTGATGATGGTCTGTGGCGGATCCGTTTGAAATTAAGGTTAATTGGAACATATACTCTGAATCATTAAAATGGCTTATGTTGTTCTTTCATTTTTATTACGGTTGCCACGACTCCCTGATGACTTTTAAGATCTGACGCGTGACGGTTCGTGACAACACAGCCAGAAAAACAGCACAGCAATAAATGAACATAGAATCTAGTAACACCACCGAAAGATTACCATCACTATGCAGCAATACCTACACTGAGGCAGCCGTGAATGCCTGCAACTGGCCACGCGTGCGCAGTGTGTTATCAACTAATCTTGCGAAGTAATTTATCAGTGCGTGAAATGATATACTTGGGCCTTCCAATCCAGAGTTCATTATTCATGGGCGCCATCCGTCACCCTCGGAGACTGGAGTGTTTGAGGAGCGCTCTTCGCTCGGGCCGAACACGGGCCTGCTTTTGTGCTGAATTGGTGATGGGCTGCTGTACAGCTGCAGTGTGGGGTACAGCTGCATACAGCTGCAGTGTGGGGCACAGCTGCACACAGCTGCAGTGTGGGGCACAGCTGCACACAGCTGCAGTGTGGACACAGCTGCACACAGCTGCAGTGTGGGGCACAGCTGCAGTGTGGGGTACAGCTGCAGGTGGGGTACAGCTGCAGTGTGGGGCACAGCTGCAGTATGGATTACAGCTGCAGTGTGGGGAACAGCTGCACACAGCTGCCGTGTGGGGCACAGATGTACACAGCTGCAGTGTGGGGCACAGCTGCAGTGTGGGGTACAGCGGCAGGTGGGGTACAGCTGCAGTGTGGGGCACAGCTGCAGTGTGGATTACAGCTGCAGTGTGGGGTACAGCTGCACACAGCTGCCGTGTGGGGCACAGCTGCATACAGCTGCAGTGTGGGGCACAGCTGCAGTGTGGGGTACAGCTGAAGGTGGGGTACAGCTGCAGTGTGGGGCACAGTTGCAGTGTGGATTACAGCTGCAGTGTGGGGTACAGCTGCACACAGCTGCAGTGTGGAGCACAGCTGCAGTGTAGGCACAGCTGCAGTGTGGATTGCAGCTGCAGGTGGGGTACAGCTGCAGTGTGGGGCACAGCTGCAGTGTGGATTACAGCTGCAGTGTGGGGCACAGCTGCACACAGCTGCAGTGTGGAGCACAGCTGCAGTGTAGGCACAGCTGCAGTGTGGATTGCAGCTGCAGGTGGGGTACAGTTGCAGTGTGGGGCACAGCTGCACACAGCTGCAGTGTGGGGCACAGCTGCACACAGCTGCAGTGTGGGACACAGCTGCACACAGCTGCAGTGTGAGGCACAGCTGCAGTGTGGGGTTCAGCTGCAGGTAGGGTACAGCTGCAGTGTGGATTACAGCTGCATGTGGGGTACAGCTGCAGTGTGGGGTACAGCTGCGCACAGCTGCAGTGTGGGGCACAGCTGCAGTGTGGATTACAGCTGCAGGTAGGGGTACAGCTGCTGTGTGGGGTACAGCTGCACACAGCTGCAGTGTGGGGCACAGCTGCACACAGTTGCAATGTGGGGCACAGCTGCAGTGTGGGGTACAGCTGCAGGTGGGGTACAGCTGCAGTGTGGGGCACAGCTGCAGTGTGGATTACAGCTGCAGTGTGGGGTACAGCTGCACACAGCTGCCGTGTGGGGCACAGCTGCATACAGCTGCAGTGTGGGGCACAGCTGCATACAGCTGCAGTGTGGGGCACAGCTGCACACAGCTGCTGTGTGGGGCACAGCTGCACACAGCTGTAGTGGGGGGTACAGCTGCAGTGTGGAGTACAGCTGCAGTGTGGGGTACAGCTGCAGTGGGGAGTACAGCTGCAGTGTGGGGTACAGCTGCAGTGTGGGATACAGCTGCATACAGCTGCAGTGTGGGGTACAGCTCGAGGGTGGGGTACAGCTGCAGTGTGGGGTACAGCTGCAGTGTGGGACACAGCTGCACACAACTGCAGTGTGGAACACAGCTGCACTCAGCTGCAGTGTGGGGTACAACTGCAGTGTGGGGTACAGCTGCACACAGCTGCAGTGTGGGGAACAGCTGCATACAGCTGCAGTGTGGGACACAGCTGCACACAGCTGCAGTGTGGGACACAGCTGCATACAGCTGCAGTGTGGGACACAGCTGCAGTGTGGGACACTGCTGCATACAGCTGCAGTGTGGGACACAGCTGCAGTGTGGGACACAGCTGCACACAGCTGCAGTGTGGGACACAGCTGCACACAGCTGCAGTGTGGGACACAGCTGCACACAGCTGTAGTGTGGGACACAGCTGCACACAGCTGCAGTGTGGGACACAGCTGCACACAGCTGCACACAGCTGTAGTATGGGACACAGCTGCACACAGCTGCACACAGCTGCACACAGCTGCAGTGTGGGACACAGCTGCACACAGTTGCAGTGTGGGGCACAGCTGCACACAGCTGCAGTGTGGGGCACAGCTGCACACAGCTGCACACAGCTACAGTGTGGGGCACAGCTGCACACAGCTGCAGTGTGGGACACAGCTGCATACATCTGCACACAGCTGCACACAGCTGCACACACCTTCAATATGGGGTACAGCTGCATACAGCTGCAGTGTGGGGCACAGCTGCACACAGCTACAGTGTGGAACACAGCTGCATACAGCTGCAGTGTGGGGCACAGCTGCATACAGCTGCAGTGTGGGGCACAGCTGCACACAGCGGCAGTGTGGGGCACAGCTGCACACAGCTGCAGTGTGGGGCACAGCTGCACACAGCTGCAGTGTGGGGCACAGCTGCACACAGCTGCAGTGTATGGCACAGCTCCACACAGCTGAAGTGTGGGGCACAGCTGCACACAGCTGCAGTGTGGGGCACAGCTGCATTGTGGGGCACAGCTTCACACTGCTGCAGTGTGGGGTACAGCTGCATACAGCTGCAGTGTGGGGTACAGCTGCACACAGCTGCAGTGTGGAGTTCAGCTGCAAACATCTGCAGTGTGGAGGTACGGCTGCAAAGGAAATAGAAGTGGGTGTGCGAGGTGTACGTTGCATTTTTTTTCCACGCTGATTTGCCAGAAAATTTTCTAGATAATCTTATTGCATACTATGCTTTTAATGAAAAACCTTGCCGATATCTCGCTCACTAAAGTCACTCAATTTCAGATTTTGACATTATCCAATGTCGTCGAACAGGCGAACTAACCCTGAAGGATTCATAAATGTATATTTCTTCCTTCCATTTGGCAGTTGAATAGCTCGATAGTCCGATATTTTCCTCTTGTATGCCAATATGAGATTTCAATAAAATGCACGAGCAATTTGTTGGCCGTCTGCTTCATAAGCTGAAGAGGCGCAAAACGAGGGAACTGAGGATGTTTGAAGAGAGAAAACTGAGAAGTCTGATTTCTGCTCTAGAAATAGACATTGAAGAGCCATAGATGTGATGAAAAAATGTTGGAGTGGGTCAGTATGAGACCGTCAAGGAGGCTCTGACACCCAGGAATGATTGCACTTTCTATTAAGGTTAAAATTTGTATTTGGCAGCTTTAATATTCGGAAACTGCACTTATAAACTAGTAGTTTCAGCATTCAAATACAGGAAACATTAGGACATTCAAATACAACGCATGTACACAAGTAGTATCAACATACAGGATACATTAATACATTCAAATACAACGCATGTACACAAGTAGTATCAACATACAGGATACATTAATACATTCAAATACAACGCATTTACACAAGTAGTTTCAGCATTAAAATACAAGATGCACTCAAATACAGCGCACATGCATTCGACCTTCAAATGTCATTTAAGAAAACACATTTTTAATTTTCACTACGTGTTTTAGTGTAACTCCTTAGCCTTTGTTTCTACACCAAGCTTTGTTCGCTAAAACAGCTTATGACAGTCAACAAAATAATAAATTGATAATATTATGATATAAACTTTCGTGTTTTTTTCCATTTATTGCTTTTTTCAGCATTTTAATAGGTGTACAAAAAATTATTATCAATGTGCCATAAACCATCGTTTGTAATCCCAGCGTGCAAATTTTTTTTTTTATTTCATTTTTTCTTTAGTTTTCCTTTTTTTTTTAATTTTGGAGTGTTGTTTGCATCGGTGACTAACGCGTTAATGACGTGTGTGCCAAACGTCAGGTAACAGCGCGTGGTAGGCAACTCGTATCAAAATATTTATTCGCTTCCGAGTCAAGTTACGCAAATTTGGTGGAAATAGCGTTTTTTTCTCGTTCCTACTCTTACTGCTATTTTTTTTCTTTCAGGCCGCTCAGATTTTTTGAGCAGCACGTGGGACAGTTGAACAACAGTTGAACAGTCATTAGTTGAACAACAGTTGAACAGTCATTAGTTGAACAACAGTT
>JACJUY010000486.1:53409-81778 GCA_014220935.1 Platorchestia sp. MABIK | reverse complement strand
TTTCGCACCAAAATTAACAACCTCAACACTGCTGTTTCGCACCAAAATGAACAACCTCAACACTGCTGTTTCGCACCAAAATTAACAACCTCAACACTGCTGTTTCGCAACAAAATTAACAACCTCAACACTGCTGTTTCGCAACAAAATTAACAACCTCAAAACTTCAATTCCGCACCAAAATTAACAACCTCAACACTGCTGTTTCGCACCAAAATTAACAACCTCAACACTGCTGTTTCGCAACAAAATTAACAACCTCAACACTTCAGTTCCGCACCAAAATTAACAACCTCAACACTTCAGTTCCGCACCAAAATTAACAACCTCAACATTTCAGTTCCGCACCAAAATTCCCAACCTCAACACTTCAATTCCGCACCAAAATTAGCAAGGTTCCGCAGCATCAGCGATTCCAAGCAAGCAAACAAAGCCAATCGACCGCCGCACTCGGGTCCGAACATCTCGTCTGTTTCAAGTTCTGTAAAAAATGTAATTTTTTTCTCTGGTGACGAGTTTAGTAAATCTGCGACAAATGTCATCTTGCAATAAATGTTGTACGTTGATTCATCCTACAACACCACGTGATGCAGTGTAACAGGGATGTATTTTATTATCGGTGCTTTTTAACATAGAAATACATAGTATATGTGATGGACATTTATTAGATTGAATGAGCGCTTTGGGCACAATCCAAAGTGAATAGAAAAATACTTCACCTCAGTTACAAAATAAGTCTTGAGTTCACAATTGAACTGTTTGTTTCGTGAGATTCTAAATATAGTTTTTAAGTTCAAAATTGAATTTATTGTTTTACATAAGTCTGAATCATGTGTAAAATTCTCAACTGCAATTGACAATCTGAAATATATATTGCTTTCTTTCTGGGATGAACTGTGTGCAGAAAGTGTTCGTATGCCCGGGAGAGCTGGCAAGTAATACATAGAAGGTGTCTATCGTAGCTTATTTACTGAGACTCACGACTAGATAGGAAGTGTTTGTTTCATTCAGTTAGGGAAGTTCGAAGCTTCTTTCATGGATATTTACTCAGCTGAAATGAACAGGGTTCGAGTCAGTATTTTTCAGTCCGTGCAAAATAAATATATCTCCTACGAAGGGACCCACCGGTGGTCACTGAGAGTATTTTCATAATGCTGCAGACCGAACTGCAGTGACTAACGCTTTTTTTAAAAATACTTAATAAACTTAAATGAAGGAACGATCCAGTTGTTTGCTATTTTCAAAATTGCTGACAACAATTATTGACTTTAAATCTGGATTGAACTTCAGTTTAATCCGTCACAGGAAACGGGTTTAGTACTATTGTCGCCCTCTTGCTGAGTGGTGCAGTGGATCATTTCCAATACTTAGCTTCTTATTTGTGATTTCATATTTTACTTACTTTCTTTATTGAAAGGTCGCGTGTCAGCGGCCAGTGAACACTGACAACCAAACGTCCCAATATTTGTCCGCTGACGAGGAAAGCATCCCACTTCTGTCAAAAATGTCATCCGTTCCATGATATTTACGCTCCCCTGGTGCAGTTTACAGGCGCTTCTTTCAAATTTTTAGGATTCCCCAAAAAACCATAGTTGCCTCGGTCTTTATTTATTAGCAGAGCCATATTCATGCCTCATCTGGACGAAAACGACAGCGGCTCAGGGTTAAAAAAAGGTGTGGAACGCTCGTGTGGCATGCGATAGAACTGGTAAATACGAGGGTCGACTTTTGAAAACCGTTTCATGAAATTGTTTGTGAAAAACGTATTGTGTAACCGTGCTTGAAAACTATGTTGTATGAAAAGCATGTAATGTAACCGATTTTGAAAACCGCATCGCAAAATCATTTTTGAGAAACAGTTTCTATAGTTTTTTTTGAAAACTGCATTGTATACTCGCCTTTGAAATCCTTCTTGAAACCGTTCTTGAAAACAGTATTGCAAAACCATTCTGAAAATCATTTTCTATGACCGTTCTTAAACCGTAATTCAAATCTGTTGGTCACAACCGTTAAGCACAATTGTTTCAGCAAATCTTGTTCGATAACTGGTATTAAAATCCCTGCTTATGCATAGCTGTGTGAGAACACTGAATTGTCCTGCAATTTTTTTAAATCGTAGTTTTTTATCGTACTTTTTAATTTTTTTAATCGTAGGTTTTAATCGTAGGTTTTAATCGTAGTTTTTTAAAATCGTAGTCGTAACATGTTTGAAAACCTCAATGTATAGCTGGTTGCGAAACACCATTGCATTTCAGTTTTCGATAACCATATTGAAAACCATCAATTGCATACATATATATTATGAGTGTATTTGTGCGTTATCTATAGAGTGTATCTGGGATACAGTGGAAAACATCAATAATTACATTGCTAGAAACGCACATTTTGGCGCCAGCAATGCAACAACGGAGGCAGAAGCACCAAAGCGAATCCAGAAATCGCTTTTCACAAACGTTAAAAGCTGCTTCCGAAATAAATTATGATCTGATTTTAGCCCTTTGAGGTTAGCATTCGTGCTTTCACATTTTCGTTATCACAACCACCGTCATTGGAATAGTACTGACATCAGGTTGTGAACGACATCAAAGTGAGGAAGAAACCGCAGCTCAGAAGAGAACTTCGGAGAATACATTAGGGAAGAAATTTCACAATGAATACCATATCTTAAGTCTATTTTCAAAAGAGGCTGTATGTTGTCTGGGCGTTGAAACAGATACGTAAAGGGGCTGCTGATGATTTAGATCCTACAAAGTTTAGTCGATATTTTTCAATGCTGCCACATTATGTGAACACATTAGAGCCATATTTTATCCTCAGTAAGTTCCAATGTAAAACTTTTCGAGATTAGGGCGTTCAGTTTGTTCAGGTATGCTGACGAAGCTTTTGAGCGAACATTGTACGGAGAAAATTGTTGCCGAAATGGTTTGCTTGGGAAAAAACGTTCATCTAAACTGCATTGTGGGAATGGCGACGCTAATGGCAAATCACAATTTATAAATGAATGAAATGTTTTAAAAATTTTATGTTCATCATAAATGAATCCACGTTTATTTCTAGATATACGGTGTAGTGAAATAACTTAAAACACAATTTTGCAGCGCGTAAAGAACTTCTTTAGCATAGAACAGAAGTAAACTTGCATGTACTCTAGCACTGCGTCAAAGCCTTCATTTACGAGCTCCTAAATAGATTGACGGAATATTTCCTCTCGAAATGAGCTGTATCGATCTGCAATACATTCTATTTTCATTCGTTCGTTTTCATTTGAAGAAGCTTTAGATCCTGCAGTTCTGTTCTAGAACGTTTCTGAAAAGGAAAAGAGGTCTCGACACATTTCACATTTCATTATCAGGTATTGATTTTGTAGATAAACCTTTTTTGTTCGATTCAGCATCTAAATGATATCCAGATTTTCCATGATTGAGAAACGCAAAAAAAAGTAGGACACTTTTGATAGGCATCAAAATTGGTAATGTATGGAAAGGGATCAAAACATAGTGTCTGAAGTGATCAGCTGCAGTGCATCATGGCTGTAGTGATCAGCTGCAGTGCATCATGGCTGTAGTGACCAGCTGCAGTGCATCATGGCTGTAGTGATCAGCTGCAGTGCATCATGGCTAAGATGATCAGTTAAAACACTTATTGGAGTGAATAAGAGCTGCAGTTACAGCCCCATGGAAGCACTGTAATATCTTTACAGCAACTCTAACCCACTATCAATCTGTTGAAAATATTCGTAAAGCATCTTTTAAGTTAGCAGCTGCAGCAGCAACACCTGAGCACACCAAACACAGCTGCAGCAGCAACACCTGAGCGCGCCAAACACAGCTGCAGCAGCAACACCTGAGCACGCCAAACACAGCTGCAGCAGCAACACCTGAGCGCGCCAAACACGGCTGCAGCAGCAACACCTGAGCACACCAAACACAGCTGCAGCAGCAACACCTGAGCACACCAAACACAGCTGCAGCAGCAACACCTGAGCACACCAAACACAGCTGCAGCAGCAACACCTGAGCGCACCAAACACAGCTGCAGCAGCAACACCTGAGCACACCAAACACAGCTGCAGCAGCAACACCTGAGCACACCAAACACAGCTGCAGCAGCAACACCTGAGCACACCAAACACAGCTGCAGCACACCGAATACGGCTGCAACAAATTTGCAGTCACTGCAGTGCCCCAGAAGCTGCTGTAGTATATTTGCAGCAACTGCTGCAGCCAAAAACAGCTGCAGCAGCTCTAAAATATCTGCTGGAAGTTTTTAGAAGCTGCACCCTGCCAAAAAAGCTGCACGCTAGATAGAATATCTGCTGCAGCTAGCAGCTGCAGCACACCATAAACAGCTGCAGTAAATTTGTAGAAGCTGTGAAGCACCAGAAACAGTTTCAACTTAAAAACAGCTCCCGGAACAGCTGGACGTTCTCCGAACATTTTCCGGTGACAATGTCATTTTTACTGCACTCCTAAATTCTCCGACGTTACAGAGTGTCTGCAGGAAAAAGTTTTTACACGCGAAAGATTCATGCTTCTAAAACACTCTGAGTTTGCCACCCTAAGTTGTTAACTCACTTGGTGGGTTGATCATGTTCTTGTTGTGAATGACAATGAAATATTGGAGAATTTATTGGTGAATAAGCATGCTTTTATCGCAAGTTGGTACGCATAGCCTCTTAGGTTAGGATTTTGATGACCTGTCGAACCCTCCTGAAAGAAGGAAAGTTACAACTGAACACTGTGGAAAATCGAAACATTGAAAAGAGCACAAAAAGTCGTGGAAAAGATTCATTTTTTTTTGGTTCGTGAGAGTTTAACATGTCAAGTGCGTAAACAAACAAAGCTTTAGATCTTTTTATTATAGTTTCAGTAGACTCAGGTCAGGGACAAATGGAGTTAAAGATTTAACTTTTATTTCTTTGAGAAAGTCTAACGTAACAAACGCGAAAACTGACAAAGCTCTGGATTTTGCGATCACACTTTCAGTAGACTCAGGTCAGGAACTAATGGAGTTGCTATGCAAAACAAAATTGACGCAAATGCAGTAGACTCTTTCTCTCTGTAAAAAACTAAAAACTTATGATTTAATTGAGAGAAGTACTGTAAATTTAATTTCAATGTCGTCCTGATATAAAGCTACCACGTCTATAGGGCGACGTTAAGCGTACGCTGACATTTACGCTGCTTCTTTGCGGTCCACTTCAATTTTAATTAGTAATTACGAAAAAAATTAACGGTATAGTTTGCTTTATTATTGGTTTTTATTCTAACTTTTTTCGGCTTACTTTAAGTTTTTAGAACATTTCAAGTTCTTAGTTTTTTGTTTAGTTTATTATCAGATTTAAGAACAAATTTTTATGCCCACTCTGACTTTTTATTGAGAATTAACGATAAAATTTGTTAAATTCAGTTTAATCATAGTCGCAGTTCTCATTAAAACGAATTTAATACTGTACATCCATTAAATTGTACATAAAAACTGGTTGAAAAGAAAAATCAGACGCTCATGAAGCGAACGCTATATTGTACATCAACATTATATATTTGCACGGTTAAAAGTTTCTGATAAAATCCCTACATCAGGCCCGAACTAATATGAAATGTAATTTTATAAACTAAGTTACCGAAAACTGAGTAGGTGGAAATAAAGTTGGGACGCGCAGCTGCGTAGCTCTCAGCCGGACAGAGTTAGGACGCGCAGGCCGCAACTTGGAGAGCGATGTAGATACCTAGCTTTTGTTGATACCTAGATACCAGCAATTACCTCCCAAGTTTGGCTGGAGTCACTTTTCAATGATAAGGTTTCAAAATACTCGTAGTTTAACATAACTAAAATGTTTTTTGAACTAACTAATTCATTTATTTATTGCTGACGAACATGATATTATGAAGATTACGATTAATTCAATGTACCTCATATACATAATTGATTTGGAGAGAAATTCGTCGCAAGACAGTTTGAAAATTCGAACAAATTTGGTAACACATCTTTAAGGCTACGAGGAAAGGATGCTTGTCATGTAAAGTAACATACTCTACCGAACTAATAATAAATGATGAGTTGCAGTGCATGTGTGAAAGTGTTGTTGCAGTACATGTCTAAAAGTACCTGAACTTTTCTATCATCTTGTATTTATAATCCTGTGTTCAATGATTTCATTTTCATTGCGAATCACTGTGATTACTCATTGAAGACATGACAATTGCATTTACTCATGTACCCATTTATGGTACATATTTACCAATAAGTAAGGCTTAGATATTGGTTCAAAGTCAACTTTTGAAGACCTCAGTATTTACTTGCAGGTTTCAACTTCTGAGTTCATAAAAAAACGAAGAAGTTGTTCCTAATCGGAACGATTCAAATTGCAGTTGCGTTTTGTTGACGTAAGAAACATACTCGTAGACAAGCATAGGTAAGAAATGAAGACCTTGAAATCGTACCTCGACCTTCTAAAAAATTAAGATACTTCAATGTAGAAATACTATTGCCCACGGAAAAAAATACTTTCAGGGCTGCATGATTCTGAATTTTAATGTTTAAAATCTATTTGACACAAGGCATAATTAAAAAAAAAAAAAAAGAATTTGTGGCACAGCGTAGGCACTGGCTTTGCCGAAGCAACAAGCTCGAAATGCTTGGAGCGAAGGGAATGAAAATTATATCTTTCTACTGCAGCATCACCCTAGCAGAGTGGGTAAAGATCATTGCTCTTATTCTGAAACCAAAAAAATAATACCAGTGCAAGGATGCTAGTCGAAGGATAAGAGTGTATGGAGCGCAATTTAGCTAATGCATTTTTTATTGTATCCGGTCGGTGCGACTTAGAGATCTTGGATTAAAATGAATAAGCCAGTGACTGTAGAAATATTTATTCATTAGCACACTCTCCATTGCTCTCAATGACCTCTTTCCACATTTCAACAAGCTCATGAATGTCTAGCTAGTAAAATTCTGATGGTATCAAGTAAAAATGCAACTTGAATTGTTTTCAATCTATTCTCTTTTTGATAACTTAAGTGCTATCAAATGGTTCAGTAGTCCTCGGAGCAAATTGAAATCGGAAAGCAAGTTGTATGGGCCACGTCTCACTGTCTTGCAATTTCTTTAGTGTTTTCTATAGGATTTTCGGACGCAAGAACATTCAACTGATGGGAATCATGTGTTCGCTAATCTTTTGGAGTGCAATGAGCTCTTCTAACACGAGAAAAAATCTCCTGTAATTTCCTTCATTCACTACATCATCCCCATAAGTGTTCTGAATAGATTTTGTTGCCGCACTTGCATTAAGACCTTAAAGAAACTCGTGTGTAGAACATTTATTAAATGATCTTTAGATGGGGAAAAATGGATGCCAACATTTATGCAAAATCTGAACGTAATAGAGATACAAAGAAAATCATTCATGTCAGTCACCGAAATATATTTCACTTATAACAAAACGTAAGTGATTGACAAATCTAATTTTACCATTCATTCTAAAAATTGGACACCATTTTCGCACTAACCTCATACTTTCATTTACACTAAGCAAGTTTTGTAAATAAGCAAGCATTTTACACTTCGAAAAAAATTCCGCTTCTCAGGCATTGACGTAACATCTCCTTTGCTGACACCCTGCGCCAATTGCAACGCCTCGAAATATTAGCGTCACGAACGCTATCGTACTAAGTGCAAAACTACAGATTATATGTGAACAGCAAGTAATGGAAACAAAGGTTCATCTCTAGACATGGGAAATTTTTACACCCATGCCAGAATGTTCCTATATTTTCTACTATCTACTTTCAGAACCTACATGTTTACAACTCGTAATAATTGATAAGAACTCTAACATTCCATTTGTTTTTAATTAAAGCCTATAGAACGCACGATGTAAAAGCACATCAATACTCCTTATATTTAGAAAGCTGACAGAACGCTTGTTTCAAAATAATATTAATAATCCCTCCCCTTTGTAGGAAATCTTACATAACACAAAATAAGCAAAAACATAAATACTTCCTAAATTTAGTATGACATTTCATACGAAATCTTACCGAATGCACTGTTAACAAAAACATTAATTTTTCCTATATTTATTACGAAAATTTAATGTCAAATCCTACAGAACGCATACTCACCATGCGCATTAACGCTTTCCTATTTTCAGTATGCATGCTTACGTACAATGAACTAGAGCAGAAATATTCTCCATATTCAGTGTGTAAGCTTACGCACAATGAACATGAGCAGAAGTATTCTCAATATTCAGTATGCAAGCTCACCCACGATGAACAAAAGCATCAATGCTCTCTATATTTAGTATGCAAGCCTACAGAACGCACAGCTAACAAGACCATTAATATTCAGTACGAAAGCGTACAGGAATACTTCGCTTCACAAAACACAGCACGGAAAGATTGTGCGCACAGCTGCGCTTTGACGAGGGTTACAGCGGAGTGGCTGAATGGAGCAAAGCACGCTTTCATTGTCTCGTTACAGCCTTTGTTTGTCTTTAATTAAAAACTTTGCTGATTAGGGCAACTCAACGTAATATATTCTAAAGGTTAACGATTATTCTCGCTGCAATGTTTCACTTGTTTTCGCTGTCAGTTTAATTTTGTCGGCAATTAAAAACATTGTCATCAGCGGCAAGCGCTGTAATTTTGCAATTAAATTCGTAAATTTTATGAGAACCAACTGCAACTTTCCTTGAATTGGTCATTAAAGCTCAATGCATGGCGCCCACCTTTCTCTTGCCCACATCTTTCTCGGCCACGCTCGTCTCCGCCCAACAGTACATAACCATCAACAGTCGTCACAGCGAGTTCAGTGTCAGTACACAACCATCAACAGTCGTCATAGTGGGTTGAGTACCAGTGCACAACCATCAAAAGTCGTCACAGCGAGTTCATACCAGTACACAACCACCAACAGTCGTCACAGCGAGTTCAGTACCAATGCACAACCATCAACAGTCGTCACAGCGAGTTCAGTGCCAGTACACAACCATCAACAGTCGTCATAGTGGGTTGAGTACCAGTGCACAACCATCAACAGTCGTCACAGCGAGTTCAGTACCAGTACATAACCAACAACAGTCGTCACAGGCAGATTACCATGCGAAACACACCCTGCTCAAGTAATTGCTCGTCTGACCGGTTTTCTTCAACTTATCGCCGTTTAATACTACGGGTTGGGTGTCGGAACCTTCCGTATAGGAGGACGCTCTCTAAAAACCAGCACAGCACGCAATCCACGTTGGTGTTATCTGTTTAATTTACTTAAGAGACATAAACTGTGTGCAAGTTAGAGAACGCAGCGTTTTTGTGAGTAAGAGAATGTATAGGTAAAATAATTGATCACTGATGCACTAGACTACCTACCTGACCATCGGGGGCGGTAACCCATTCCTTGTAACTAACAAGGCCCTGGGTCTTATGTGTTTCTTTTTATGAACTTATCAGTGAGTGTACCGCGATTACAATTAACGTTTATGCGATGACATTGAACTTTTCGTGCGTGTGCTAACATCGAACTTATCGCGCGATAACAGTGAACGGGTCATGCGATAACACAGAACTTGTCAGGTGATAACAATGAACCTGTCATACAATTACAATGAACATGTGCAATAACAATGAACTTGTCATGTAATGGCAATGAACATGTCGTGCACCATGAGTCGTAACAAAAAGCATTGCTTAACAAGTAAGAGTCATTTCTATGGGGAGGAATACACCTCCTCTTGTTCGGCTAGCCAATAGAACAGCTTTATTTCAAACAAACTTTATGACGTCACCACTGCGACATGTCATTAGGCCAATAGCGGTGCAGGATTTGGGGCTAACAGTGTTGACAGATGCAATATGAGCGCTGCTATTGGTTCGTTGCCATGATGTCAATATTGCCACACGGTCGACGAAAAAAAACTGGATTTACCCAACCTTGTTTCTTCTACCGTAGCGTGAGCTGAGTCTAGCTGAATTTCCTGAGTCTGCAGTGACTGCGTGATATTTTCGTTGCTTCCAGGGTGCAGACCGACGGTCTCGGTCGACTCCTGCACTTGTCATTTCATGTGCAATAATTTGTGACTTGAAAGCGAGAAAGTCGGGGTGGTCGTTTAGCAGTTTGAAGAATGGATAATTGTTGAAACGAAAAATGAATAGTTGTTGAAAGGAAGAAGGGATTGTTGATAAAAGGTAAAATGGATAGTTGTTGAAAAGAAGAAGGATAGTTGTTAAAAGGAAGAACGTATAGTTGCTGAAGGATTGTTTAGCGATATTGATATTGGTTTAATTTATTGGTGATATTTGTTTAATCATTTACGCATGGGTGATTTCCATGGGTAATCAAGGAATAGTTCTTAAAGGATGGAAAAAGAAATAAGCTTTGTGCTATTGCAATTTTTTATGAATGAAGGATTAGAATAGGATTGAAAAACAGCAGTTTCATGCTAGAACAACTGTTTAAAAAAATTATTATTAAAGGTTTGAGAAACAACATCGCACTCATTAGGAGAATTAGGGTGGCATATGAATAATATTGTATTCAAAAAGTAATCAGAATAAAAATAGAATTTTTTAGGATTTTATGAACACTTTTTCAATTCAATCATTAATATATGAGTTAGTTAATATTCCTTCACATCCTATATTTAAAAATCACCCTATATAATTTGCAAAAATTTGTGCGCCATCTATTAAATGCCTGTGACATTGTTTTCGACTGTAAGCAAAGAATTTACAATTTCCGTAGCGGAATAACTCTTACTCGATGCTCATCATACAGCAACTCAACTTAAGAATGTGAATAAAATGATGGCATATTCATTATTTATTTGGAGGTGCAGTTTGTTTGAATGCGTAATGTTAGTCTTTTTCTCGTGTCTCTTCGACGGGAGGAAATTTGGTTTAAAGACAAATGCGGCGCGGGCGTCAGGGAGCTTCATCAAGCCTAATTTTTGGAGCAGAAATTAAAGCCGCCTTTGATTGATGACCCAGCCCCGAGGTTCTGGTGCAGCGGGTAATTTTGTGGCATCAATGCAGAGGGAATCCCATCCCGAGTCTGGTGCTCCAGGTCATATGGGATTAAATTGAGAGGAAATCCCATCCCGAGTCTGGTGCTCCAGGTTATATGGGATTAAATTGAGAGAGAATTCCACATCGTGTCATTTATTAAATGTTAAGGGATCGAATACTAGGGGATCGATATAAAAGGGGACTCATTTATAATTCAAGGGAATAATGAGCAATTCAATTGCACACATATATTTTAATATACATTTATGTGTGTGTGTGTGTTTGTGATTTGTAATTAAAAGAAGCATTTATATAAATGACAAAAGAAGTTCACATGAACTTATACCATCAAAGTAACAGTCTTATATTTTTGTCATTCAGAGCTTAATGTGAAAGCTAACAACGGCACAAAGTACATAATTATATGTAATACAAATTTTACACTGTCAGTATTACTGTCAATATTGTAAATCTGCGAAAAAAATTTTACTTTGAAAGTTATTGCAGCACAAAAGATTTGGCAATGAATTTAGCATGAGAAGCATTGCACAACAATGAAATAGTTAGAGTTTTCTCATGGCAATTCCTACAATTATGTAAATGTTCAGCAATTGTTATACAGCTTTATGACTCTAATTCATAGCATAATTAAACGAATTTTTTCCGCATGAGCTTATTAAATTTGTAAACTGAGCAAAATTGAAGTCTGAGAGCGTCGAAGTCGAAAGTGCGTTTAAAAAGAGAAAACGAATGAGTGAAGCAACACGTCAAACGCATGAAACCTTAAAGCAAGTACAATTAGTGAGAAAGCTGTGGTAAAAGTGAAGACGAAGACGAGAGAAGGGGGAAGTAATAAGTATGAAAGGAGAATAAAGGTAACAAAGAGAAAATAAACAAATGATGTAAGAAGACGAGCATCTGATGCAAGAAGGCTAACGGGCTAAAAAAAAAAGTTAAGGAATGGAAAGAAAGTAGACGAACGTTTGAAACAAGACGACAAGTAAGAACAAGTATGATGCTATTTACATACTGAACAAAAGCACAAATATGAAAAAAGGAAAAGTTTTAAATATGATGTTAAACGTATGATATAAGAAAGCTGAACTGTGAAGCAAGAAGACAAACGTGCGAAAAAACTTGTAAACGCATGGGGAAAAAGGTAAATGTTCGAAAAAACTGATCCATGTATGAAAAAAAAAACGTGGAAACAACTGATAAATGTATAATGAAAAAAGACAAATGTACAAAGAAACTGAAACAAGTATGAAGTAAAAAGACAAACGGGCGAACAAACTGATATACGTACGAAATAAAAGGATAAACTTGCGAAAAACTCTTTCCCGAACGAAGTAAAAAGACAAGCGTAGGAAACAAGAAAGCTAATTTGTGATTCAAGAAAAAAATTGTAGAGCAAGAGTAGAATCAAATGAAGCAAGGGAACTCTCAGACGAGAGGGAGTTACGCCATGGAGAAGTTGGCAGAGGGCTGCTGTATCTGAAAAAGCGCATAGTCATTATTGTTGGTGTTGCAGAGCCCAGGTCTCTGCTGGGCACTTGTGCGGGGTTAGAACTGCCTCTCATATCAGTGATGCTCATCAGCACTTATGAGTGAATTGTTTGTTTTCTGAAGTTCATTTCATAGAAAAGTTGTAGACATTTTGAACCTTTCTTTATAACTCCAAAATTTAAAATTTTTGGTTAAAATCATTTGCATTACTTTTTAGGTGAACACTATAAAATGAACGCTAGTAGGAATATTATTTTTCACCTTTATTTCGCTCTCTTTTTCCAAACGAAGATCAGCATTGTTCTATCGCTGACGAACGTGAACGCGCGAATTTTTACATTTTAAATCTGCTCAAAGACGGTGAAATGTTCAAATTATCATGCTAAATGACTTGATTACAAGGATGGGTCTTGTAATTTGGGATTTCCGTAGATAGTAGCATAGAGATATGAGCGTTGGGCTGCGCTCTGTTCTCTTTGGTGGCAGGTAAGTGCTCGTTAAGTTGTGCCTACGTAAGATAGAGAATGTTTTCTATTTGCTTAAATTTTAATAAAATTTAATTTCATTAAAATAAAATTTACTCAAGTGTTTGTTGAGTTGGGCGTACGTAGGACAGAAAATGTTTGCTTTTGTCTATGACATAATCAATTTCATTTCATCGAAACAAGATTTACGCTCAAAACTGAATTGGATTTGACATTTTGTTTTTGCTGGGAGAAAGTCTAGCATTACACTGTGAGGTATCTTGTTCGCTGCAAAAATTAGCGAGAATAGAATCACAAATCATTTTGCGTTGTTCTGACACAGTTAATAAAGAATTGATGCTCCCAAAATTTGCAGAAGAAAAATGATGAAAATATTTGAAGTTTTACTGTTTTTTATTCGATTATTCATGTAGCTAATAAGATCTCTTCCCGTCTCTAGTTGCGTGAAGTTTAATAAGACGTTATTGGATGCGAAAACTCTTGGAAATAACCTACGTGTTAGTACCTAGTCTGGACACTGAAATGATTTATTTTACTGAAAAATTAATACACTTGTGCATTGTTTGCTAAGAATATAAAATATACGACGTACGAACACAGAAATATGCTTAAACTTGGAGTTATATAGCCATTCAATTTACATGAGAAAGACGGAGAATTTAGAAAAATAAATCCGAAGACATTGCTCTGGAAGAAAGCCAAAAAATACGTTGAAAAGTGCTAAGCCGTGATGTTACGCAGAGGTTTTAGAAAACGCTGGTATCAGCAGTGATCGCAATCACAATCGAGTTCAACAGTGATGGCAATCACAATCGAGTTCAACAGTGATGGCAATCACAATCGAGTTCAACAGTGATGGCAATCACAATCGAGTTCAATAGTGATGGCAATCACAAACGAGTTCAACAGTGATGGCAATCACAATCGAGTTCAACAGTGATGGCAATCACAATCGAGTTCAACAGTGATGGCAATCACGACCGAGTAGTTAAATGATCTTTACACAGGTGTGCGTTACGGCGCTATACTCAAGCCTTGTGATCTCTTAACTCCTTATCTACTGTTTCAATTTATTCTGAGGATCGTTTCTTTGAATGAATTTTACAGTTTGTATAATCTGAATTTTTATGTTCTTTTTTCAAAAACCTGTCTAGAACTTTCTTAATTAAGGCTTTCGTTGGACAAAACACATCAGGAGAGCATTTGAACATCTAAGGCATTTGGACATCTAAAGCATTTGAACATCGACAGCATTTGGACATCGACAGCATTTGGACATCTAAAGCATTTGGATATCTAAAGCATTTGGATATCTAAAGCATTTGGATCTCTAAAGCATTTGGACATCTGAAGCATTTGGACATCGACAGCATTTGGACATCGACAGCATTTGGACATCGACAGCATTTGGACATCGACAGCATTTGGACATCTAAAGCATTTGGACATCTAAAGCATTTGGACATCTAAAACATTTGGACATCGACAGCATTTGGACATCTAAAGCATTTGGACACCTAAAGCATTTGGACATCTAAAGCATTTGGACATCTAAAGCATTTGGACATCTAAAACATTTGGACATCTAAAGCATTTGGACACCTAAAGCATTTGGACATCTAAAGCATTTGGACATCTAAAGCATTTGGACATCTAAAGTATTTGGACATCTAAAGAATTTGGACATCTAAAACATTTGGACATCGACAGCATTTGGACACCTAAAGCATTTGGACATCTAAAGCATTTGGACATCTAAAGCATTTGGATCTCTAAAGCATTTGGACATCTAAAGCATTTGGACATCGACAGCATTTGGACATCTAAAGCATTTGGACATCTAAAGCATTTGGATATCGACAGCATTTGGACACCTGAAGCATTTGGACATCTAGAGCATTTGGATATCGTTAGCATTTGGACACCTGAAGCATTTGGACATCCAAAGCATTTGGACATCTAGAGCATTTGGACATCTAAAGCATTTGGACATCTAAAGCATTTGGACATCTAAAGCATTTGGACATCTAAAGCATTTGGACACCTGAAGCATTTGGACATCTAGAGCATTTGGACATCGACAGCATTTGGACATCTAAAGCATTTGGACATCTAAAGCATTTGGACATCTAATGCATTTGGACATCTAAAGCATTTGGACATCTAGAGCATTTGGATATCGTTAGCATTTGGACACCTGAAGCATTTGGACATCCAAAGCGCAAGGACATTCAGACCACATTTGGACATCGTTAGAAATAACGGTCAGATTAGAAGAGCATTTGGACATCATTTGACATCCAGTTAGGTCAGGACAGCATTTGTGACAATTAGGTGTTGCCATTCGCTGGAGATTGGCCCCTCACGAACGGTGATGGTATTGGCCTTGGCATTAAGTCGAATGAACGACTGGGGTTCCCTCTCTTTATCAAATTTAACAATTGTTTCTTTGTTTCGTTTGACAGTTTTTTGCGATTTCTGTTTTTTCTCCAGTGGACACTTCATCTGTTTATCGAGTACTCTCTGTTTACCCATTACTATCCTACTTGTTAACCCACGGCTTCTGTGTTTCGTTTGACAGTTTTTACTATTTCAGCTGATTTTCAGGTGGACTTCTTGCCTGATAAAATCCATCGATACCCTATTTCTCAAGTAGGACTATCTTCTCTTATGGTTTTATACAAGTTTTACAACCCTATCCAACGGTTTTGTTCAAGTTTTACTACTCTATCCTACGGTTTTACTCAATTTTCACTACCCTATCCGACGGTTTTAGTCAAGTTTTACTACTCTATCCTACGGTTTTACTCAATTTTTACTACCCTATCCGACGGTTTTAGTCAAGTTTTACTACCCTACCTTAAGGTTTTTCAAACCTACCTTCTGCCTTGAATGTAAAATAGAACTACACATCAAATGGCTTCATTTCCCTTTTTTTTGTGCTTCCTCTGGTATCTTGTGGTGATAAGCCATCACCTACGTTAATCGAATGCTGAATGTATTACGCCGAGTTAATTAAGTGGAATTGCTTAATATGTTTTGAAGACACTTTTTTAGGTTGAGGTTTTAATTTAATGCACGCCTCAGATAAAATATATTTCAATAAACACTAAAAGTGCTCTTTTCTTTGGTCAAGGTTTTCATTAATGCATGCTTCAGATACATTATATAAATTTTTATTAACTCTCGAGCTGGCAATTATCGGAGATAATTTATTCTCTAATATGGAAAAAGAACACATCACAAAGATCGCTTTCCGAGCCATAGCGCAGGTGTGACACAAGTGCTTGGCTGCCGTTCGTACCACACAAAAGTGCACTTTAGCTACTCTACGTCTCGAATGTGCGGCAACAATGCCTCCGATGTCTCCTAGACGTGGCAACATAGCGATGACGTCACAATAATGGTCCGAAGATGGCGGCAGAATTGAATGAAATACAATGGTAATAAATCTCGTTTCCCTCATATTTTTTATCTAAGAACTTCTGTGTTATAGTGAGTGACTGTGAAACAAAATGGTGTTTAAAAATGTGAAGATTCCTAATGTTTACATTTTAGGCTCATAGATTGTGGTTTTGCTTTATTCATTTACGCTTAAATGAAAAATATTTCATTATGTGAATCTTTAAAGCGTTTAAAAGAATCAAATTACGCCTAAGACAGCTTTCTAACTCATAAAGCAGCTTTCAAATTCATTGTAACTGTCGAGCATTCTGTCGTTTTTTTCCAAACTGAGCCAGACTTGGGCTGGAACAAACGTTTTTGAAGGCCTCTTCGAATACAGCATCAAAAAGGAAAATAAAACTGTGCTCCCTCATGCAACTCCTACGCTCCAGTGACGAAGTAAGGACACCAACCCTTATGAGATTTATAAGAAAATGCGTGCGTGCAATAATTCCTTTGATTAAATTGTTTAATTTCATGGCGACGAGTAACGTCGGACCAGAACAAACCCATCTAACCATCTAACCATGGTCGTAATGAAAGTAATTATGGGAACTAATTTTTTCCCTATTCCATGGGCAAAAGTATCATTGCACATCCTATAATTTTGATAAATCCGACATAATTTTGATACGGAAGAACGGTCTTGCATGTTTTATTTATTTAATTTGTGGAAGATGTCACAGTTTAATTCATGGCAGATGTAAATTTTCCATATGGAAGCCGGAATTAGCAAAGTCGATGCCTTACCTATGTACAGGTGGTCTGAAAATTGGATATCTACCGAATCGCTCAATTTTAAAATCAAAGTCCATTCGCTTTCCTTATTTCATAATTGAGATTTTAGCTCTCACTCAATTTCAAAGTTGTAGCACATTAGATTTCCCTATTTTAAAGATAAGATTTTCTTCAAGGTTCTCGTATTCACCATTACATTCGCACATGAGATTTTCCTCAAGGTTCTCGTATTCACCATCACATTCACACATGAGATTTTCCCAAACGTTCTCGTATTCACCATTACATTCACACATGAGATTTTCCCAAAGGTTCTCTATTCACCATTACATTCACACATGAGATTTTCCCAAAGGTTCTCGTATTCACCATTACATTCACACATGAGATTTTCCCAAAGGTTCTCGTATTCACCATTACATTCACATATGAGATTTTCCCAAAGGTTCTCGTATTCACCATTACATTCACAGTACTCATGTTGTCTTGAGAGTCCGCACATCGTCACAGCTGAGCACACCATTGCACCTCTGCGCCTCTCTATTTAGAGCTGTTGTCATGCGCCCACCTGCCCCCACTTGAACGGTCGCACCCTCACGCCGTGGCCTCTTGGTTCGGGTCACGTACTGTTGCGTGGGAAGTTCGTCGTAGTCATGGGAATTGTACATCTTGAAGTGCCCACCAATATTGAAAATGAAAATAAATTATAAATACTTATAAAATAAATAAATACACTATTAAATAATTATGAATTGCAGCCGGTTTTTAGATTTTAGGTTCTTGGCCAGAAATTACGTGGAAAATGATCTGTACACACCTCATGAGATATTACTGTTTGTTGATTTTCAATTCTTTGCCTGGATGCATGTCGAAAAATGGTCTGCAAATACCTCATGAGTTTTTGCCATTATTGAATTTTTAATTCATGGCCTGGATGTATGTCAAAAAATCGTCTGCAAGTACAGTACCTCATGAGTTATTGAAGTGTGTCGAAAAATGGTCTTGGAAAATGACGTGGATAATAGTGGAAAGATATCCATGAAGCATGTCGAAATATGAACTTGAAACATATTGAAAGATGACTTGAAAATATTTCGAAATACAGCATTGAAGCTTGTCGAAAGATTACCTTGAAGCATGTCTAAATATGACCTGGAAATATCTTAGAAGATGACTTGGGTATGTTTCGAAAGATGAACTAGAAGTCGGAAGATGACCTTGAGACAGGTCACCTGGAAATATCTAGGAAATTGACTTGGACTACCCTCTGAAATTTTCAGTTTCGTGTTCACCATGCGTGTTCACCATGCGTGTTCACCATGCGTGTTCACCATGCGTCATAAATATTTTATAATTTTATAAAATATTGCGTCATAAATATTTTATAATTTTATAAAATATTGCGTCATAAATATTTTATAATTATTCAGTGAGATGTTGCTGTTTTGACATGCGCACTTGTTATTAAACTGTAACGTTAGTGCAATGCTTCTTAAGAGTCGCTAGAGAGTAACAGACTGTTATTCATTTGAGCTCATCAAATGTACGAAAGCTCGCCGAAAAATAAAGAGGGAAATAGCATGGTAAGATGGAAGCGACTGGGTTCACTTTTAAATTATTAATTTTATAGAAAAGAACTGCATTCAAAATTATCTCTCACATTTCTTTAAAAAACACGGGCGCTCGGACTACAAATCCCTTCAAAGAATTCAAACCTTTGGAAAAAATGGTTTGATAATATTCCGGTTTTTTGTTTATTGGATTTAAAGCTTTGAGAAGCTGATTTTTATAGCGTCTCTTGCACTCATTCGATCCCAATAATAGAAAATAGTCAACTCATTTTATTTAACATTCTTTAGCACCTGCTGTAAAAACTGAGAAAAGTTTGATGCAATAATTTTTTGTTGCGAAAAGCACTGAGTAACAGATGTGTGAGTATATGTTGCGCGTAATACCACTGTTATTAAAACCTAGAAATTAACGGAAACCTAATTTTTCTACTTTTCTTGACACCACGTGCCTGATTAAAACCGGAATCCCGTAACAAAACTCCGCAACAAAGGATATAATTTTTACTGTTCACTTTTCCTAGCTACAAAGTTCTTCAAATTCCTGTATAACTGAAATAAATCGGCCGAAAAAAGTGTTCACGTGGAGGCTTCTTTGGAATGCAAAATTGTAATGGTCTTTCTTTTTTTGCTTGTAAGCCCGAATGCTTGCTGGTCACTACCTGCGTTTGGCTTGCGGCAATAACAGCGGACAAAATTCAAAACCCTGTTAAAAAAAAAGCCGGGAGAAATGCAACTTCGTTTTTAAACAGCAAATAATTCCGCTCTTCTAATCTTACGTACGAAGAAATTTAGATTCTCATGCTCCAACTTACCAAGTTAATCTCACACGCAGTTTTGTTGATACGGCCTACTACACGTGTCCATTTTACGAAGGTTGTCTCCCGTCAGTATTTGATAAAAAGTATTTCCCATTGAACTACAGTATATTTACATCGTTAAATCTTGAGATCAGCGATTAACTTACTAATTAATTACTAGTGGCATAATTTTACTTTAATGTCATGAATAATGATATATCTTAATTTTAGATCCTGTGTCTACGTCTCCTTTTCGTATTTAAATTATTACTATCAGAGTACTGTAGCTACTCCAATTATATTAAAGATCCTAAGCTGTCAATGAAAAAAACATGTTAGACTTTATTATCTCTCTTAAGTCTAATACCCTGTTAATACATTGCAAAAAATACACCAGTATCGTTGATAATCTTGAACAGTAACAGCATACCTGAACATCACTAAAGCTAGACTTCATCTAACCGAAGGTAAAAATTGAATATTTGTTCTCCAAATCCTCATTTGTTTATCAAAATGATTTGACTTTTTAAATCGGAAATCAAGTTTCGGTGTCTGAAATGATTGACTCCATGCAACTGTACTGCCAACACGGCGCTGTACAAGAAAACAGGGTGTGGCTAAGTGAGTCAGAAACCCGATGGCATTTATATGTTTCGCCTTTCGTTTTTTCGTTTTGCATTTTCGAGCTCGGTATGTGAGATGTGGTTGCAGACTATGTGCTTCAGACCAGACTGTTATCAACCTCTCGATAAATGCGAGAACAAGCCCCTTATAAAAATGGAGGAAAGTACTGAACTCATGGGTTTTTGATAGCGTATGTTGGTAATTCCGACCATAAGAATTGTTCACTAAGACTAGTTAGATTGACCACTTAGTGCTCCTCAACTCTAGTCTGGAGAACACGTCTGGTCATACCAATATACTTAAATACGCAGCACGCACAACAGTATCTATAAAATAGAAAAGACTGAGGAAAAAGCCACAACATGTTCTGAAACTCACATAAGGAACCATTGGGGAATTAATAAATGACAGTGCAGTATTTCTCGCAAAAAAAGTAGGTACCTAATAATTTCAATAAATATAGACGTAATCTCTCTAAATATGGTTCGAAATAGAGCACTGAGAAATAGGTCGGAACACAGACGGAGAGGAAGAAATTGTCAATTCTTGCCCTTTTATTTACTTTAAACTATAAAAAATGCATGAAATTCACTGAACAAAGAGAATGATAAAATAATGCACAAAATTGTTCAGCGCTTAAAATGACAACACGCAGAAATTGTGAAGAAAACCCCTAAATCAGAGAGGCACTGAAAAATGAAGTTGGACGTGCAATAGTCATATTTTGAGTGAGAAAAGATACCACCATGAAGTTGTTATGACACATAACATACAGTTTTGAATGAGAAAAGATATCACCATGAAGTCGTTATGACATATAACACAGTTTTGACTAAAAAGATGTCGCCATGAAATTACTATTGCTCCAACCATGCTCCAAGGCGCAGGGCTTCTTCCTTTTCAGGGCTTTAGAAGTGGAGCCCATCAGACTAGGTGTGCACATGAGATATTCTGAAGAAATGAGGTGCGAGTGGCACGGTTTGATGGAGAGATGATGAGGCGGGACGGCGAACAGGTGTTGTGAGTGAGCTATGACACGTAGTGGAGTGTAGAATTACTGTGGAGGTGGTTCATGGAGGTGGTTCAAGGAGGGGGCTCATGGAGGTGGTTCATGGAGGTGGTTCATGGAGGTGGTTCATGGAGGTGGTTCATGGAGGTGGTTCATGGAGGTGGCTCATGGAGGTGGTTCATGGAGGTGGTTCATGGAGGTGGTTCATGGAGGTGGTTCATGGAGGTGGCTCATGGAGGTGGCTCATGGAGGTGATATGTGACCAGGGACTGACTCACCAAAAGTGATGGAACGCGCCTTAGACCGAAGATTGGATTCCGAAAACTTTTTAAATGTAATTCAGTCTTCACTTTTGAAATAGATGAAACACCTGACATTAATATGACAGATGTAAACTAGTGAAGAAAACGAGATCAAATTGCAAAAAATGCGATTTTGAAGTCATCGATTAACTATGGATCTTCATTTAAGCATACACACGGCTCGGAAGTATATTTTTATTTACGAGGTGGTCACCAATTCTTCTCGCACGTTTCTAGCTCAGCGTCATTACTGTGGCTTCTTTAGTTATCTGTCATTGGTATTGAACACTTGCATGTATATGAAAGTGGCTGGCGGTGGAGCAGGTGGCTGAGTACCACTTAACTCCGGACATGTGTTCAAACACATTAACGAAGCGAGCGCCGGCATGGACCATTGGATGACTTCAATATGCACAGAGTCTTTGTGGTTGGGGCGCAGTACGAGTTTAGTCTGTGCACTGCTCTCATCACAGCGTACACTGTACGCAGCATGCTATACAGCGCATAATGCACACAACCAACACTGATCACAGCGTACACTGTGTACAGCATGGTATACAGCGCATAATGCACACAACCAACACTGATCACAGCGTACACTGTGTACAGCATGGTATACAGCGCATAATGCACACAACCAACACTCATCACAGCGTACACTGTACACAGCATGCTATACAGCGCATAATGCACACAACCAACACTCATCACAGCGTACGCTACACACGTCACTCTATACAACATACATGACTATATGTACAATGCACACATGACTGTAAGAAAAGAACGTGAGTACAGAACGATGGTGAGAGAATTTCAGGAGAGCCAATGGGAGTTGTTTGAAGATGTAAACAATTTTAAACAATTCATTTGAACAAAATTCTGTAATGTTGAGCGTATGGGACGCGTATGATTTGAGGCTCGTGAATGAAAGAAAGACGATATGACGAATGAAGGACTGACGATATGAGGAGGTGAAGATTTTCAGAGAAAAGAGGAATGACTGATGAAATGAGAGAATGAAGGAGGCAATCATGTAAACGAGGAGTGACTCTATGAGTAGTGAGTCTCTCACTCTAGGCTGAGCGCATCACTATGAGCAGCGTGACTCATCACCATGAGTCACTACGGTGTAAACATGGTAGTTGTGGTGCAGAAGAAGAGAGTTTTATATTGTCCAACAGACGCGTCTATTGTCCAACAGGCGTTGGTGCCCTCTATCGTCCAACAGGAGTTAGTGCCCTCTATCGTCCAACAGGCGTTAGTGTCCTCTATCGTCCAACAGGCGTTAGTGTCCTCTATCGTCCAACAGGCGTTAGTGCCCTCTATCGTCCAACAGGCGTTAGTGCCCTCTATCGTCCAACAGGCGTTAGTGCCCTCTATCGTCCAACAGGCGTTAGTGCCCTCTATCGTCCAACAGGCGTTAGTGCCCTCTATGGTCCAACAGGCGTTAGCGTTCTCCCCCGTAGAATGGGCGCTAATGATGGCTACGATGGCGCGCAAAATAGGAACACCCAAACAAAAATTTGGAACAAAGCGAGAAGCCAAACTTCTTTGCAGCGCAGGCCAAGGCTTCACAAAGCGTCCATGAGAGGCCCGGTGATTTTGTAACACCACTCCGGCGCTGTCGTGGGCAAAATTTATGCTCGTTCGAACTTTGAACTTTTCGTCGTAATTTTGAAGTTTTCCAGTACGGCCGTGGCTGTCCCGCGAAATCACAATTTTCCCGTAAAGTTGTTATTTTTTATCCCAACGCTGTAATTTTAACGGAAAGTTTTTATTTTATCCCAATGTCATAAATTTCCTTTCAAGTTGCTAGTTTATTAAAACGTCACAATTTTCCCGAAAAATTATTATTTTATCGCAACATCGTAATTTCTCCGATATGTCTGGATTTTCCGGGACAGCTGCAATTCCGGTAGTGTCATATTTTTACCTTAACGTCATCATTTCCCAGCTCAGCGTCATTTTTCCATAACATGATAATTTATTAAAACGTCGTTATTTACAATGTAGCAGTAGTTTCCACGAGAAATTTTAATTTCTGTGAAGCTTCGTTAATTATTTAGCTCCTCAACATCATTTTTACGTCCGTCACATCAAATTTACCTCCGTCACATCATATTCAGCTCAGTCACATCATATTCAGCTCAGTCACATCAAGTTTACCTCCGTCGCATGAAGTTTAATGGCGCCACATCAAGTTTACCTCCGTCACATCAAGTTTAATGGCGTCACATCAAATTTACCTCGTCACATGAAGTTTGATGGCGCCACATAAAGTTTACCTCCGTTACATCAAGTTTAATGGCGTCATATCAAATTTACCTCGTCACATCAAGTTTAATGGCGTCACATCAAGTTTACTACCGTCACATCAAGTTTAATGGTGTCAGATCAAGTTTAATGGCGTCACATCAAATTTACCTCCGTTACATCAAGTTTAATGGCGTCACATCAAATTTACCTCCGTCACATCAAGTTTAATGGTGTCAGATCAAGTTTAATGGCGTCACATCAAATTTACCTCCGTTACATCAAGTTTAATGGCGTCACATCAAATTTACCTCCGTTACATCAAGTTTAATGGCGTCACATCAAATTTACCTCCGTCACATCAAGTTTACCACCGTCACATCAAGTTTAATGGCGTCATATCAAATTTACCTCGTCACATCAAGTTTAATGGCGTCACATCAAATTTACCTCCGTCACATCAAGTTTAACGGCGTCACATCAAGTTTACTTCGGTCCATCAAGCGACATTGTCACAACTCCTCCAAATTGGAACGATGATTCTATACGGAAGAAATGCAAACTAAACTTTTTCAATAGATATTTCAAAGTTGAATGAATTTTTCAAACAAATATCCAAGTGAAATGTGTGAGAAAGATTCAACCAAACTTTATGAAAATAATATAAATGACTTGAGCTGTGAAGAAAAAGAAGACGTGAGTTCAAAGAAATAATCCATTCGGTTCTAATGATGTTATTGATTGTGCCATCATCGGCCGTATTGTCAACACCAACGCCCCAGTCTAGGCGTGATGAACTCCATGCAATTAAATACTGGTCATCATTTTATTTATTTATTTTTGCCGGTTTTAAAATCGACGTTCTATGTTGAACATCCATACCGATTATGAAACAAAGCTGGGTTAAAAAACATTTTCCACTTTGTTTCTGTTAACTTTATTTATTAATTTTTTCAATGCCATGAATAATGATACATTTTAAGTTTAGATCTTGTGTTTACGTCTACTTTTCCCAGCTTTGCCGACATGGACCATTGGTTGTATTCTCAATCAATTGTAAACATATTTGTACTTGCATTCAAGATCTTAATTTTCTACGTGAAAATCATGAATAACACCGGTAACCACATCGGGAAAAAACAGCGAAAAAGTGTTGGAAAAATTGGAATTGCATGAAGCAACGAGATTTAATCTTATTCTCTTCTCTGCCCATATCAAACAATTTCCAATTTTGTGTAAGTAAAGTTTGGCGTAAAATAAGGGCTAAAAATCTCTGCAATTTAATTTTAACCGTTTACGTCTGGTTTTGGGGAGAATATGGAGAATCGAAATTTTCTCTCGTTTGTGAAATGGCAGCTAAAGTTTGTGAATTTATGCATCCAACACTAACGAATTGATGCATCTACCACTAATAAAATTATGCATATACCAATAACAAATTTGACATTGGGAACATTCAATAAATGTTCCATGTACACGTTCGATTGAATAGACTGATGCGAAAAAGAAAGTATGCTTGTTGAACCAGCCAGCGCTAGACTTATTTTGTAGCGTCTCTCTTCTCTACACCTGCGTCTCGTAACTCTCTTTACAGTACATGGCATTACTTCCTCTTATTCTCTCTGTGTCCTGCTGTATGCGATTGTCTTTACAGTACATGACATTATTTGCCCTCTCTCATTCTGTTTCTCGCGCTACACTTAGCTCTCTTTAAAGTGCGTGATATCGTCCATTTCTTTCACTCTGTGTCTTGTTTCACTTCACTCTCTTTACAGTACATGGCATTCTCTTCCCTCTCTTTTTCTATTTGTCCCGCGGAATCCTGTTATAAATCCATTTTTAAATTGTATTGTGTTATTGAAACGTTCGTCATCTTTCTCCGTAGATGAGTGTAGGCTGTAACAGCTACTCTATAAAATCTCCCAGTTGTGAAAACTTCACATCTGAAATGTGTGAAGAATATATAGATCACATGTTTCTGCACAATTCTTGCAGGATATTGAACCATATAAATATATTATAGCTATATATTTTTACTTTTCTGTGTATGTTTTTCACTATATTCCTGCCGATTTTTATTCTACGCTGTAAATATAGTACTCTCAGAATACATATGTTACTACTACTACCTCAACCTAGCAACAAATGTTACAGTTTTTCTCTCGTAGCTGGTTTCAATATTTTTTATTCTTGTAACAATAGATGTTACAACTTTTCTCATTCTTATGTTCTTTTCTTGCAAACGGAAGATGTTACAACTGTTTCAGTCGTCGCAGGTTCCTATTTCTTAATCTTGTAACAACAGGTGTCACAACGTTTCTCTTTCTGCATCTTCTTACATTCTTTTCTTGCCAACGGAAAATATTACAACTTTTCGATCGTCGCAGGTTCCTATATTTCAAATTATTTTTGCAAACAACAGATGTCACAACTTTTCTCTTACCCTAAATTTTTCTTTTTGAAGACGTCTTCGACTTTTTTGTCTCCGTAATTCATGTTCTTAACATTGTACCTGGTATGTGATCTCTCAGCTCGCACCCGATCTATGTAAGCGGGGTTTTAACTTCACGTAATGTGAACTTTACGCCCTTATTAACCCTCATTACGTGCTTTAATTAACCTTTATCGTATGGATTCTGAAATTAGACCACAGTACATTGATTTAGCGCCCCTCTGTGTAGCATCTTGTAGCGAAGTAAACGCGAAAGCTTGGCCGATGTACTTTTTTCTTATTTTATCTGTGTTCCTGATCAACAATCGGTAGATGTCAAAGAAGGTCAAAGAAATCTAAGTTTTATGATGGGAAGGAGAGCCAATAAGTGAATGGACATTTTGAAATTTAGAAATATTTCTCGTTAAAATGTTCATTTACTCATAGGTTATCCTATTTTTAACATCATCTAAAGAACCGATTAGTAATAACCATTTTGAGATTAAAAAATGTGAGCTTTTAAATTGATCATTTACTCATAGATTCTCCTTTTTCATCATAATTTGTATTCTTGAGTATTCAAGTAGCTACTTCCTATATCTGAAAACTTTTCTTAGATGTAGCGATCATCAGTATAACTGATGGTTTTAGCAGATCTGTTCAATGAGGCTTTGTTCGCGTAAAATTTCTCTTAGCTCTAAATAAAATCAAAGTCAAATGGTAAAATGGTACAATACATCCCTTGAGCCAATCGCATTGAATGTCCCGGGTTTTACCCACTCTATCAACCATTATTCAGTGAAAAAATCTTTATTTTCATGTGCATTGTCGATTTTAAAATTGACGTTCTATATTGAACATCCATACCGATTATGAAACAAAACTGACCTAAAAAACATTTCTACTTTCTTTCGGTTAACTTTTTATTCTGAAACCAATTATTGAACGCTAGAAAGATTTACCCGTACATGATGTTAAAAACAACGAGTAAATACATCTGTAGCTGGTTTTAGAAGGCTAACTTTAAGACAAGTATTCTCGGTAACTGAAAAAAATATTAGTTTGACACGATCGAACTTGACTCCGCCAAAGACGGTTTTAAACAACCAACACGTCCTCAAATTGTGCTTGAGCATCACAATTTTAGAGCGCTGATCACGCTCATTAAACGCAATACTACACCGGGAAGATGTGGCATCAGTTTTGGGGACGATGAAACGCTCGAGTGACCTTTAACTCGACTTCCAAGTCAACTCTGACTGAATCAAGTGTCGTTGGATAATGCATATTGGTCTCGGCCGGGGCTATACCGGCGGCCTCAAGGCTATTCTTGCCCATGACACACTGCAGACAGTGTGACACACTATTCTTTCACATGACACACTTCGCAGACAGTGAGACACACTATTCTTGTTCATGACACACAATTCTCGCCCATGACACACTATTCTTGCCCACGGCACACTATTCTCGCCCATGAAACACTATTCTTGCCCACGGCACACTATTCTCGCTCTCGGCACACTATTCTCGCCCATGACACACTATTTCCGCTGACACACTATCCTTGCCCACGGCACACTATTCTCGCCCACGGCACACTATTCTCGCCCATTACACACTATTCTGGCCCATTACACACTATTCTCGCCCATGACACTCTATTCTCCCCAATGACACCCATTGCAGACAGGTTATGAAGGCCAGCAATGAAGCTGTAGGGAATTATCTCTGAATGGAAATTTCTGATGTTCAGGAATCCACAATGAAATTTTCGTAATTGGCATTGAATGCAGATGCTCTAAAATGGCAGGGAGTAGCGCATGAGCCATGTTTTGTTGTAATTACTGGTGTGATTTACACAGCTCTTAAATTACCAAAAAATTAATGGCCTTTTGATGACACATTTACTTGAGACCAATTTTTACGACAGGTGTTAAAAGTACGTAACGTCTTTAATTACGCCGATGAGTCGGCCACAATTTTATTTAGTACGCAGAAACACTAGCCAGCCATGACTATCCAAAGCTTATCGCAAGCTCTAAAGCAGTAAAACTTTCTTTCTAAACAATACTGTGGTGTTCTCCCCCAGGCTGCAACACGCTTCGGGCAGACTTTGAGATATCTTTTTCGTGACAGGATAGCCCGAAGCGAGTGCCTGAGGTACAACCGTATTCGGCAGGATATGGACAACACGGGGGTA
>JACJUY010000486.1:0-46854 GCA_014220935.1 Platorchestia sp. MABIK | reverse complement strand
GTGTCAGAAGATTAGACTCCACGCAGCTTACATTTCAGTTTACGATTATATACCAACAACCCTCTCCACTGTACAAGCCATGAATGCTTGAATTCTGATGCCATTGGTCGATATTTTAAAATAATCTCTGGCGTTCAAGTTAAGTAGGACACTTAGTTCTCACTTTTTGCCGGATATTTCAATGCTGCTGACTTCGAATCAAAAGTGTCTTAGGAGTTAATTCTTCGCCTAAAGTTCTAAAAACGCTGCATTTACCGTGAACAAAGGAAAGCTGCTTTAATACTGCAATAAGGGAGCTTTATCAAGCGAAATACAAGTGGTTTCGACAGATAAATTTACTTCGAACACTATCGAACACCTTTACCATACATACAAGTTAGCATTGCGGTTCTCCACTGTACAAATTGCATATATTCTTCATTACACACATAAAATATATTCTTCATTACATACTTGAAATGTATTCGTCAATATACACATTGTATATATTCTTCATTACACACATAAAATTTATTCTTCAGTATACACATAACATTCATTCTTCATTGTACAAATTACAAGTGTACAATGTCTACACATAATTTTTAATTACTCACGAGAATCAATTCAGATCAATTGATTACCGAAGTAACTTCCAAAGGCCATTCGAATTGTGCGGTACACATGCGACAAATGTAACAAATGCAATTTGTTACATTTGTAACAAATGCAATTTGTTACATTTTCGAAAGGGAAGTCGCTGGTTCAATACCCCAATGGCATGAAGCAATTTCTAAGGCGAGCCGCTCTCTTTGTGATTGTAAAAAACGGATGAGAATAGTTGGAGAGATTGTAGGAAAGGTAGTCAAAGAGCTTGTATTTTCAATTCTCATTTGGTTAAGAGCTGGAAAGTATTCTTGTTGCAAAAACGATGGTAAAATGAAACGGCTTACGGATCAGAGGTATTTCACACAATGGAAGGGCTTGGAATGAAATTGATGAAAATGC
The DNA here is from genome assembly GCA_014220935.1 of Platorchestia sp. MABIK. Classification (NCBI taxonomy): domain Eukaryota; kingdom Metazoa; phylum Arthropoda; class Malacostraca; order Amphipoda; family Talitridae; genus Platorchestia; species Platorchestia sp. MABIK. The sequence goes on along the minus strand of JACJUY010000486.1, from coordinate 45,867 downwards.
ATCGTTTCAACAATAATTGAGCTATACTTGTTCCTCAAAGCATGAATCACCCTTTAGAATGGGGTTTTCATGATAACTGTCAGAGTTGCTTCAAACAAACAACACATAAAATTGTTCCATCAAACTGTTTGAAATATCACTTATGAAGTAATATTCTAACAGTCAACATAGACGTTAAATAAAACTATAGCTTCTCTGGACAACGCGGGGATACGACAGCTCTCACCTCTCCGTGGGAAGCGATGGTGAAATTAATCCTATTCATCTTAAGGCAAAAATTATATTAAACTAAAATTTATACGTAAAAAAGAATGTACTTCTTTTAAGCGCTTAGTAACGCACGACAATTTTTGCAGACGTGCAAGGATGACGCTTCTTTTCATTAAGGTCGAATATTCAATTCCGAAATAATCAATCTTTCTCAAAATGTTAGCTCGCCATCGACGGGCAAAACAAGCAATGCAAAAACTGCGTTCATCACTGCATGGATCATTATTGTCACAGCGTGGTCAATCTGCATGTTATAGAGAGTTTATTCCGTTTGTGAGATTCCTGACGACAGAGATCAAAGCACCAACGCTCTGCATTCGGAATTTCCGGCTTTTCAATATTAATGAATTGATATCATGGAATATGAGTGCAGTGCTTTGACTGTGGTGGTGAACTAATGATTTTGCTGATTGCAAGTGAGGCACCTTCTCGTTCGGCGATCCTTACTTAAAGAGTTCGCATTTTGAGCTCACATACCGCGGTGTGCGATGCGCTGTTAGCGGTGAAGTTACGCTCCAAAAATAATAACGACGCACCTGCAGCTATTACGCTTGATTAATCCTAGAATTAAATTTAAATTTGGTCTCAAATAAAAATTTCAATTGAGAATATTACGACGTAATGGAATAGCTTACGATGAGTTAATCTTAGTGTTTTGAAAATCCAATGGTCCCCCTTTAATCCAATTTGAAGTTATGAAAAAGATAAACAAACCCGGAAAATAACGTTTGGTGTAATTATTAAAGTTTATAATAAAAATAATAGAATAGTTAGATTCTAATCACGTAGCACTCGTAAACTCATGTATTCACTGCCAATAACTAGTCCATTATACGAGGAACAGCGCTCCTCAAATTCAACGCTTTTGTTGTAATAGATCAGTCTGGTTTAGAGGCTAATTCATTAAGGTTGAATTTTTACAGTGCAATGGATTCAAAATTACACATATGTAAAGAGCTCCTATATTTGTGATTTCTGATAAAATTTTTACTCTAATGTGTTATTTGAAAATATCTGTCGTGGAGGGGGAAGTATCTTCCTTAATGTGATGTTGATGGCTGGCACCAATTTAAAAACGATGGTTGTTATTTCAAAAATATTAGCTAAAAAAGTATGGCTATAAAGAGATAGGGGGCATTTGTGGTTCTTCATATGTCCTTCATAAGATTGTTCATGTTCTTAACAACATGATCACTGGATTCCATATTCGTTCGCTGAAAATGACTATAAAAGTATAAGGTTTTAATTTTAAAGACAAGCTGTTCAATTATTCTATTACGAGGCCAAATTAATAACGAGTACAACACTGCATTCTAGCCTTAACTAGAACAAACTTCGTAAGTGTTCGTACAATAAAAATCCCATATATCTCTCAGAGCTAGTCTTTTCAAACAGAGGTGCGCTTCAAATGCAGCCTTAACGAAGCTTTCATTGATCCTTGGCCAAACTTTCACGGCCACGTGCCCATTGAACAGATAAATGCTGTACAACTGTTAACTCAGTTGAAACAAAACTGTTAACTCAGTTGAAACAAAACTGTTAACTCAGTTGAAACAAAACTGTTAACTCAGTAGAAACAAAACTGTTAACTCAGTAGAAACAAAACTGTTAACTCAGTTGAAACAAAACTGTTAACTCAGTTGAAACAAAACTGTTAACTCAGTTGAAACAAAACTGTTAACTCAGTTGAAACAAAACTGTTAACTCAGTTGAAACAAAACTGTTAACTTAGTTGAAACAAAACTGTTAACTCAGTAGAAACAACACTGTTAACTCAGTTGAAACAAAACTGTTAACTAAGTTGAAACAACACTGTTAACTCAGTTGAAACAAAACTGTTAACTCAGTAGAAACAAAACTGTTAACTCAGTTGAAACAAAACTGTTAACTCAGTTGAAACAACACCGTTAACTCAGTTGAAACAAAACTGTTAACTCAGTTCAAACAAAACTGTTAACTCAGTTGAAACAAAACTGTTAACTCACTTGAAACAAAACTGTTAACTCAGTAGAAACAAAACTGCTAACTCAGTTGAAACAAAACTGTTAACTCAGTTGAAACAAAACTGTTAACTCAGTTGAAACAACACTGTTAACTCAGTTGAAACAAAACTGTTAACTCAGTAGAAACAAAACTGTTAACTCAGTTGAAACAAAACTGTTAACTCAGTTGAAACAAAACTGTTAACTCAGTTGAAACAACACTGTTAACTCAGTTGAAACAAAACTGTTAACTCAGTTGAAACAACACTGTTAACTCAGTAGAAACAAAACTGTTAACTCAGTTGAAACAAAACTGTTAACTCAGTAGAAACAAAACTGTTAACTCCGTAGAAACAAAACTGTTAACTCAGTTGAAATAAAACTGGTAACCCAGTTGAAACAAAACTGTTAACTCAGTTGAAACAAAACTGTTAACTCAGTTGAAACAAAACTGTTAACTCAGTAGAAACAAAACTGTTAACTCAGTTGAAATGAAACTGTTAACTCAGTTGAAATAAAACTGTTAACTCAGTTGAAACAAAACTGTTAACTCAGTTGGTTTAGCTTTGTTATTGATGTTGTGTCATTTTTTCACTTCAATTATTAACTGACTAGTAAAAGACGCCTAAATATTGAAATATGAAATCAATTAGTTGTGGCAAAAAGTTTCGCGTATAGCATCAGTTTTTGTACCTAATTGTAATTCTGAAAGAAAATGTGCATAAGAATTTAAATTTCGTCGACAGCTTTTCTGTTCCGTGTATCTTCTTTAATACTTGTGTAACAAAAGTTTCACCGTTTGAAATTAGGGTTAATTGTTAATAGTCTCATGTAAAATATCCCTGTTAAAAAATGCCGCCGGCATTAGCGCAGCTTAGAGCAGGTTAGCGCAGTAACGTTCACCTGGGGCGGATCGCTGCAGCATCTAAAATGGCAGCTGAAGCTGCCGCTTAGTTGCATGAAACTGCGCCGCTTAACGTCTGCGTCTTCAATATTTGCACTAATTACAGCTTCTGCAATTAAATTGACTTTTTTCCGCAGCTGCTGCGCAGCGGGGGTGCTGCCGGCCCCGTGAATAAGGTGCTGATTGGTGGCGATTTGCCCTGACCACGATTCTTACATTACGATTTCTATTAGAGATGTGATGGGTTCTTTTCAGCCTGCATCACTCCCCTCGATAGAAAAGAGTGTTTTTCATTAATATGTACCCTTTTTCTACTGAGGGATTCGGTCTTAAATATAGTTCTCTGGATTTTTAGTTCATCTCCTGATGTACAGTATAAACAATTAGATGAAAGGATGTAAATTGTTTCCATTAGAGTAATCATTTAAAAAGCTTTTGTCGCATGCGTCTTGCTTGATAAGGTTAACTTGGAATAATTTTTTTTTAATTGATGTTTTACGTCGAATTTGGAAAAATGAGAATAATTCGAGCGCGAAATTTAGATGTTCATTATGAGAATGCGCTTAATTTCATTATACCAATAATCCTTTGCTCAATGATTCCCTCACTTATCATTACGATTACGATTCCATCGTAACGATTGAAAAATTACAGTAACTGTGCCTAGACAACGAAAAATGAATCACTAATTTTTGGGGTACTGAGCAGATTAAATTACATTATAAGTTAGTTTCAGCCTTTCTAACCGCTGCAAATGTGTTCAAAGAGAGGAAGGATAGAAGCACCATTTATTATGGAGTTGAGAGAACGCGGAATCTACGCACAAGAAATATTTTCACGAAATTTCTACCGCGCAAAAAAACATTAAGTTGAGAAGGAAGGTAATGCAGCACGATAGAAGTTGAGGGAGAAAGTCACAGGGGCTCAAAACAGGGCTGCAGTGAACTGAAAAATGACTTTCTTTCAAAAAATAAAAAACTTATTCCAATTCAACGAAAAGAAGGCCTATCTAACTCTCAGCTAGGGACCTCACATTATATTGGAATTAAACAGTGAATCTGAAAATAGCGCAATCGTACTTAATCAGTTGTACCAACGTCCAGCATTCAATTTTAAGTAGAAAATCCATTCCGTTCTTCATCAAGCGCCAGTAATATCACTCTCGACAAAACTACTAACGATTTACTTAAGAAAAAAACCTAATAAGTTAAATTATTGCTATTAATAACAGTACTAACATGTGCGGTATTACTGCAATGTTCCCAAATTTCTACAATTTCATAGATTGTGACAAAGCGTTCCATGTTATTGCCTAGTAACATATGAAAGGTTAACGGGAAACCGAAATTTCCATTTTCATGAATGAATGGCGCATAAAACTAAAAATAATTAAATTAACACGTTTCCTGCTACGGGTTAAACAGCTAAATTTAATTCAAGTTCAAAGTCAATTGCAGTTAGCAATTTTAAAAATAGCAAACATTGACTGGATCATGTCATCGTTTAGCGTTCATACAGTATTCATACAAATTGAGTGAGTGACTGCAGGTCGGTCAGCAGCATTATGTAAATCCCTCTCAATGGACACCGGTGGGTCCCTTCGCAGGAAACTTGTTAAATCGAAAATTACGTTGCAAAATATGATAAATCTGGTCTGAATAGGAAAATGAATTTTCCCGGCGACCGCTTGCACTGCAGAACACATTTATTGCTCTTCACTTGAAAGCAATTCAGTTCGTAGCAACCTCTGTTGAGACCATAAATTTAATCTAATGTGCTCGTTAAAGCTCACTAGTATTTATATTGCTACGAATTTATTGAGGATAAATTTGAAGAAAAACGCCTAATTCAGGAAATTGTGCTTTTAAATTCTATTCTTCTCTGATCTGTTGTGCTATACGTGAATTTTGCAATCAGTTCCGTTGATATTGTAAGACGTGTTGTTGCTACTTCGGCTGTAGAGTTCCATTGCAGCAAGTGAAGTAGCGGTCGTACTTATACTGCTTCACTGGTGCGTATCGGTGAAACACGACGGAGAAGTCGGAACTTTTCATTGATGATATTCACATTGGGACATCTTAGAATTACTGAGCACTTGAAATGACTAGATGAGATTTTGAGGGGTGACTAAAGTAAAGTCACTACAATATCATTGTGATATGCGTTAACGTTATTTTTAGTTTCATGGATATTATTGCGTTATACGAGAATATTGCTTTCAGTTCCGAGGGGCTCATAACACCACAATCGATAGGCTTTGTGTTCACAGGGGACTGCTCGATCAGCGTCAGCAACATCGCTCAAGGGCCAGATTTTAAACTATTTACGTTACTGTAGGAGCACAGCTAGTAGCGTAAGCTCTCTAACCGACTCGGCTACGCTGGGTTTTCAGGCTTAATGCTTCACATTTGAGTTTTTCAATAAAAATTTGAACACTTGCATTCAGGCCACCCTTCAGAGCGGCTAAATGCATTTACAATTTGAATGGATGTTTACTAAATGCTAATTGGGATTTGTTTCGCATGCTCATAAGAACTTTTAGTTACACTCATTGACAATCACAGCGAAAATATATAAGGAAAGAGAAATGACGCTTTTCACTAAAAGTAATTTTATATCAACTCCACCCCCGATCACAGCGCTGTGTAGGTATTTGTGCCTCCTCCAATTTGGTTGTTTGCTTATGTTTCCAATGATTTAATGGCTGTAATAAAACAAAATGAAAGAACCGAACAAACTAAAACACGCGTGCAATTTTGGCCAAGTTTCGTGGCGTTTTGATTAGAAACATCGCGCATGAAAGTTCTAGTGGCATTTGTGCATTACCATTCAACACAATTTAATTTCACACCCACGTAAATTTAGATTAGAGTAATCTCGACGATAACTCAGCCAAAACAACAGCACCGTTCCTGTAAACATGATTTCAACTTCCCAGTGCCTGGGCGTCCCATTTGGTGCCGATTTGCAACCTACAAAAAAGCCTAATTACGAAGATCTCGTCAAAGTTTCCGAAAATTAGCGCATTTCTGCCCGACAAATTTGATAACGTGATCTTATCTGTGGACAGGCTCGTGTTAAGACCAGTTTAATATGAGAGAAACACATTCTGATGTAAGTTTAAAACGTTTCGCTGATTGAATCGCTCCGCAGCCTTCCGAGCCACTTAGAGCAGATGAGATTTTATTTTTGAATATTGCGTATCACTGCACATAACATGCGAGAGCAATGCTCATGTAGAAGGTATAATTAGCACGAACATTTTTATGATGGCAAGAAGCCACAGACGTAAAAAGTTTATAAACAAAAGGGAAACCTGCCAGATATTTCGCTACCGGCCTCCTCTATACCAGCCACAGCGCTAACGTCAAAATATTCTCAAAATATTCCTAGCTTACGAAATTAACGTGAACGATCTCATTGAAATGGAACATAAAATTTGCAAATCGAAATTCTGATAAAACTTATATTATCTTGATTGTTTATTGGCTTACGTTGTTATTGTTAGTTCACTCTCTGCTTTCACTAAGATCATAGGGTGATATTTAGCGTCCATATTTAAAAGAGAGTGGAAATAAAATTTGGTATTCCCTCAAGCTGAGCAATGGATGCGATTTGTTGTAAGTAACCATGACACTGAAATTGTTTCCCAATATTAAGGTATATTAAGGAATATACTAATATTAAGGTATATTCCCAATATTAAGGTATATTAAGGAATATACCAATATTAAGGTATATTCCCAATATTAAGGTATATTATGGAATATACCAATATTAAGGTATATTCCCAATATTAAGGTATATTAAGGAATATACCAATATTAAGGTATATTCCCAATATTAAGGTATATTAAGGAATATACCAAAATTAAGGTATATTCCCAATATTAAGGTATATTAAGGAATATACCAATATTAAGGTATATTCCCAATATTAAGGTTAACCAAATTCAATCACGCACGAGTGTTTTAGTACTACAGAAAAATAAAACAACCTAAACATGGAGATAAAATTTTATCCGACATCGAAAACAGTTGCTCCAAAAGAAATGGCTTTGTGACCTTCTGAAATAAAAATTTTACCGTATCCCTAATACCAAAATGAAAATAATATCACAGATGTTTCTCTCATATTAAATATTTTCTCCAAACTGGAAAAAATGTGGTTTTCAGTGTTGACATTTCGTTTGTTGTCATTGAACCTTCTTGTGATTATCAAACGAACAAAAAAATTCGAAAACAGCTGTGATATCAGTAAATTGTTCTTTTATAACTCAGGTTTTTGTTTAGTACGTATGGTAAACTTTTATATTTCACTTAAAAAATTTCCCGGTGACAAACACGAAAAAGAAATGGTAATAATAGAGAATTACTGGAAGATTCCATGCGCATAGGCGCATAGCATTTGTATATTTTGTGAGGAGCAAGATTAAAAATCCAAAATTCTTCAATTTAACATTCAATGAATTGAACTAGAGCTATTTACCATGTTGCCATGGTGTTTAGATAAATGTTATGCTTATTGCATCGCTTCGTATGCCTAGTATAAAACTAAATATTCTATACTAGCTCAACTCATTCCAGTTAAACTGCAATAAAATTTTGTCTCTGAAAATATAATAGAACAAAATGGCTGGAAAGTACTGAGTGGCTTATAAAGGAGTGGCCCATCTCTTCAAAACGAGTGGGCATATTCCATTAGAAGCAATTATATTGCCCATCAAATTCGTCACAAGATGTTCTGCGTGCCCCTCACGGCAGAGAAAACAAGGAAGAGTTATTTCAATGGGGGAAAATACACCTCCTCTTGCTCGGCTAACCAATAGAAGCGCTTCATTTCATACAAACTGGATAACGTCACCAGAGCGACTGGAGTGAGGCTAGCAGTGATGTCAGATGCAATGTAAGCGCTGCTATTGGTTCGTTGCCATGACGTCTGCATTGCCACATGGTCGACGAAAAATGACTGGTTTGACCCTGTCTTGTTTCTTCTACCGTGGTGCCCTCTTCGAGGGCATGGGATAGGCGATAGATTTGGGTGAGTTGGGTTTGTCTATCTTATGCCAGAGGGAATAGCTCCCCTTTGGAGATACTGCTAGGTCACCTCAGTAGTAGAAAATTCTTCGGGACTCCCTATTTTTCGTGAAATTTTGCTGCATCAGTTATGATAACTTTTTAGCTATCTCTTCTTTGCCGTGTCTTCGTATACCTTTTAAACTAGTTTATATGAGCAGGTTACTCTATGAAAAACACGTTTTATGCATAGGTTTCACGTTTCCCTTAGAGCACACTTGATAGTTTTTCCATTTTGTGTGTGAAAACATCTTTGACGTGGAAAAGGATCCCTAAATTATTTACTGTACTACTACACTAAACTACGTTCAACATCATTTACAAGATGTACTGCCTGTCACATCTGTAACGAGATATCCTGCGTGCTGCATCTGTAACAATATATACTGACTTGTATACTCGTACTTTCGACAAGATGTACCGCCTGCCAAATCTGTAACAAGATTTCCTGACTAGTATGCTCGTTTTTTCAACAAGTTATACTGCCTAGTATACTCGTATTTTCAACAAGATATACTGCTTGGTCTACTCGCTTTTTCAAAAGATATACTGATCTCTGTAGCAAGATGAACCGTCTGCCACACTTACAAGATTTACTGCCCACTGCATGTGCAACGAAGCGTACTTGCGCTAAATTTGTAAAACGATGCACTGCTTACTCCAAATGTAACAACCGAGACAATATACCTCACAGACTACCGTAATTATACGAGGAACTGAGTAGCTTTTAGAGCTAACACAAGCGTCTCACGAGAACTGATATTCACTGTCTGAGCCCCGCGAAAAAATGCTGACGGAATTCCGTAAGAAACAAATCGGCTTCCAACACAAGCAAGAGCCAGGCTTTTTGCGGATCTTATGCGCCTCCGTTGAGAGCAAAAGCGTGTAGACGATATTGCATGAAGAACAATTCACGGTCTTCCTTGGATCAAAAGGAAATTATATCTCACCATACGGCCCTATTGCTTGTTATTGATAGATCTCTTTTTTTTGCGGCAAGCTTTCTGAAAGGAATCCAAGAATCCTAAAACTGGAAGCATCTGTGTTTCTTCTGCAATTTTTTTGTGATACTATTTCGGCTCTTCATTTTGTTGCCAAGATTGCTGGATGAGTGTTAATTTTATTGTATTATTTCTATGCCACTGACTATGAAACACAATTTGCTAATCCACTTAGCTCTAAAGTTACGTAAAATTGCTGATCTCATCTCCGTTGCGAACATGAAGATCACGACTAACGAGCCCTCACGTTAATTTTACTGCCTCGCATGCATCTCTGAAGGCATCCTGAGCAGCGACATTGAGGCAGCCATCGCATTTTTTTGAGCATCCGACTTACGATATTTGGAATGCCGCTAGTTTTGGTGCGGTGCCGACATTCCGAGTAGATTTTGATGACAACGCGCCTCGTAAAAGCTGCCATTGATGAGAGTCGCTGGAAATAAGGTATTCCGTGAAAGAGGTAAGTAAGGCTTTCGACCTGGAAATTCCCTCGAAGAACTCTCTGGTGGAAAGCTTAAGCATGAATGGATTACTCAGAGCTTCAAAAATAAAGAACTTTATCCTGAAGCAAAAATTAATGAAGAATTAATGTACTGAAAGCTAAGTATCACAGATGCGCCTAATTTTTAATGCCTTCAGGTATAAAACTCCCCTTACGTGCGATTTAACGCAGAAAATTAATAAAATATGATTAAGAGGATTTCAAAAACTATTGTAGACGGGAATGAACATAAGGATGCGAATTAACGAACTTTTGTGGAAATGTGAGTAAATTTATTATATTGCTTCGTTATTTCTGGCACTGCAAGACATGCTGACTGACTGTTGTTGTTTTAACAGAATATTTACGAATTTGATATGAACGAATTCAATATATATTCAATCTTACGAATTCAATATTTGCAAATCCAATCTAACGAATTCAATCTAACGAATTCAATATTTGCAAATTCAATCTTACGAATTGAATATTTTCGAATTCAATCTTACGAGTTAAATATTTTCGAATTCAATATTTTCGAATTAAATATTTTCGAATTCAACATTTTCGAATCCAATATTTGCGAATTCAATATTTTCGAATTCAATATTTTCGAATTCAATATTTTCGAATTCAACATTTTCGAATCCAATATTTTCGAATTTGGCATCTGTTTTGACTCTTAAGTATGGATGAATATTAATGTTTTGCTTCCTGCAAATCCTAATTATAAGTAAATTTTAAATTTAACATTCTTATTCAAACAGTCTGATACTAAAACAAGAACGTTTGGACCCGCAAGGTCATTTTCAACTTCTGTCGGTAGAAAATCACAGAATCCAGGCAAATTTTAAGGAAAATGTTAGACGATGAGAAAAAAATAGCGTCATACCAAAAATCCGCAAGTACAACCTAAACTAGCTGAAGGGGAAAAGCAGACTGACTATCATTCCCCCCCTTCTGATAGTTTTCCCCTTCAGCTAGTGAACGAATTCTTGTATAACTTTGAGAATATAAAACGCGAATAAAACGTGCTTTTACGTAAGTTTCGTCAGTCTTGAGTTTAAAAATTATCCACACAGTTTCAGTACCAATTGTTTGTGTTTTCTGTCGATATAAGAATAATGATATCACTAAATACTGGTCAATAAATCATTCAGTTGTCCACAAGTTGGAGCACGTCCCTCGATTGAGAAGAAATGATGCTTTCACCTTCCGCTAATTACTAATATGAAAATAAAACACTAATCTCTATTATTGATCCATTGTTTTCAGGTTTCCCACAGAGCCTCTCGTTTGAAGTTGCTTCGTCCTATTTGCTGGAAGCCTGACCCCCACAGAGGACAGAATTAGACCTTCATTAGGAAGAAATCTATCCCAATCTATTCCAGAAATTTGAGCGAGTGCTTCTTCAATGTAGCGAGACCCAGGCGCCTTGCATTTGATGGGGTCGATGTAAGCGATAGCTTCGACGGTGTTCCCTCTACAGTATCGTGTTCCCCCGGACAGACATGATCCATTTACACGTGCAAGTGATATCTTGCGCTGTCAAGAACCTGTCTCTGAGTAGCATCGTTTCCGTTTCACCAAAACTGAAGCTCCTGTGAAGCTCGGTGGCCTTGAAAATCCAGGTAAAATTGCATAATAAGTGTGTGTGAAAAAAACCTCACGTCTACAGTGGGGATTTTAAGAGAATTGGTGCACTCTGAATATATTACGATCGTGGACGTGACGGGTTGTGAGTTTGCGACGTTGTTGAAAGTTCAATTTATTGTACATTGAAAACTTTATTGTATATTGAAAGCTCTTTCATAGTGCTACGGTGTAGTTCTGCTGTGTAGAAGCCCTTGGAAAGTCGGTGTTGAAGAAGTGTCAGAGCAGTCAGTGATAAAGAAGTGAGAAGTGCAAGTGGTTCAAAGGGTGTCTAAGAAGTCAGTGTTAGAGAAGCGTCAGCGAGGTGTCAGCAAAATCAGTGAGAGGAAAACTAAAGTAAAACCAGTGTCCGCGCGATTGTTCTCATGTGTTAAACAAAAGCAAAAAAGATTATAAATAATTAGGAACAAGACAATTTACACCCTGTGAAACTGAGAACACCCATGAATGAGACCAAAATGCAACTCAACTTGAAGCCTTGAGATTCTCACGACCGGGGAACAAACCTGACAGATCACCAACCCCCATAAGCATGTGAGGGCGATGTCTTCTGCTGAAACTCCCACGCTGCCCAACGAAGACTACACTCTCGCAGTCCTCAATATAACGTACAGGTCACTCATCAGTGCTCCAACATCCCCCAAACAAGACAACGAACCCTCCGTTCTTTTCGACTCCGAGGATCCTTCACAGAACCTCATAGCCACGAGCGACGTCGAAATTTTCCTGAACGCGCCGAACACGAGCGAGTTTAACTTCACGAGCACCGTGGATGGAAATATTTCGAAGAAACTGTCAAATTTCACCGAAGAAATATGGCTGCACGCGAGCTGGTGGGGATTGGCAGCCATATTGGTGCTCCTGCTGACCGCCCTGGGAAATCTGTTCGTTATTTTGGCCATCTCGTGGGAGCGGCGGCTGCAGAACATGACCAATTATTTCCTCATGTCGCTCGCGGTCACCGACCTCATGGTCGCGCTGCTGGTCATGCCGTTCGCCATCGTCGAGCTCACCATTGGTGAGTACTGAGCCTTTGAGGCCCATTTACCACATGTTTGATGAGTATACTGAGCCTCTCAGGTGAATTTATCAATTGTTTGATGAGTACTTAGCCTCTGACATCAATTGATCACTTGTTTGATGAGGACTGAGCCTCTGAAGCCAATTTATCAATTAATGTTCGACCTCCAGAGTGCTCGATCAATGGGTTCTCTGAGGGATCACTACTGAGCCGCTAAGGCCAATTTATTACTGAATGCGTAATGAGTACTGAGCCTCTAAGGCCAATTTAGCCCTTGCTATTTGACTTTCACGGTTATTTTGTTGAATGGATTTTTTGAGTGATGAGTACTTAGCCTCTAAGGCCAATTTATTACTTACTTTTTGACCTTGAAGGTTATTTTTGATCGATCAGTGCATTCTCTGCGTGTCATTACCAAAGCGAATTTCTCACACTGTTTGACCGCGCAATCGTCACTGATATACGAGTTCTATTTTCTCTGAATTACCTTGCTGGAGCGTGTTTTTCACTTTTTGTTTGACCAAAAATGATTCAGCCTAAATTTACGCACAGTTTTTTTTGCAAATAATCTTTTAATTGCTAGCTGTGTTTGGACAAGCTTTTCACGCTAATATTGTTGAAGGACTTTTTTATCCCCTCCGTTCAGTATACCAAGACACTTCCTCTTTTGAAACTGCACAAAATATTACTGCAGGGAAACCTATATCTCTACCTTTATTAAGAAATTTACATTCAAGTCACAATCACGATGCTTACAAAATTTTATTAAGAAATTTCATGCTTAGGTTAATTTCACAGAACGTAGAAGACCTTGATAAATGAATTCACATTCAAGTAACCATCACGATACACACGAAACCTTCAATTTGGAAACTATAAACGTAAATATTTGCTGCACCGGAACGAATATCGTTTTACCTCTGAGCCCAGCGCTCTGCTTCTGAGTCCCTTTAAGACATTTGTGTTCAGAAGCCAATTAATAAAACCGCTGCTGCGATGCCTTCATTATGGATTGACTTCCTCGACTTGTGTTTTGATGATGGAATATGACTCCAAAAATAGGACACCGAACACCACGTATTCTGAAGGCATTAAATTCGCAGAAGACATATTAATCATCTGAAGTTTTTACTCGACATTGAAATAAGACTTTATTCCCGGACGGTTCACATTCGGTGATGGTAAATTAAGATTGCTGCTTGGCGCCAGCAATTTAGAAATGTTTATTTATCTTTACACAAAAAAGGTATTACAACAAACAGTCCTAATACTTCATCCTCCCAGCTTAATAATAGACGCCATGCAGTTAGTGGAACGAAATGAATTTACAGTTTCATCAGAAATAAATCATCCCCTTCAGTGGAGGACAGCAGGAAATAAAGCTATTAAATTTTCAAGAGGTAAAATACGAGCTGAAAATTTTCATCAGTGCGTTGCCATAAAAATATGGGCTTTAATTTCAACAGTGAGTTGCCATATAAGTACGGGCTTGAATTTCAACAGTGAGTTGCCATATAAATATGGGCTTGAACTTCAACAGTGAGTTGCCATATAAATATGGGCTTGAATTTCAACAGTGAGTTGCCATATGAATACGGGCTTGAATTTCAACAGTGAGTTGCCGTATAAATACGGGCTTGAATTTCAACAGTGAGTTGCCGTATAAATACGGGCTTGAATTTCAACAGTGAGTTGCCGTATAAATACGGGCTTGAATTTCAACAGTGAGTAGCCATATGAATGCGGGCTTGAATTACAACAGTGAGTTACCATATAAATGCGGGCTTGAATTACAACAGTGAGTTACCATTTAAATGCGGGCTTGAATTACAACAGTGAGTTACCATTTAAATGCGGGCTTGAATTACAACAGTGAGTTACCATATAAATGCGGGCTTGAATTTCGTACAGTCAGTCACAAAAAAATAAAAATAGGCTTGAATTCCAACAGTGAATATCGACGTACACGGGGGCTTAAACTTTCAGCAGTAGGAATAAGATAAAAAATCTACTTCAATGTTTAGCGGTGAATATCATGAGATAAAAAACATGACATGAATAACATGATAGAATAACATGAGATGAATAACATGACATGAATAATACGATAAGAATAACATGACGTGAATAACATGATATGAATAACATGACAAGAATAATATTAAAAGAATAACATGACACGAATAACATGATAAGAGTAACATGACATGAATAACATGACATGAATAACATGACATGAATAACATGACATGAATAACATGATATGAAAAACATGAATAAGATGAAATGAGTAGGAGCTTCAATATTCAAACACAGGAAGTCTTATTGAGCTCAAGTTCAAGCTTGTGAAATTTGGCCCCTGAAGATTAGCGTTGCAGGAGTGCGGACAATGTGTAATGTGGCGGGTACACATCACCTGAATGTCTCATGTGGCGGGTACACGTGACCTGAATGTGTAATGTGGCTACTATGAGAACTTAAAACAATTCCAGTGTATAATATCTACAAAACAATTCAACCCGCGATGATTTTGGAACATTGTACAAATTTCATCGATTAAATTGTTGGATATTAAAGTCTATATGAAGGTATATGATATTGTCGTCGTGAAAATTGTTGTAATGCTCATTGTAGAGCCCAGAGGTTGAAATGCTTTCAAGTCAGCAGTCTTTCTGATTATTTATAAGCTCAGCGAAGTGGAAGATTGGGAGAGCGTTCCACCAAATGAATTAATGAAACCATATCAATCTTTTTAGGTCTATATTGAAATTAAATTTTAGCGCGTAGTGGACATCTTTGATTTGTCTTACTCGTAGTATGAGTTCATGAAATAATAAATGTGCCGTGAAATCAGAAATTGAGCTAACTTCTCTGCGCTTCACATGGGAAAATAGTAGTGAAATGATAGTTATATGAATTAGAGGCTACGTTTAAAATAATAGTTTCACGTGTGTAGATTGAGTTCAAGCATAAAGTGCACGGATAGTCGACATTGCAATTTTTAATATTCTGATAAATCATCGAAGTGTACTAACGTGAAAACAAAATTTGCCCTTTTTGCTCGTTAGGTATAGGGTGTAGAAGTGTATTAACGTGAAAACAGAGGATAATATATATATAGGGTGTATTGTTATACATATTGTTATATGTTGTTATATATCATTGATATATTGTTATATATTGTTATATATTATTGATATATTGTTATAGATGGTTATATTTAAGGTGTAGAAGTTAATCATTCATTTTCGAGAAGGCTGTGGAAGCCTAAAATGCATGACGGCCTGCCGCACCTTTTATGTATTCACCAGCGTACCTTCGCTGTCTTAACTGAATTTTTGCCAAAGCTAGAATTCACTCAAGAAAACTGTTCTTCATTGGGTGTTAAAAAGGTATCAATATGTATTAAAAACATTTACATGATAGATACTCTGTGTTTGTTCCATAATTATTATATTGTACTTCTACAATTTATATGTAGATACAGAATATACATCACCATCATAATCTCTAATACGATGTAACACAAGATCAGTGAAAAGGACATAAAATAATGTTTGAAGCCTTTGATACTGAGGATGATTTGAAAGCAGTTAACTTTGAGAATAAAGGCAGAAAAGCTAATGAATGTTTGAAGAACATCAGACATATTACAGTGGAGAAAGACGCCATTACATCCAATAGAACCGGCGATATCAAGAAGGAAATATTTGCTGTCGAAGTGAATCCTTCCATTTCATTGTTGCAACTGAATGCACACTTGTCAAATACATTCCGATTAAATGTATGTGTCAAAAATTAAATATTGGTAGGATCGAGAGTCGTTTACTATTGAAAGATCCAAGAACTATAGTCAATAACATTAATACTCTAAAATAAAGGAAGCAGGTTAACTTTTTCGGTTCTAGATTCCCAGGTAGGACACTCATCCGGATCAACGGAACATAAACGTCAAATCGCAAGCGTCGATACGAAAAGTCCAAGAATGAAACGAAAGAGTAAATTTTTTTATCTCCAATTGAAAGAGCGAATCTGCACTGCATTCGTGGCATGTCCACCAGAAGTGTTGTGTGTTCCACAGCATGTCGCGATGCCGTCACATCCCAAGACTGGAGCGAGTGGTTTGAAAAGTTAATTCAAGCATTCAAACAACATAGTTTTAAAAATCTTACTCTCACTTTTGATAAAATGCTGCAGCTCAAAGCAGATCGGAAAATCTTCTCCAACAACAACCACACATCCACATTCTTGACTGGTGCCTTATTCTTACAGAACCCAGTTGAATTGTTTTTAAACATTCTCAAAAATCCCATAATACGGATGGTGAAAAAAGAAATAGGAGACATGTTGAACGCAGAGCAAGAATCAACAGTGTTGAAAATGGTGCAGCGAATGAGAAACTTGAAATTGCTTGTTCTAGAAGCTATATCTAAATTTACTCCGATTGTGTGTGTAAATTTTTCAAACAGAGAAGAAAAATACTACCAGGTGGCAGCCAGGAAGGATTTCAAAGAAATGCAACAGTAATTGACATTCTTTAGACCTGTATTACGGGAATGTGCCCAATAATTACGATAAGGAATGATTATTTTTCCAAAAATATTTCTGACTTTTGATTTATTGTTCAACTTTAGCTAAATAGAGTAACGGCAATGCAAGGATATTGTCTTGTATATACCTTGATTGTGAGGTATCTTATTTTTTTATGTCACTCAAGTTTGGGCAAAATTAATTCTTATACCAACCGGTTCACTCGATGTACAGCTAAATTTTGATATATTCTCGAAATAAAAATATATGTAAGAGACATTTGCATCAACATATACGCTTAAATTAGAGCGCATTTACATGGAAATCGTTTCCCACTTATGCGAGAATTTTTATTCCCATAATTGACTTGCCTATGAAACTCTCACATGGTAAATAATTTAAGTATATGAAGCAAACTCAGTCGCGAAACTTTAAGCAATTTTTACTTGGATCATTCAAGCTTTGAATAAATTGATTTTAACTTTGAGGGACTTGAGAGATGCATTTAAAAGAACTTGAGTTTCTTCTAGAGATAATTGATCTTCTCTTCGAGGAAATCAATTTTTATCTGCAATAAATTGATTTTTATTTAGTAGAACACAAATTTTACTTGTAGTTAATAAACTTGTAAATAGTTTATGATATCAATACCGTTGTTTTTTCGTGTTACGTCTCCACAAATTGCATCGGAAAAAATAGTTCACAATCTAAATCACTAGTATAAAAGGAGCCGCGTCCGTCCGTCCGTCTGTCCGTGCGTCACACGCACCAGCCGAAGTGTGTGACGAGCGTATCTGTGATACAAGCTTCATCAACTACACAATTATTTTCGGTACATTAACCCAGCAGATTCGGAGTCGGAATGAACATCACGTGTATTGGTAGGTTAGGTTAGGTTGTATAGAACATCACGTGTATTGGTAGGTTAGATTAGGTTGTACGGAATATCAGCAGTTGAGACTGAGGGAAATATAGGAAAGGTATAAGATAGCATAGAAAATCGTGGAAAAGCTGCGTTAACGCTCAGTTTGTCCGATCTCTAATCCTGTCATTTTTTGACGGGCCCTGTGCTTCCTGTCATTTTTTGACGGGCCGTGTGCACTAGCTAGAATAAAGTACAACATGATTTGCAATTATTATGGATCCAAGTTACGGTTGACAGTCAGGTAGTTATCGTTAGTAAGTCAGCTGTAGTTAGGTATACAGGAAATTGAAGCTTAGGTTAAAATAGTTTTAGAAAAGATATCTTGGCCTAGTATTAGTTAGGATACGTTGGGATTGATAGCCTAGGGTATAGTAGGATAGTTAAGGTTTGGGTAGGATCGAATTAGTTACGTTAGGATTGGCTAGCATGTGGTTGATTATTTTGTTGCGAAATTTTGCATTTTTCGTTGATCCAGCTGGTATTTATTCAGTATAATGGATCCATCTTGTATTCATATACTGTATAATGAAATACAACTCATATTGGGGCAAAACTTATAGCCAAAATTAATACTATTTTTCTGTCTACTACTAAACATGTGACATTTGAATACTAGGTGGACTTGAAAAATTGAAACTTTGATTCAAAATAACACTAACCTAGGAATTATTTGCAGCATTTTCTTGTTTTTTCGACCATTGGAAAGAGAGGAGTATCAGTGATACCCCACGTAAATATTATGTACATTGGGGATCAGATTTTAATACACCAATAAATACAAATTTCATTCACACAACGGTTATTCTTGTACGGAATTGGCTCAACAGTGACTCGCCAAAACAACTATTATTCTTTAAATATTCCATTGAAATGAGGGTTTGAAACGAACCTTATCCCCAACACAGCAAGCTGGAATTTCACACATAGCCCACGCTCTTACGAAAAGCATAGCCCGAATTTTGGTTTTTGTTATTGATGCGATCAGATCTTGATCGGTGAAAACTAGGCAGGCAAACCAACAACGCTATCAAAATTTAACATGATTACACACTCAAGGCAAGAAAATCATTCAAACCAAAATATGCTCACACACTAAAGGCAGAAACACAATTCGAGGCAAAGTATGCTCACACACTAAAGGCAGGAACACAATTCGAGGCAAAGTGTGCTCACATACTAAAGGCAGGAACACAATTCGAGGCAAAGTATGCTCACCTACTCAAGGCAGGAACATAATTCGAGGCAAAGTATGCTCACACACTAAAGGCAGGAACACAATTCGAGGCAAAGTAGCAAGGCTGGCCGCAGCTTGATATTCGTGGCACGACCGTCCTGCGACGCCACGTTTCCTTCAGAAGCGCCACCATTAGAATTCCGTAGCGGTAACGGTCATGAGAGGGATTCATGTTCCTTGCTTTATCGCCTGTAATCCAATCCTGCGAACATTCCAAGTGTTCGCTATTCGGTAGTGGGGGCTAAACAATCCAATAACGCCCACGTAAATAGCAGTGAAAGGTCAGGGCTCGACGCACGTAGCTCTTCGCGTCAAGCAAGTACACAAAACTTGTCGCCGTCCAAGCCATGATTTGCGCAACTCGATCCAGTTGCTTCAGGTTCCCTCATTTGTTGTTCGGGAACATGACTCAATGAAAACGATTTGTTTACGGTTTCAAACTGAGAAGAAAATACTGTCTGGTAGTGGCAAGGCAAAGAAAATACCGTCTGGTGGTGGCAAGGTAAAAACAGTAGGATTTGAAGTTGCGTTGCAATTCAAACTTGTTTTTCAGGAAAGTAGGCATTCATTTTACTACACATCACGAATGAAGAAGCATTGCGTTTTCTTAGATACAGCAGAAATTCCTCAGTTTGGTTGGATGAGGATTTTTACTTGGCGATTTTTTGGTGAGCATAAAATCACCACATGTTACCTTTGATGCTTCCATCCCTTCTGTCAGAAAAGAAAATATGATTGACCTCAACTGGCTGAAATATTTTAGCAAAATACAATGCAGTTGAAAACTGTTTACTTCAATAAAATTGCCAGCTATCATCACATTTTATTTTCTATGTAATAGCAGCACGCATAGTTTCATAACTTAGCTTTTTTGATAAAGTGGCGAGAAAATACGAACGTTGTTTGTCGCAAGTGTCTCGTAGAATTTTAAAATTTCGAGACGATTCATTACCGAACTGCTTCAACACGGTCAGTGCATATTGATACATATGTGTGCCGCTAGGTAAGTAGCTCATTTACGTTCCTTTATAAATGAATAACATTTCAATTTTTTACTATCTTTTACGAAGAAAATTTTAGCGTACAAGGGAACATATTATCGCGTAATTGCATTTTTCACACTTCTTAGAAAAATTAAAAATGGAATCTAGTAGTGAAGCGGGCACTCTTCTCCCAACCCAACCTAACGTAACCTAACCCAACTTAACCTAACCTAACCGACGGTAACAGCCGCACAAACACAGCTAAGGGGTTAACACGTTCACAGCCGCTGGCGTCTTGTTAGGTGAGGTTGTAAGTAGAAAAGTTTAAAAAATGCCTTCACAGCTCGAAAAAAAATTGGATCTACCCTAAGCAGTGTGAAAATGTAATAGCATGCTGATATTTTACCTCGTATGCTTATATTTCTCCTAAAAAAGATGTTGAAATAATTGAAATGCTGTTTATTCCCACCGATCCGTAAATGAGCAATTTATCTGGTGGTAAATTGGCAGTGAATATGTTAATTTATCCTTGCAACATTTTAACTTAAGCCACTTAGAGCAAAATTAGTAGCATTTGTTTAAAGAGACAGTTGGCTTAGATTTATTGTTATGTGTGCCTTATCTCTTTGTATTTACTTCCCTTCCTCCGTCGAGAGGAAAGGCTAACATACCATGCAAGTAACCCTTCACACTTTTCTTTGACATTTATTTTTCCAATATTCTTTCTCATCTCATCGTGATACTCACGGCTTCTTTTGCCAACGTAGCGATTTGTGCCAACCAAGACCCTTTTTTGCTCCTCAACTCAAACTACTCTCACCCTCACCTCAACTTAACTTTCTCTGTGACAATCACTTCATTGAAAAGAAACTGAGGTTAAATCTTGGAGATAAAAATAACGATGAACATGCAAGTTTTCTTTTTTGTGAGTGCGATTAGAAATACCATAGTAACCGATGGGAGAAATATAGGATTTGTAATAGAAAATAACAAAGATAACTATGGCGTCGAAACTATAACTATTAGTTTGCTAGAAACTTTGACTGAAGACTGAGAAATATTTTTGTGTTGCTCCCACTTTAGCTGTTAAGTGGAGCATCTTAATTTGAAGACTTTTGACTTCTGTACTCAGAGTACGAATGAAATTTAAAGCTGGCAAAACGAAGACTCGCCATAAAATACCATTGACAACCTTGATCATAAACCACATGGGATAAAGTTAGCAATTACACACTTGATCACAATCATTGTAAAACAAGCAATGACGCTTGTATGCTTTAAAATAACCTAATACAAATCATGATATAACCAAACTAATTAATTTTGAGTTTATGATGCATGATGTTTAATTGGATGCACTTTACTTTTTATTTCAAACGCCAATTTATTGTGAGGTATAGAAATATGTGACGTCCATCGTTTCAATTATGATTTTCTTGAATAAGAGTTGAGTAAATATAACCTCGATACCCATCCATCATTATACTTGCCTCATGTTGAGTTTCATGAACACGAATTGACAAAAAATATTATTATACATGGAGCGCTTGTACTAATAACAACACCAGTATAAATGATAGATAACAGTGATGATGATAATAAATGGAGTGAAAAGATGAAATTTTAAACAAACACCGAAGTAAATTTAAAAGTCATCATTATCCAGTAAATGCTAGCTTACTAAGAGCAAATGGAAATCTTTAAAAAGTTTTTTTAAATTCGTTCTCGAAAGAAGCTTTTTATTTTTAAATCAGCATTTTAAGTATTTTCCCAAATTTTTTTACATCGTGGAATGTTGCTCGAATATAATTTCTCCCGCCAATTAATTTCCCCCCTAATTTCCGTAGAGGAGAATGGTGCTGGAATTTAACTTCTCCCCCAAATTACACTGCAAAGAATTCAGCTACGTATGCTCCTTGTCAATATTTCATGCTGATATTATACAATCGTTGTTGCGAAGTTCCCAATTTTCAAACCCTTTTATAATTTGGTCAAATAATTCTGCAATTTCAATCGAAAGGCATCCAGAATATATAAAGTAAGGTCAGAATTGCAGGCTAGTTTAGTTAATGTAGAATGCGACAAATAACTTTCACGTGGAATAGCAAGCAGCTTCAATTTCAAAAAGAAAACCATAAACATAAAAGCAGAAAATATCAGTCTTGCAGACGCTCTAAAAAAGGTAAAGGTTCAAAACGGTCATGAGATTTCTCATATTTTCCAGTTAATAATCTTTTTGAAAATCCTAGAGGTAATTAATTTCCCGAAACGCGAAAGCTCTAAAAGCTTATAGCAGAAATAAAGTCCATTAATTTATTTCCCGACGTTTTTTCGATGAAAACAATTTCTAATTACCGAGAAAAAAAATCTCTCACGTAAAATTATGATGCCGTTCATCCCTTCTTCCACCAAACCCTTATGGTAATTATCTTAATGAGTTGCAAAAACTCCAAAACGTGCCAGCTAAAATAACGTAAATTAACGTCTACTGACTTACGTTCTGCTGTCTTTAAAAAAATTCCCGAATGAACGGGAAAAAACGAATTCAATTTCTTGACACCCTAGGCATCATTAAACCTACTTTGAAAATTTACACATTTCTATCGACTTCAAAGCGTAACTTTTTTGCACATTTCACTCTCATGGATCGTGCGTCAGTGTTGAACTTAGCAGCCAAAATGCAGTTTGTGATTGAAGCTAGGCTTTTGAGATTGTGAAATCTTATTTGCCTGGTATAAGTGAGAATTTTCCTGTTCTGAGAGACGTGCAAAAAGGCTCGTGTTCGGTTCAAATGGCGCTGATCGACTCGTGTTTTTGAAAGCGATTTCTTATCCCGCTTTAAAATTTTTATAGAGAATTCGTAGCTAAATGATGCTAAAAAATAAAGAGGCTCTGTTAATTTCAAAATAGGTGAGTAACTGTAAATTTTTAATATAAAATCGTAACCCTATATAAATTTTAACATGCTCATATTATACTCATATTTTTGAAGTTTATCTTATATACAAAATTCTTAACCTCTCACAAATTTTAACACACTCTTATTATGCTCGAATTTTTGTGAACGCCAACACATAACTATTCAGTTTGCATGAACAGTATTTTTGGTGCTTCATTGATTCGCATGATTTTAAATACAAACATCATTGTAAATTTAGATCTTCCTTCTAAACCATCGCTTGATGCTCAGAGGAAGATGTTCAAACTTAGGTCGAGCCAGAATCAAGAGCAGGAACAAAACATTATCCTGAGACATTTCCTGAGCAATAATACTTTGTGGCAATATGTGTTACCAGCAAATTTTACCGCTTAAAAAGGCCAAAACTCTTCATTGACACTAACTGCGACGTGAGCCACCCGTGGTCACGGAGAGTTTTTTCCCAAGACTGCTGCCCGACCAGCAGTCCCAAACTTAATTTCCATAAATACCTATTAAAAATTAAATTCAGGGACGATTCATTTATTGTTAGTTACATCTAAAACTGATCAATTGAACGGACATTAATTATAACTTCAATTAAACCAAAGTGTTATAACGTCTATCAAAGTGTTATAATATCATCAATATCCGAAGTTGCCTTGTGGACCACATCTCACTGACACACGGGGCACATCGACTCGCGTCACAGCACACGTACGTTTACTAAATTCCCTATACTTATAAACTCGATGTCACGTAAATACCATCTCGATTTACCGTCCATTTCCACTCAATTTACTGCGCTTATTAACTCAATTTAAAGTCTAGTTGCACTAGTTTACCTTGCATGTATTCAATTTTCAGTGCTTATCCACTCAATTTAGTGCGCATTTAATTCAGTTTACCATGTTTAACTTAATTTACTGGACATACAATCCAATTCACAATGTATATTCATTTAGCTTACTGCGTATATTTACTCAATACCTACCGGAGAGAAATTCAGAAATTCATTCATCGCAACTCGAGAGATGACTTTAATTTAAAATAGGTTGGAATGGTTTCAATCGTGTTCACAGCAACCATGGTACTGTGGCAGCACAGCAACCATGGTACTGTGAGCAGCACAGCAACCATGGTACTGTGGCAGCACAGCAACCATGGTACTGTGAGCAGCACAACAACCATGGTACTGTGAGCAGCACAGCAACCATGGTACTGTGAGCAGCACAGCAACCATGGTACTGTGAGCAGCACAGCAACCATGGTACTGTGGCAGCACAGCAACCATGGTACTGTGAGCAGCACAGCAACCATGGTACTGTGAGCAGCACAACAACCATGGTACTGTGAGCAGCACAGCAACCATAGTACTGTGAGCAGCACAGCAACCATGGTACTGTGAGCAGCACAACAACCATGGTACTGTGAGCAGCACAACAACCATGGTACTGTGAGCAGCACAGCAACCATGGTACTGTGAGCAGCACAGCAACAATGGTACTGTGAGCAGCACAGCAACCATGGTACTGTGAGCAGCACAACAACCATGGTTCTGTGAGCAGCACAGCAACCATGGTACTGTGAGCAGCACAACAACCATGGTACTGTGAGCAACACAACAACCATGGTACTGTGAGCAGCACAGCAACCATGGTACTGGGAGCAGCACAACAACCATAGTACTGTGAGCATCACAGCAACCATGGTACTGTACCCAGCATTGTATTAGAATACTGTCCACCTTTGCAGCAGCATCAGAGTCTACAAATAAATCAAGACCTACATGCAAGCAACCATGGTACTGTGAGCAGCACAGCAACCATGGTACTGTGAGCAGCACAACAACCATGGTACAACAAGACAAGCGGCGTCATCAAGAAATGAACTGAACCATCATGAATTAATTTCACACTGTTGTACAACAGCGACACGTGCTTTAATTAATCCTTAGCAAGTTAGATAGCAGGAAAGTTTGGCTTTTTGCAAAGTTTAACGATGAATAAAAGAGCAAAGACAATCGCTTTAATATGAATCATATTTCTTTAAAAAACATTTCAAAAACAAAAAAGGACATTTCGACCAATTTGTTGGTCATTTTCAATTTTGAAAATCTGAAATCTGACTTCTGATTTCTTGTTTTCAGAAAGTAAAAAATGACCAACAAATTGGTCGAAACGTTCTTTTTTATTATTGAAATATTTTTTAAAGAAATACAATTCCTATTAAAGCGATTTTCTTTGCTCTTTTATTCAAAGTTTGGTAGCCTCACACGCGTACGTCTACGTACGTAAAAAGCCTCGGTCACCACCCTTATGCGTGAACATAGTGTGCAGTGTCACGAAAAACCAATCAAAGTTAATTAACATCAATTAAAACCATGTAATTCATGTATGAAAACTTTATTTATTAAGTGTTTGGACTTCTTTCATGTAATGAAATGATTGACTTCACTCCGTGTTTAGTGATGGAGTGTCGCCGGTAAAATCGGGTCGGAATACCAAGTAGCCTGTCGATAATTTTTGAACACAAAGTTCATTGGTCAAAAAGGAACATGTGAATCATTCTAATTTACCATAAACTATTTGTCCAGTCATGAACACGTTAGAGTTCACGCTCCATTCGCAGAATAAATTATATTTAAACAATTATAAGCAATTTAAACAACCTATTTGCCACAAGCAATACAGCAATAGATTATTTAAAAAATCAGTCACAAATTAAAAATCTATCACAGTTAAAGATCCATTCGCAGCATAGATTACACCACAAATAATAAATCTACCTCAGTTAACACTCTATATCCAGTTCAGATTATACTACAAATTATAAATCTATCTCAGTTAACACTCTATATCCAGTACAGATTACACAACAAATAATAAATCTACCTCAGTAAAACTCTATATCCAGTACAGATTATACTACAAATAATAAATTCATCTCAATTTAATACTCCATTTCCATGCTCAGAGTCTATGCACACGTGATCACTGAGATGCACTCACGCCTCATCACATCTTCACCTCGAGCGGACAATGAAGTGAGAAAGGCTTCCTTCAGATCAGTTTCAGTTAAGCAGGATTTAGTCGAGACATCGGTCTCTAAGATGGATGAGGCAGGGATATCAATAGCCTTGATGTCTGTCTTGGCTTGAGAGAATCCTTGCTTCGTCATAGTAAAAACTCTTATCCAATCGCTGCACCACTTCTGTTCTAATATCAATACGTGAGGAAGAGCATCGTCGTGAATGAATTCACGGTTCTAAAAGCTTTAAAGATACGTTTTTCGACTTTGTCTGATTCTACAGCATGTGAAGAGAAACTGATTTGATGCAGTTCGTTGATGAACGGGATTTGAAGAAAAATGACAGTGCGACAGTGTTACTGATTCAATGATGAAATAACTTATATTAAAGCTGTCTCTGTGTTATCCTATACACAAACGGGTCTTATTTTTAAGAACATCTGTTCCGATTTTCAAAATTCTCACACTTTTTGTGTCGACGGCAAAGGAGATTTTACCTTTCAGTGTAATCAAGTTCCCTCATACTTTTTTCCGACCAATTTCAATGGCTAGAGAGATTCTGAAGATTCTTTTCTTAAAACCATTAGGCTGGAGACTGAAAACTACATGGAGGATTGAAATGCTGATGTAGCTTTGTTTCTTTTTCAAAAAATTAAGGCTTCATTAAATACCTGAAATAATTGAGCCCTGACTGATCTTTACATGTGCAAGCAGTTGACAAAAATGAGGCATTAAAGACAGCCAAGTATGAGTGGATGTAAAATATTTTGAAATAAATATTCTATTTTTCATCTCTAACTAAAATACAAAATTAAAATTCGAGCGCGTTGATCATTCGCAATTTCAGAGAAAACACTTCTGAGCAACGTGTGAAATTTGAAATACTCCTTCAGATTTTGAGAACACTGAAAAAATGCGTTAGCTTTAAATTGAATTATATGAATATTTCTCTAATATTTCACCTCAGTATCTGCACACACAAACCGAACGAAACCTACAACGAAGAGAGCGCAACTCTCGTGGAAACAAAAAATGCGGTAATAAAATCCCTGAAGAGTGCGAAAAAGACCGACAATTTTGCCGGCACGAGTTGGAAGTTCCGTGAAAGAAAATAAAATCCAAAGGCTCTGGCAAAAATTGAAGTTAATTTGTGCGCAGAAAAAAAGAAGACCTTCGTGAAGTGACCCAATGCAGTGAGCCTTGAAGTTAAAAGGCCTTGGAGACTCCTCAATCTTGACCAATAAGAGCACAAAATAAATATACTTCCTTTTCCTAGTCTGCTCACTGTGTTGTGCGCAGAAATTACTGAGCCTAAACAAGAAAAAAAGAAAACTGGTGATAAACAGAATGCGTCATAAGTCGACCTCAAAATCTGTTGAAGTTGAGAATCAGTATAACACAA
This sequence comes from Platorchestia sp. MABIK, assembly GCA_014220935.1. Lineage (NCBI taxonomy): Eukaryota > Metazoa > Arthropoda > Malacostraca > Amphipoda > Talitridae > Platorchestia > Platorchestia sp. MABIK. The sequence goes on along the minus strand of JACJUY010000486.1, from coordinate 18,458 downwards.
TGTTTACAGTTTTCTTCTCGCGTTTTGGAGTGAAGGATTTTAATTCTATATAGCAGAGGGCAGGCAAAAACTTGCGACCCCATCCGCTGTTTCTTGATCATCCAAATCGGCAACATTTTCCGAATGTAAAACGTTTCTGTCCCTGCATGTCCCTGAATTCTCTATAATTCAATTCTCATTGCTTTTCATGGTTCATTTGAATCCTTAAACAAAGTCAGACCGGTCCAACGTGAGAGACACGTGATACCAGACAACACTTCTCTCGAACAAGACGGCTCTTCATGCATAGAATATGAGCCAAATCAACGCTCGTGTCCTCAGTCACGTTTTAGAGACCGTCTGTACCAGGCACGTGAATGTTGAAGAATACTCAAATATTTTACTGAACGCTACCGGCTTGAATTTGGTTTAAAAATGGCATTAACAAATTTTCTTTGAAGCACAATGGAATCGTGAGGAAATATAGCATTCTGAACAGGACTGTTCATCTTCGAAAGTATGGTACCTCATTTTTTTCCATGATGCGGGACATTCAACATCACACGTTGAACAAAAATTTTTGGTTCGACCTCAGTTCGACCTCGCGATATTTTTACCACTTCTCAGTAAGTGAAGCTCCTCAGGAAGACAAAGTATGCTGGAAAGAAGCAGCAGAATAAGTTTCAGGGAGAAATCTTCTACTCATTGAGCTTGCACTTCTCTAACCCACTCCTTTTACGTAACGTGTTGAAAAAACATTATTTAAATACCAGGAAATAAAATGAAGTAGCTGCAAAAATATTTATTTAGCATTACGGTATAAATAAGCCGCAATGGAGATGTACTGTATGTACGGGTAAGATTTGAAGAATATTTTATTTTGTTGCTTGGAAAATGCATTCAACGAGCGTGAGATGAAATAGACGGCCTTAATAAACGGCCGAACTTTAGGGCAGGTTGATCCAACCTTCGGATGAATTATTCCTCAATTTTGGGTCATGAAAATGAACGATATCTCGATTTTTAAATCAGACACTCATTCTTGCTCCTGCAGATGGTATGGCTTTTATATGTAGAATTAATCTCTTAGTAAATTAATATGTGGAATTAATCTCTTAGTAAATTATTATGTAGAATTAATCTCTTAGTAAATTATTATGTAGAATTAATCTCTTAGTAAATTAATATGTATAATTAATCTCTTAGCAAATTAATATGTAGAATTATACTCTAAATAAAATAATGCAATTTCAAACAGACCTGTGTGACTCCAAGCTTATTTTAGCAAATTGCTCGATGGAATGTGTTTAAACGTAGGCTTCATGCTATGTTACCGACCATGAATCAGACGCCGCAATATAGTGTGTAACACTGTCAATGAGGTACACTCAAACTATTGTTCTAAAACAAGTAATCATTTGATAAATATAACACTGTCAATGAGGTACACTCATAACTTTTGTTCTCAAAAAATTAATCAATTGATAAATATAACACTGTCAATGAGGTACACTCATAACTATTGTTCTAAAACAAGTAATTATTTGACAAATATCAACTGTTACCGAACATCATGCAGATACGAATGCGGCACCATAACTGGCTGATTATTGTTTCTAGCTAATTTATTCTGTACTATGTTTGTAAAAATAATATTAAATTGAACACATTTTTTCAGATGGTTCTCAGAACATTAATGATTCTCTTCCGAGATGTCCATGTTGTTTTGGTCGCATCTCGACCAGAATTTGAGGCATTTTTGCTGCATAAATATTCTCATTACGGTTTTTTCGCAATATTAATATACCGGGTAATTTCTCCCAATATCGTTGAAGTAAAATTTTTTGATCAGTATTGGTTCGATGTTCTTAAGAAAGGGTTCTTCTTGGTGCCGTCATTTTCTCAACTGAAAAAACAGTTGAGAAAAGTCGCTTCAATTTTCTCAGTATGGTAATGTATTTCAGATAATGTCCATTGAGGTTTGAAAAATAAGTTTGAAGATTTGCTTCGGACAATCAATACTGCAGACTACCACTCAGAAAAAACAGTGACTAGTGGCCAACTACATGAAGCTCGAACTTTTCAATTTGCGAGAAGATTTGGAGGCTCACGACTGCATGCTCGAAAAGTTTTCATTTGATTCTACCAAAGTTTTCAGTTTGAACTTATGTTTCACTTCGTTCAAGCGTTTTAGAAATCATCTGAAGAAAAATACTTGGTTGGAATTTTCTAAATAGGTTGCATTTTTTCTAAAATTGAAACAAGAATTTTATGTGATTATAAGTTATTTGAAAGCCTCTCACATAGGCGACTTATTTTGACAGCTTCGTCCATGGATGATTTTAAATTTCCCTCTGATCAGCATAAAATAAAACTGACATATCCTTCCACATTTTCTCGTATGAAAGTGACTTGAATGCGCGGCCGCAGCAATTGCGAATGAACGAGAAGACTTTTCATTCATGTGATTTAAGGCAAGTCAACACTTATGTCCTTGGTCGAGTTTGCGCCACCGTCTGTAACATAGACACGGGTATAGTGGAGAGTATTCTATTTTCCACTGAATAGTGCAGAGTATTCAATTTTCCACTGAATAGTGGAGAGTATTCTTTTTTCCACTGAATAGCGGAGAGGATCGTTTTTTCCACGAAACGCAGTCGGTTTTAATTTGGAATAAGTCTTGGAAATGAATGAACTTCTTTTATTCATACATTTACCTTCTAAAACAGGACTTGGAAATGAATAAACTTGTTTTATTTATTCATTCATTCACTCGTTCCTCCCCAGGCCGTTTCCCTTTCACGTCGGAGTGGTGCCTCACGTGGATCTGCCTGGACGTCCTCTTCTGCACAGCATCCATCATGCACCTCTGCACCATCTCTGTTGACAGGTTCCTGTCTCTGAGGTGAGAGGAATCTATGCCCGTCTTGCATCGTGAGTCTCTGCACCATCTCTGTTGACAGGTTCCTGTCTCTGAGGTGAGAGGAATCTATGCCCGTCTTGCATTGTGTATCTCTGCACCATCTCTGTTGACAGGTTCCTGTCTCTGAGGTGAGAGGAATCTATGCCCGTCTTGCATCGTGAGTCTCTGCACCATCTCTGTTGACAGGTTCCTGTCTCTGAGGTGAGAGGAATCTGTGCCCGTCTTGCATCGTGAGTCTCTGCACCATCTCTGTTGACAGGTTCCTGTCTCTGAGGTGAGAGGAATCTATGCCCGTCTTGCATTGTGTGTCTCTGCACCATCTCTGCTGACAGGTTCCTGTCTCTGAGGTGAGAGGAATCTATGCCCGTCTTGCATTGTGTGTCTCTGCACCATCTCTGTTGACTGATTGCTCCCTCTAGGATAAGAAAATTTATTTCCGTTTTGCATTGTGTGCCTGATGAGCGTGTCTGTGAGGGAGGCTTCTGTATCTATCGAGATTCTGAATATAAAGCACAGAAATAAATTAAACTATACGACGGGCACTTGTCTGCGGAATTTTTTCGAGCTGCCAAAGGCTTAGCACAATTCTGTTACATGACTGTTGTCCCACCACGGCACTTTACAATTTTGTTTAAAGCGCCGGTCACTCGGCACAAAAAGGGGTTATTCAAGTAGAAGTATGACACACTTCTACATTGCCCAACAGGCCTACGTACTTGCTGTATTTAACAGCGTGTTATAATGCACTTGTACTTGAATGACTTGAATGCACGGCTGGAGCAATGGCAAATAAACATGACGACTTTTCTTTCATGTGATTTAAGGGCAGTCAACACTTACGGATGTCCTCAGTCGAGTTATCGTGACAGTCTGTATTTTAGACAGGTGAATAGTGGAGAGTATTCTATTTTTCACCCCAATAGTGGCGAGTATTCTATTTTCCACTCAATAGTGGAGAGTATTCTATTTTTCACCCAATAGAGGAGAGTGTTCTATTTTCCACCCAATAGTGGAGAGTATTCAATTTTTCACTAATACAATCGACAGAAGAAGCAGGAGAAGCATTCAGTGTACGTTTGACATTTCCGGTTTCAGCATCAAGATCAAACCACAGATGAATCCATCGAAATTCCACGCTGTGCGAGCAGCAGGACCCTGTGCCTGACTTCTCGCTGAAGTTCAGTCACTATTTTAAAGTTATTGATAACATTTCACCTCTCAACGAAGGGCAAATAACTCAGCGGGCTGATTGAGCAAATTTTACAAGTGTATTTCTTTTTCATTCCTGTACAAATCCCTCGAGGAAACACGCATCAAGCACGTTTCCACGGTAGTTTTTCCGCACTCCAATAGTGGATTAAACTATGGTCTTTAAGAAAAACGCTCTCCTGTTCTTCAATATAACTTGCATGGTCTCGAGCGATGCAGTACCAAAGTGTCTTTTTTGCCTTTTTACTAGAATTTTTCAAATGTTACAAAAGTACCCGCTCGTGATATTTTTAGATCATTAACAATGTAGTCCTAGTTATTTTTACCTCCCAGATTGAGGAAAGTTTCTCGGATAACTTCGTAACTTGTCCCGGAAGACGTTATTGTTCTAGATGTTACACAGACAAAAGAAAATATTCTCGTTCATCTTTCTTTCAGCTACGAGATTTGGCTCAGGGGAAATTATTCTATGCGTTTAATAGAAGCAGAATAATCTTCCTCTGAAAATTTCCTGATCTTTATTTTTCATCCACTGAAGTAGTAAGAATCGGTTCTTCCGTGGCACAGGAGTTAAGCATCGCATTTTTAAGCATTTAAAATCCGGTTCGAAGCCAGTCCGACACCTGTGGTATTTTTATCAGAGCTGGGGCGACCCCTCTGGTGATTATCGGAGACAGAAAAGGAAGGTAGAAGACGCTAAAAGGGAGTGGGGTCTCTGCTACTCATTGAGCAAGCTTTTAATTCTCCCACTTATCTCCTTTGTGTCTATAAGACACATTCCCACAAAACAATTTGACTGAAAGCGCAATCAACAGAGATGTTTCCTTTATCAAAAAGGAAAATTGAAGGCATCGTCTCAAATCTATCACTGGCTTTCATTTCAGTTGCCCTGAGTCAGATTTGCATGTCCTGTTTGGCCCTGCAACAGTGACGAGTTATGTTCCCTGCATAGGGAAATGTAACTCAATATCTCTTCGTCATTCAGCTTGTTTATTATTGGCACAAAGCAATCGGACGTGAGAGTTGCAATGCGGACAAAATCTGAAACACAGATCCTATGTAACATGCTACTTAAATATCTTCAAACATTGAAAGAAAACCGGAAGTGAAAATTGGTAAAAATCGTGTAAAAATCGTGTAAAATATGAAAAAAATTCAACATGAAGCCAATGATTCAAAAACAGTGCAGACGATCCTTTAGTTACACAACTTCATCGTTTGAGAACTTCAATAGCAGGGTTAAAATACACGCAGTGCATGATTCATTGTGTAAACAACAGGTAACCTTTGTTCAAAGTATAAATAACTGGGAATCAGGTTTCAAAATATATATACGTAACTGATATGGGTTCAAGCTATCAATAACTGGAAATCTGGATTAAAAATCTAAATTACGGGGAATCTTTATTCACAATATGAATAACTGGAAATCTTTATTCACAATGTGAATAACTGGAAATCTGGATTTGAAATCTAAATAACTGGAAATCTTTATTCACAATATGAATAACTGGAAATCTTTATTCACAATCTGAATAACTGGAAATCTTTATTCACAATATGAATAACTGGAAATCTTTATTCACAATATGAATAACTGGAAATCTTTATTCACAATATGAATAACTGAAATCTAAATGCAAAACATACATGAGTGGGAATCTGAATTCAAAATGTAAATGATTTTGAATCTGGGCACATAAAATAAATAACTGGGAATCAAGTTTTAAAATCAAAATAACAGAAAACCTGGGTTCAGGATACAAATAACTGGGAATCTGGGTTTAAAATGTAAATAACTGAAAATCCGGCTTCTTAAGTCTAAACATAAATAACTGGAAATCTAGGTTCAAAATATAAATGACAAGAAATCTTTGTTCAAAATATAAATAGCAGGATTCTAGGCTCAAAATATAAATAACAGGAATCTAGGCTCAAAATATAAATAACAGGAATCTAGGCTTAAAATATAAATAACAGGATTCTAGGCTCAAAATATAAATAACAGAAATCTAGGCTTAAAATATAAATAACAGGAATCTAGGCTCAAAATATAAATAACAGGAATCTAGGCTCAAAATATAAATAACAGAAATCTAGGCTTAAAATATAAATAACAGGAATCTAGGCTTAAAATATAAATAACAGGATTCTAGGCTCAAAATATAAATAACAGGAATCTAGGCTCAAAATGTAAACGACTAGCAATTTGGGTTCAAAATATGAATAATTGGGTTCAGTGTTGGGTTAAATGCGCTAAGCTCAGGACATATATAGCTGGGAATTGCCATCAACTTTTGCCCGCACAAGCTGAGATTCACACAAAGGGATTTCACAAAACCCCCTTTCGAATTAATGCCTTTATGGAAACTCCGTGGGTTTCCTAGAAATATCATACCAGTTCTCATATAACAATCAAAATCCCTTAAACGTCGAGATTAAACTCGTTTACTTCCATAAGGATCTTTTCAAGACCTCATCTTGTATTCTAGCAGGGAATATTGCCTCGGGAATCATCACTGACAATTTTCATCGCCGTGAGAGTACTTACATTGCCATGAAATTAGACCTGCCGGCGGTGCTGGCCACCGAGAGAATTGAATTATTCTCCTTTTCGTTAATTTAAAAGCTATTCTAGAATTGACGTGGAAATGTAAATGGAAACACGTGAATTCATGGTACTTGCGGTTAATATTTAATTTTTATGCTCCCTGAATAAGTATTGTAGTGATTGGTATTGAAATCGACAGAAATATTGCATAATTTTACCTGCGTCAGTTACCTTAAAAATTAAAACCAGTGTCGTGTGGACATGAGATGAACTCTGTTGTAAATGCAGGAGCTAACTTGAAGACTTACGATGAATCGCATGAGCCAACTAGCGGGAAAATTTATGTTGAAATAGATGGAAATGCTTTCAGAACATGAGCTCACAGCCCGAAGCCCAAGTGAGACATTTTAAAATTTGGGAGTTGAAACAGAAAGTAATTTAAATAATAGAAAGTAATTTTCAACCAAGAAACAACGGAGGCAGTGACAGATGTATATATACATAGAGAAGAGATGAGGGTCTGGAAGTAATAGCGTTGTAACGGATTTACATACATGTTAACATACAGCAGGTATCAATAATTCGCCATGCTTTTGCACACATAGCACCACTCCGAGTAATATTCGTTGAGTCGTTGAGTTATTCCACCCAGCATTGCTATACAACGACTGAGGGCGGGTTCACAATACTTGCTTTTTGAGAAGTAATTTCTTTTAAAAGAAAGTTCAAGCAACGTATTCACATTTGCAGTCTGCAGCACTGGTGATAATGGGTGAAATTAGCTAATAATGCTAGACTCCCAACGCTGTACATGAAATTTCACTTCTTACACCTGATGCGAAGAAATTCTGTCCCATGAAATTAATTTAATAACTGTCATATTAAGATTGAAATATCAAAACTTCGCTGTGTATCCTGTCTACCGTCGTTTAGGATAGATGTACGAAGCAATTTGTATTTTCAATGTTAATGTTAATTTTCAGTTGATTAAAACCTGTCTCAAGGTTTGTGCTTTTATTTCACGACAATAACTGTCGCCTAAATTCTTATTTCTTATTACGCAAGTTACATGAAGACTAAAATCCATATCCCGAAAGCGAGACATGCTCAACTTTGCACTGAAATAAAATGAAAACATTAGGACTTGGATGTAAAAACAGTAGTTACCAGTAAAATCTCACTACCACGACGAGAATTTAGAGTTAAAAAATTATCAAAGGTATCATTTCACCAATACTGCTTTGCTCATATTCTTGTACTGGTGCCGATTCCGAAACCTTATGCATGCAAAGTGTGGTTAAGGAACCGCAATATTCCTATCCGATCGTGGGACAGGTTTCAGCATGCGACACCTGCGACGAAAAAGAGCGACCTGATCGTTCCACACACACTCTGTACAGTTAGATGTTATTTATATTTTTCTCGCACCAGTAAAAATTGCGTTGCAGTGATGATTCTTTTCGATATCTACTAGGAAAATTCTTAGTCTTAATCATACAATTGAGTACAAAGTATTTTATACATTTGCTCATTTTTTCGTTCTCTGCTTGGGTTGTTCCTTTTTTTAATCTAATTAAATATCATACAAAATTTTGGTTGGTAGTGCAAACTTCACGCAATTTTTACTTCCACGGTTTTTCACGTTTTTCGTATGATTTTATACGCAAAATATCGTATAGCTGAGCCAATTTCTTTCAATTTCTAATTCCCGCCGGTTTTCGACTAATCGACTAAATAAAATGAATTCAAATTTTAATCTCCAGAAGGATGGAGTAAATTAAAAATATGTGGCGAGGAAGTTACGTAAAAGCTGTTGTCAAACGTCGCTCACAGCAGATCAAATTTGGTGTCGTATATTTTTAGTCATGGAGAGACTTTTTTATCTATATACTTCTATAAATCGTTTCCGAGTTATCTCACTATATACAGGTTGTTGTGTAATTCGATGCACATATTTTAACCATATACAGAAAAATGCTAATAAAAGAAATTCACGAGCGATAAAACCTGAAATTTTTTTTTTTCGAGATTTGATGACCTGAAATAATTTTAGATTCCCGTACGAATAGGCTTACAATGCAGCCAACGAGTAAAATCTAACTTCTTGGGCAGGCTGTTGGCGCGAGCTTCAGGCTATTCGTTCGGGAATCTAAAATTATTTCAGGGCATCATATCTCGAAAACAAAAGAGTTTGGAGGTTTTGGCCACTCATGAAAGTCGTTTTATTCTGCGTTTTTCTGTATAGGGTTAAAGGATGAGCATTGAAACACACAACACCCGGTATAACCAACTTTTTTGTGGGTTATCTTCCTTAAATTTGATCTATGGGTTCGCGAATTTAATAAATTTTGTAAAATCTTTAAACGTACAAGTAATTTGAACGTTCAATAATGGTCACAGTTTTTCAATACAATTGGGGTCAGAACTCATCGAAAGCAATATCAGAATAGTTTTAGTTTAAAATAGTTTTCCAATAGTTTAGTTTCCAATAACAGCAATATTTTTATTTTCCCGCACTCTGTAGTTAAAATTTATTATATATTTGGAACCATCGTCCTGCTGAGAATTGTACATTCAGTGTTTTTTTTTCTTGTAAAGTTCGGTAAAATTGCACGCAGCGTGGCCAAGTCCACCGAGAAGAACTTACGCTGCAGCGTGTACAGTCACGACGGAGCAAATTAATTAAAAATCTGGTTCAAGATCGTTAATCTTGGTCGCACAATTTGGTTAAAAATAATGTAGTCATCGTCTGCAAGGAAAACGATGACGAACCGTTCATCTAATCCAGTTTTCAAGCCATCGGCAAATGCGGGTCTTTTTTTTTTTTAATCATGCTGAAGTTTTTTCTGTTCCCTCCTGCATTACGTTCGTACAAAATTTACAGTACCATCAGCAAATACACGAATGACAGCAACATGTACTGCTTCGATAAAATCCGTGAAGTTCAAAGACACAAAGCACTCACTGCAAATTTACATTGCGATAGACGTGGATCTTTATTTCTTCTCCAAATCTCAGCGAAACCGATCGACCTCACTCAGATTTGTTGCCTTAATATGGTCTGGCATTTCTCCCGCACATGTTGAGCAGCCGCAAGGCAAATCTCAAGGCATAATTGAGGCGGTGGGAAGCCATGGTGTTGTTAAGAGCCGACACGGAGTTCCGCCGTCATATTACTGCACGCCTATGGCTTTATTGATCTACTTCAAGAGTTATAAGAGTCGCGGCGCCACCTCAGCTGATGTACGTTTTCGTTTCACTGAAGATATCCCTGACAGATTACATAGATACCTTGTTCCATAAAAAACTCGACCACGTGCATGAGAAGTGAAAACAATGAATATTTTTAGAATCTTGTTCTATAAAAATCACGTACATGGAGAAATGAAAGCCAAGGATATTGTTAGCATCTTGCTCTATAAAAACTGTACGCATGGGCATGGAGAAGTGAAAACAAATTATATTTTTAGAATCTTGTTCTACAAAAAACGCATCCACGGGTGTGTGGAAATGAAAACAAAGGATGTTTTTGAAACCTTGTTCTACAGTTTAAAAACTGTACGCACGAGCATGAAGAAGTGATAATAATGGATGTTTTTAGAAGAGTCACGATCAAGTTTTTTGTGTTACGCAGACTTTCAATTAATTTTTTGTTTCAAGATTTGAGGAAATATTATTTAACAGCATCCTGTAAATATACTCAAAGAAACAATGCACACTTCTTCAGGAAGGCTAGATATTATTAATTCTTAATTTTTACCCGGATTCGTTTTGTATCGATCGCTCATAAAGGCGTTATTGTTATACTTTAGAAGATAAAATCCAATGTTACTCTAATATAAAAACAAAACTGAATTTTATGCTCTTGACTCACCCATTGGGGAAACAAATGCAATGCTTTTAAAATTTCCCAAGTGAGGGAAAATATGAGATTTCGATGCCCATGCCAGTTAAGTGTTAGTGTTACTATTTTAGTCACTGAATGCTCTGCAACTGTGCACCACGCGCCGTGGTCGGTGGGTGGAACCAATGTACGTGTATGAAATGCGAGAGCAAATCCTATAACTAAGGTTATAGGCAGTTGAATTTTGAATTCTTGGATTCACTCCTCTAACTCCCTGTAAATGTGAGTATGGAATGTGAAGCAGATCTTCTAAACAAAGGTAATATGAACTTTGAATTCTTGGATTCGCTCATCGACCTCCCAATAAATGAGTTTATAAAGTGTGTGAGCAGGCCTCTAAACATAGGTAATTGGTAGTTGAAATTTTAATTCAGGGATTTACTCATCTACTTCCTTAGGAATTCATATTTTTTTGTTTCAATATTCATTACATAAGATTCATTGAGGATTGTTACAGCTTCTCAGTTCGCTGTGTTGCCTTCATCCAAGGTTTTCCCCTTAGTTATGATGCTTACGTTGTACTACTCTAAATATGGCAACGAACAGAAACATGACCAGTGGTCGAAATTCCGTCGTTAAGCTCGTCCCTTGGAAATTTCGATGATCTACTACGCTTGTTTGATACAGAAATTCATCATGCAGGGATGTGGAAATGATGTCTCACGATTTTGTTAAAGAATTTTTATTTTTATAAGCGAACGTATATTTTTTCTACATTTTATTCCAATGCTGAATTCAATATCCAATTCAAATTTTTTTTATGTCAAAACAAGCATTTTTCATTTCTATATTTCTTCTAAGATCTCTGAATATCGAAGCTCTCTTTCCGGTCTATAAAAATTTAAAAAAAACGCGAATAAATGACATCATTACTGTGATACCGCTATAATGCTGATGAAAATGACCTTTTTTGTGGCTTTCTTGATAATTTAAAACCATAACGCAGCTGCAGCATTCTTTTGTTTGTGCAACTCACCCTACATTCCTCTCATCTGTATCAACGATCACCCCAGAATTATTTTCATCTATTTCAGATGATGTTCTGTCTCATGAACCTTCTAATTTTATGGTCTGGCCTTCGCCTTTTAAAATAACTCTGAGTACCAAAATGTCAAAATATCTCTACGGGCTCCGAATGCATTCATTTTAGAGTGATTTTACATGCTTTTGGCCTGCAATATCTAAAGCTCCAAAGGCACGAGCCTTTCGCTTAATGGATTGAGATGAATCGCTTCTGATCGATTTCTTCAGCTTCAAGTTGAATAATAATTTATTATTGACAATTCCAGTGTTGTAACTTCCATGGACAGATATGATTGTGAATGTGTTACGTTGGTGCCTGTGCGTGATTAGTGTCTGACGATGAGGAGATCACCAGATCTCTTGCTTCGGTTCTGTTATCAACTTTTTATTTTATCATCTTCGCTAATTCTGGTCCCTCGGCCATTAAGACGAACGTGTCAGTTTGTCCAAAAGTCCCTGGCGCTGCTTTTAAACAACAGGCTTAACAACTGGAGCCAATTTGGTCAAGTTATAAGTTATACTGAAAACTATTTTCCAACTTTTCAATTTTGCGAAATATTTTTCATGTGTTAAAATGCAAAGGAAACACTCAAATGTTGAGAGATTACTTTTTTATTTTAACACGTGAGTAACTCGAGGGTGAACATGTGCATCAATGTGAGTCATGAACAGTGTAGGAATGTTCTTTCACATTTTCCATGGTCGCACAAAGAGAATCTAACCCAGTAAATACATAACTCTCGTGTTTCAAAGTTGATTTAAAGCACTGAGCATGAGTACTAGCCTCTCAACTTGTGAAGTCGGGTCGAAAGGGCTGAGAAACCTCTTCTTTGGTAAAAAGATGTTCTTTTACTCGTGTTAAAATACGAAGGTAATCACTAATCATTTTTACTAGAGCAATCAATTGTTAAGATTCTAAATCTGTCAGCCAATCTGTCATCAGTCATGTATTTTAAAACGTGTAGAACTCGAAGATTTTCACACAGTTGAAAAGTTGTTAAAGGTTGTCCTTTCATTAAAAAGCTGCCGTCCATGTGCCCCAGGGAATAAGGTCCGGACATTTTCAGTTCAGAAGGCATAAAATCTGCTACATCTGTTCTGAATATTCCGTGAAGCTTACATTTTGGAGTCACAGAACAATCGATAATATAAATTGGAGCATGGAACCAAATATAATTTGACGTTTCCCTCTAAGTAGGTAGTGAATTTTTATTTCGTTTCCTACCTGTCTCAAAAAGTTTTCGTTGTAACATGAGTTGGAGGTTCATTATAAAAATTGAAGTTTGTTAAAATGCTCCCACCACTTATTTATTCTCGATGTCGCTGGAATTTTTTTTCCAGTCGTAGTTTTGGTGTGAGTTCTGTTGCAATTACAACAACACTTAACATGTATGATTTCTTTTATTAAAATCTTGTGAAAATGGCTGGCATTTATGGAAAAAAATCTGCGTTCGATTAAAGGAAAGGATTTAACACCTGCTAACCAAGCACCATATATCAGTCATTAAAAAATAAACAACCCATTAACTGAAAATCATTCAGCCACTTTTCAGGTACCGACTTATATAGCTGAATTATGTTTTATTTCCGCAGGTACCCGATGAAATTTGGCCGGAACAAGACGTGCCGTCGCGTGCTGCTGAAGCTCGTGCTTGTGTGGTGCTTGAGCTTGGCCTGTTCGTTACCTTTATCGCTCATGTATGCGACCGATTCCGAAACCACGATCGCCACAGGCATGTGCCAGATTCCAGCATCTCTCTTCCAAATTATCGGCTCGGTGATCTGCTTTTACATTCCTCTCATCATTATGATAGCAACCTACGCTCTGACAGTGAGGCTTTTATCCGTTCAGAAAACTGAGTTGCTCAAGAAAAGAGGCGTGAAAGCCAGTGGCTTCGGTTCTCAGAAGTCCGTCAAGATGAAGAAGTTCTCTTGCCGTTCTTCATGCATAGCAAGCGAAAGCGTGAGAGCTTCAGCTGGCAGCTCTTTGAGTGATCTACCCACCGACGATATGCGCACAAGAGAAGTCACTGACGTCTTGGAGGAAACGGAGATTCAAAATGAAGAGAAATGCCACTTTGAAAGTGGTGGTCTGCAGCGATCTCTTGGGAGCTACTGCTCACCTTCAGGCCCCAGGAGGGCTATGGCTAGGGCCAGAAAATATTCTTCTTCAAGTCGATGTGAAGATGACCTTCCAAGCGTTGAGCTGACGATCATACCACCTAATCGTGGTTTGGAAGAAGGTGAGTCTGTGAGATATACGCAAGCGAGGCCGAGTGCAAAACTGTGCCCCAGTGATTCACCGAAGATCATTATCAGTTCTTCCAGCAGCCAACACGAAGTGTTCGAGTCTCCAGAACACGAAAAGCTTTTGGTGGCCGACGGTAACGGAACGCACCACTCGAGGCCAATCGAAAACGAGACCACCCCGTACATTAATCCTGAACCCTTATCCAACCATGGTTTTAAATATCATTCCCACGAGAACGTTTCCTCATGCCTGAAATACTCCAAGCCGAACGTGAGCAGCAGTGACTCCGGTAAAATTTGTGACTCCAGCGGAGTGGAGCGAAGTTTCTCGGGTCGCTGCTCGAGTGAGGGTCCTCGGAGGAGCAATGAGAGGCAGTGTGACTCGCCGAGCTTCAACGGCACTCCTGTGGCGGTGCCTTGCTCCTGTGCTCCGAGGTGAGACTTCCAATATCTTTTGATAGTTACTTATTGATTTTTTGGTTTTTCATTTATTTATTTTTTCACTCATTCATTATTTATCTCACATTTATATTTATCACTTATCTATTTCTTCGTTTTCCCATTATTTATTTATCTATTTATTATTTAGCTGTTATTTGTTATTATTTTTTCGGAAATCTTCATTATTATATTTTTTTCAATTTTTTATTTAACCTTTTTATTATTCATATTTCGATTTCCTTATCTCAACGTAATTTTTTCGTTGATTCGAAATTTCTCCACAAAATTTGTCAATCCTTAAGCCCCTCCCCAATCCCCTTGCCTTCCCCTGCAGAGGCCTTAGACATTTCCTTATTTTAGAACCACAACTTCAGGATCTTAGGCTGCATAACGGTCAATCTGGCAACGCTGGGCTGATGTGAGTGAAATGCAATTTTTGCCTGAACGTTAATTAAACGCTGTAGACCCGTTAGTTCATCTGCTCTGCGTTGATTGACATGTTTGCCTGCAAAGAACATTTTCTTCTTAGTATTTAATGCTGTAGACTCAATCTTTAGCATTCTCGACACAGAATGACTGGCTGCAAAAGTAGTCTGGTTGTATTTCATTTCCACGATTGTGCGCACGTTTTCTTGTTCAATCAAGATCCAGTTTACACTCAGTTCAGGAGGTCTCTACAAAACTAAAGCTTCAAAAGAAACAGTTCTGAAGTGCAGTAAGCAAATGCTCTATAATGTCCAACATTTTTCCACTAGACTCCCTTTTAACGTTTTCTTGCTATTTTTCAAATTTTGCATTCTTATGCATGCCTGTATGAATAGCAGTTAGCGATGGAAATAGAGTATTTTATAACCTATACGAGTACTATTCTGTGTGGTGTAGGCTTATCAGGTTTAACCTTAACGTACACCCAATGTATTGTGCTGTTTAACCTTAACGTACACTCAATATCATTTGCTGCTTAACCTTAATGTACACCCAATATCATATGCTGCTTAACCTTAACGTACACTCAATATCATTTGCTGCTTAACCTNTTAACGTACACTCAATTTCATTTGCTGCTTAACCTTAATGTACACCCAATATCATATGCTGCTTAACCTTAACGTACACCCAATATCATAAGCTGCTTAACCTTGACGTACACCCAATATCATATGCTGCTTAACTTTAACGTACACCAAATATCATGCTGCTTAACCTTAACCCACACCCAATATCATTTGCTGCTAAACCTTAACGTGCACCCAATATCATAGGCTGCTTAACCTTAACGTACACCCAATATCATATGCTGCTTAACTTTACCGTACACCTAATATCATTTGCTGCTTAACTTTAACTTACACCCAATATCATATGTTGCTTAACTTTAACTTACACCCAATATCATATGTTGCTTAACTTTAACTTACACCCAATATCATATGTTGCTTAACTTTAACTTACACCCAATATCATATGTTGCTTAACTGTAACGAGCAGCCAATATCATATGCTGCTTAACTTTAACGTACACCCAATATCATATGTTGCTTAACTTTAACGTACACCCAATGTCATATGCTGCTTAACTGTAACGAGCAGCCAATATCATATGTTGCTTAACCTTCGGGAGGAAGCTAATATAGTACGGCGATGTCAATCTTAACGTGTAAATAATATCGTAATAATATAAGCTGTTTAACAGTACATTCTCCTATCAAGTGAAATGAACCGAAGATCAAATGTTTTACAACTTTATTATACCTTTTCCAAGTTTCTGTCATTCAAAAACACGGAGCGTGATCATTGATGTTACGGACACTTTTTCGTGGTAAGATTGTCTCATTAGCCACTCATGAAATGGATTTTCAAAAACTTCATTTCGTCAAGGCGGTATTTCTGGTAGCGAAAGTTCTTTTAAATCGACTTGCTGTACAGCACGTAGCATAGCTGAGTCTACTTAGCTTACGTTGCCAGCTGTACCGCTAAGACAACTTTAATTGCTTGAAAACACGGTGGCTCAAATGCATGTCCGGAAAAAACGACTTGGCCGGCCAAAATTTTCGGCAAGGCCATCGCCTTCACCTGTCTAACTTTATATTAATTAATCAACCCGGATCGAACCTTGCGAAACTCTCCAAATTCCCTGCATGAAGTTCAGAACAGCCTTTCCGTTTGAGGGTAAATGAATTTGTTGAAGTAAGAATTGGATCTAAGATGTCGCCTGTCTTGCTTGAGGTACAGCATTGCCCGAGCCATGGGAAGCTCAAACACAACTCTTCTCGTCTTACTAACATTCTTTCTCATTTTGAACATCTAACTTTACATATTTCTTTATGATGTAAATCATTACGTATAACCTGATTCGTGCCAATCTCTTGTGTTCAAATATATCTTTACAGTAAATCCGAATAGAAACTCCGTTTGGCTTTGCATTCTATCTATTCTTCTTAGTTCTTATTATATATAAATTGAACCATTCTTCATATCATTACCGTCACTCTCGTACGATACACACGTTTTTGAAAATTGCCCGACTGTTTTTTACAGCAGTCTTAACCATGCACCTGTCTTTGTCTCTATTCTTATGCTGTCATCATGAATCAATTAACTCAACAATGTATCTGATTTCGTCTAGCGTCGATCAACTTAGTACTTGGCATGCAGAATAATTATTCAGTAGTCATTCTTAAGAATAACTACCACCAACGAGTTCTTAAGAATTTGTTCATCTCTTTTATTTTACGTTCATACAAGTGTCTGCTTGTACAAAGTTAAATGCATGTTATTGATGGACCATTCAAATCTGTCAAACACTAATCATAAATCTACTTTTGTATTTCTCATATTGACTATGACTCCAACTTTTGACCGTATTTATGTTTTTACGACGGTTTGTCGTTACTAAACAATGGCGAACTTTGTCTTCACACTGCTCTATTTCTACTACACTTTAACATTGCAATGACATGTCTAATATACGTATATGGTAACTCACTTCTGTCTCTCAAATGCTGTATCCCTAGTACTCTTTGTCTTTCCAATGTTGTATCTCTACTAAGCTGTTTTTCAATCGTTTATCTTCACCTCAATCAGTCATTTTAGGTTGCTTACTGTGCGCCATCGTTATTCTATCAGTAAGACTCCGTCAGCTCAGGAACACAACAAAGTGCGCTATTGTTGACAAAGTTTTGCCGAAAACTTTCTCTGCGCGTCCTGACTCTCAATCAAAATTCTCCGTTGCTGCTCAAATAGCAGCAGCCTTTTGACGTAGCAGAGGAGGAACGTAAAACTCAATCCCATCAAAATGTTGAGCAAACTCTCTAAGTCTCGGAATTTATCGGCTGTGTTCCCAGTCTTTTGCGGGAGAATGTTGCCCTTGGCGAAAGATACAACACTCAAATTTCTCCCCTTTTTCTCAGTATTTCTTTTTGAAATTTAAAGCAGAAACTAGTACGGCTCTGCATCACAGCTTAAGTTGTTTCTCCTCTCTTTATATTTGAATAAATAAAACAGGTTTACTGAACACGTGTTCAAGAAATTGAATACATTTACTGCTCCATTCTTTGCGTGATCGTTAAAAATAATTGTTTGGATCTCACGAATTAGAGCGTGAGGTTTGTTCAATGTATCACCCAATTATTTTTGAATCAATTTCTGTACGTTCTGGGTTTTTAGTGAAATATGAGGAGATAAATTTCATCTTAGCGAAAAGTTTTGCTGAAGAAAAATTTAGAATTTTTAATGGAGGACATTTCGAATAAAACATTCAATCGTAAAAACAAGAAGTTTTAAAGAACGAAAATCAAAATGCATTGTCCACCCCAACTGACGAAGAAGAGATATTCAAATGAAAACCTTTTTTTCATATGAATACATGAGCGAAAACGCTTATGAATTCCACACAACGCATAATCTACCAGCCAAGTACATAAATATTAAAATCGAAATATTTTTTCGTCAGAAGAAGACACGCACGAAATTTTGCCCCTCCATATGCGTTTTACACAACGTCTTAATTTTGCCCCTCCACATGCGTTTTACACAACGTCTTAATTTTGCCCCTCCAGATGCGTTTTACACAACGTCTTAATTTTGCCCCTCCAGATGCGTTTTACACAACGCTTTTATTTTGCCCCTCCAGATACGTTTTACACAATGCCTTTTTTTGCCCCTCCAGATGCGTTTTA
>JACJUY010000485.1:213469-223618 GCA_014220935.1 Platorchestia sp. MABIK | reverse complement strand
GTTAAGGTATTTAAACGCAATTTTTGCTCTTATTTCAATTTAAATGCACACAAACGAATACATTTTTCAACTAAGCGTTATGAGGATTGTGTTCTTTTAGTAACTTATATTCAAATGCACTGTCAAAATCAGATTAGGCATAGGAAAGGAACTCATTTTTGATGGGCTTTTCAGTCAATAATTTTTTGATTCAACATTTTACGCAGGTATCACGATGCCAATGTGTTATTATCAATTAAGGATGTTTTAGGTTAAGATGTTTTAAAAACCAATGTACTAACAATTCAGGTTTGTACTTTATTGGAAAAAAATGTTTTTCTTTTCTTTCTTTCTTTCTAAAGAGGCGATTTTTGACGTCTTTACATCACTACTATTTGATCTTGTCTTAATATTACTCACACCGCCTGAAAAACAAGAAATTTTTTGCGAGACAGGTTTTGAAACACGGAGGTTTTCAGAAAGTTACTGGATGAAAAACAACTTAAACCTATCGACTTTAAAATATTTATGCTTTAAATTTTCTTCGCACCCTAAGACACATTAATACATGTGAGGACATTATTGGCGTTAATGGGATTTGCAAATGAGTAGCTCCAACCTAGTTGCAAAAATGGCGAATGAAAATACAGAAAGTTTAGTAGCACTGAATGATGACGTGACAGGATAGTAATATATTGGCAAGCAGTTACTTCAGGACAGCGAGTGCACGGCACGGTACTCTGTAAATCCAACCCCGTAATTCTCACGAGATAACGCGCAAAAAGTTTTCTCGCGAGAAGATCTCCTTAAAGCTGGAACCAACTTTGTTAGGATGGAGCAAGTTTTAAGTTGCCTAACGCGGAGTGGGATTGCGTTAAGTTAGAGGAAGACTGTTCTCGGGGCTGCTGCTCGCCGCTGCCTTGAATCTGGGAAAACCGTACCGATAATCAAGTGACTGTGATGGTCGTTTTATTGTGGTATTCTCAATCAATTAGGAGGCTTGCGAATGATCGAGCTTGGACTCATTTGTCGCGCGACAGTTTACAAATGCATGCTGAACAAAATTTGAGATCTACTTATGCTCAGGTAATCGATCATTCAAACATCAACTAGATAGGGAAATTGGTGAGTACGAAAAAAAATACTCTTGCGGGATAATTTACTAAAATTATTTGGTGAACAGAATAAATCTCAAATAGAAGCAATTCTTGTGGTTGTACTCGCATGTTAGAGCTAAACTTTTACTATCGTCTTTTAGTCAAAATTTAAAGATATTCCGCAGCACTCAAATTTTGGCCGACGATAAGGTACATCTCAGGAAGCAGAAATAAATACGTTGCAGTGTTATAGTCTACCTGTCGTCCAATGTTAATCACCTGAAGATGAAGGCAAAGCTTAGTACTTTTATAGAGATTGTTTCTGACTTTGTAACAAGCACAACGAATGCACTCATTTTTAGGGTGATATTTTGTAAAATGCATTTTGACCTTTATCTCTTCATCCTGAGAAGATACTAAAAAAAGATGCTGAATTTGGACGCTAGACAATGCCTCCCTAAACGCTTTAACATGACTCGCTGTAGTATTGCTTGACTTTATTTCGCTTATCATGAAAAATAAAATGACTACAAATAACTATCTGGTGCCTAGGTTGGACGATACATGTTTTACATATCATAATCGATTTAGATAATGCATCATATGTGAATTATAATGAAAAAGGGGCAAAGCAAGCATCGCAACTAGAGATCAATAGCGACATACTGTAGCGTTGGCCCAGCAGGCCTACGACGTCGCACGTACTTATCAACATTTGATGAGGCCCACCTGGTAGGCGGGAGAATCAAACTTCATGTTTACGAGTGAAACTTACCCAACCAATAAGGGCACTGTCGCCCCATTTGAAGACGCCATTGCACCATTTGCGGGCATATTGAGGACACCAATGGACCATTTGCGGGCATTTTGAGGGCACCAATGGACTATTTTAGGGTATTTTGAGGGCACCAGCGCACCATTTGAGGGTATTTTGAGGAGACCAGTTCCCCATTTGAGGGCAGTTTGAGGGCACCAGTGCACCATTTGAGGGAATTTTGAGGGCACCAGCGCATCATTTGAGGGTATTTTGAGGACACCAGTTCTCCATTTGAGGGCAGTTTGAGGGCACCAGCGCACCATTTGAAGGAATTTTGAGGGCACCAGCGCACAATTTGAGGGCACCATAGCAATGATTCATGAGCAATTAGACGGTGCTTGAGACGTACGCCATATTTCTGCTCGAGGCATCATAATGGAGGCCGGCAGCGTGAGCGGCATGCCTGGAATGAGCCTCGTGATCTCGGCAGTCCAGCCGCTTGTGCTGCATGCAAATGTTCTCCATTTTACCTTAACGAGCACAAAAGGCCTCGTAAATTTGTCTGAATGCTTTCTCCTCAATGTGAAGCATTTTGCCCTCTCCGATTGGAAGCGTAACCTTTGCTTCGTTTCGTAGAAAGGAATCATGTACCTCTTTAATGGAATGATATTTACATTAATGATGTCTCATTCAACATTTATGTAATCACATTTACATTAATGTAGGCACATTCAACGTTAATGTTATCATATTCAACATTAATGTAATCACATTCAACATTTATTTGATCACATTCAACATTAAAACGAAATCATGCTAAGATTTTTAGTACTTACAGAATTCCTTCTTTCTACATGCAGAACCGATTTCATAGCGTCTTTTCAACTCCTATTAATTTTAAAGTTGGAAAATCGAAATAAGTATTCCAATTCTGTGCATACGCGAGTTATTGCCTAGCACATCTGAAACAATTTGAAAGCATAAAACTCGAAACGCTTAGTTCTTACTTCATGGGAAACATAATTTTTTCAGAGGATTCTCACGCATACGTGAGAACATTAATATGTTTGATAGTATTACTATCAAACAAATTACTGTAATAATCCAGAACTCCCTCAATAACTCAGACCTCTCTTCATCATATTAATGTATTGATTTCTTTAAGACGTAACTTCTTACATAAATAATATTAGATATTGGTTCCTATACTAGTTGTAAGCCTATTTTTCTAACGTCACTAGCAGCCCTAGGCGGGGTCAGAATTTTAAACAGGCACACTCCGGAGCGGCTGAAACACACGACAGTCATTTCGCTTGTCAGCATCCCAGTGCTGAACGTTAAATTTACTGTTCACCTGAATGCCTAATGCTGACTGCACGATTCTTTATGAAAGCATATTTCAGCATCAGTGTAAGGTACATAGCGCGTAATCTTTGCCTGTAGTTGTAGGAGTAACCGCTTGGTAATAGAAGACCTGTCAAAGTTCTTTTGTTGGGTTATTGAGATACAGAACCGGATCTCACTCTACATTCTCACTCACTCTACACTGTTTCAAGAGCACAGAAGTTGTCGCAAATGACCGGTCTTCTGTCGGTTCTATCGCAGCTGACGATAACAAGCGAAGAAAAGTGTGTCATTCCTGTAGACTAACGAGTGGCTTTGTTTCGATCGGCCGTATCATCACGGTGACGAGTGCTGGGAAGCCCGTAAGGAAGATATGTATGAAAATAACTAGTTTGACCACTCAATATACTATCATACAATATAATTAGACTTAACGAAATATTGCAAAGTGAAAAATGGATTACAAATAAGGAAAAAATCAGTCATTGAACACTTGTTTTGAAGTTAATAAATAATAGGACAATGCGAATTATTAGACAATATTAATCACTCTTTACTGATTAAAACTTAATTTAGAAAATTTACGCATGATTTAAAATTATCATGTTTGAAATCCAAAATAAATTACAGAAATTATAGAAATTGAAACAGTCTAATCCTATTCCATTAACTAATCCAAGCTATGTTTTAATCTCGGAACAAAATTTGAATTCTGATAACCTCTTTTTCGTTTTGTTTGAATTAAAAATTTGATGTCAGGCCGACATAGAAGCGCAACCTTTCACTGACCAGATCAGCAATATGTTCTTTGCGTGTCAGTTCATTTGGCCGCGAGACAAATTGTTTGCGCCAACAGCACGTAAACAAGATATGATTGAGTGACATGCCTGCAACCGATGTGGTTCTGCTTATTACCACGCTAAAGAGAGCAAAGATTTTCTGTTAGACTAAGAAGAATTTTACATTCCAACGCCACAAATATTATGTGTTACCGACGTGCTTTGAACCGCTGTGTTTCGGTTATTTTTACTTAACAATGATGTTATTCACAAGAAAAAATATACCAAGGTTCATAGATCAGAATGAACTACATAGACTAGATTAATTTCTGGTGCTTGAATGAACAAACACAGACCTGATTATAATGTTCTTTCTTTACTTCATTTGATGTCACCTCAAAACGTCCATGCAGTGAAGCATGTTGGAAATGATTGTAAGTGAAGGAATTAAAACTTACAACGTTCTTAGAAGAATAAGAATCTTAACCACTCTAGCATTCACTTTCTTCTTTTCACTGAATAGATGTGAGTCTTTGAACCAAAATTGCCTTTTACTTTCTGGCACTGGAGTCTTCGAGGTTATCTTGAATTTATTCAATAGACGTACTTGGATTTATACGGTTGTAAAATTATTTCAGTCGGGCCGGAAAGGTTGAAGGTCTCTGAGGTTTTGAGAAGGGATTTAATTCTATTGAACTGTGTTCCGTCCACACGAGCCCGACCTGAGGGCGCAGGTCAAGGACGGGGTTGAGGCGAATCCAATTCCACAAAATGGGTCCCGCGAGCCCAATAGTGATGCTGGGATTTATACATTATCACCCAAAAATTTTCGAGAGAGCCACAGCATTTTGCTATTTGCAAATAACTGTATCCTAAATAGAGAAGGAAAGGCTTCATTCTACCATCGCAGTAACTCAGTTTTTGCAGTTGAGTTGGACGAGTTACGAGAGTGAGTTTAGAATTACGTTGTCTACAATGCCATCCAATAAATTGATTGCTGCACTTTAAATTCCATAAAGAATACAAATTCAGCAATTATGGAAAATCAGTAACATAGAAAAAATTTACACGGTAGATGTAGTAGATGTGACTCTAAGGAGTTGCGATTTTAGAGCACTGGAAACGACACATGTAGATTGAAACAAGAACCAGCTTGACTTCGTGCAAGATCGCTGCTGTTACTAGGGTTTTAATGCACTAGGAAACCAGAGGTATGAAAACTAAAATATTCTCAACTAGGAAGTAGTGTTGAACTTCACGTAACTTATGTTAAAAAAGAGAAATTTTCAGCGTTCAACGCAAGAAGTAGTCGATGTTTAACACTATAACAAAAAATAAAATTCTGCTCACTTAGGTATTCATGTGAATCTTTACTTTCATTGTAAGCTGATTTAATTTTTATCCTCGCTATTTGCAATGCGGAAGAAATGCGTTCATTTGAAGTCAAAAAACGCAATCCCAAACGAAAAAAATTTGACTA
The DNA here is from genome assembly GCA_014220935.1 of Platorchestia sp. MABIK. Lineage (NCBI taxonomy): Eukaryota > Metazoa > Arthropoda > Malacostraca > Amphipoda > Talitridae > Platorchestia > Platorchestia sp. MABIK. The sequence continues at coordinate 218,182 of JACJUY010000485.1, read as the reverse complement.
TTTAATCAAAATATTGTCACACGATTATTATGGTTATTTTAATAGCCTCTTTTCGGAGCTCTAAATCTCTTAGTACATCATTCATTGAAGAGGTATCGTAGAAAGAAGCATTCTTGTTTTATCAAAAAGATATATTTTAGAAAGACTTGAAATAAAACTTTTTCATTTCTGTTTGTTGAAAGTTATAATTTTGAACCATTGATCTGATAGATGATTGACAAAAATAAGAATACTGCAGAACCGTAAAAACGTTCTTTCGTTGCAGGTATTTTGAATCATTTAAAATGAAAATTTGTTTTTGCACAATATAATTTCGTAAATGATTGTAAGCTATTGTAAAGCGCATGAAAACTGAACCTCAACTCAATGTGTGATAATTTTGCATCGAACGAACGATCTGAGGGGAAGATGACGACTTTAGTTTAATTTAACTTGTCTGTATCGTATGGCACACGCTTCTCAGCTGATTGATGTTGCCTGTTAGGTGCTGAGTTTATTTCCTACTTGTATTACGGTGTACTTGCTTGTGGCAAATAGATATTTAAAGTCCTTCAAATGTTGAACAAGTGTGGGCTGTTCTGGACGTTCGAAGTAAGGAAGCAAAAAATCTACTGCCCCGTAATTGTAGTTTGAACTGAAAGTCTTACCACAAAATCAAGACTACAGCTTGTCGATTCTGGGCCTTGAATATTCATGGCTCCATTTCAACGGGAAAAATAATCATTTGGTATCCATGGAAACTTTCTGTACATAAACTGTGCTACATGACCTGATTGTGTTATTTTGAAGAAAAGTTTAGAAATGGTCTGAGTTCTTTTGGAAATGGAGCTGCTTACTCAAACAGGAGGAAAACAGCTAGTGTTTGTGACCACATTTCTTAATGTTGAACTTTCATTTACCTAAACAAAACACCACATCGAATTTAGTCGATAGGTTCCTACTTTGACTTAGCACTGAGCATGCCACACGAGCGCACATTCGGTATCCTGCTACTCTCCCTTCCGCGCTGCTCCTCCCTATCAGCGGCCTTATTTCCGTTTTCCTGTGCATGAGTTCCTTCCTGAATCAATATATCCGTGCCCCCTCAACTAGTCCGTCCCCCAGAGCCCCCGTGATTCCCCCTCTCTTCCCTCCGCCCCCTCCGTTGGCTCCGACGTCTGCCAGGCTGAAGTAGAATGTTTTGTGCGTAATGCATTTCTGAATAGTCAGAGTGTTTCATAACAAATGAATAATGAATAAATGAGCGCACGAGAAATCATACAATAAGAATTAATGAATTATCGGAAGCACACCAAACGGCTCACTACGGTGAGTGATAACGCGCACACTCTCATCAAGAATTCAATAATATTAATGGCATCATTTGGAAATCATACGTTTACAACCATTAATCTCAGGACATATCTCTTTTTGAATGAATTCTAGTGCTTGCAGTTTATCTGGTGCTCTAACTCGTTGCCAAAATTAACGGTATTAAAAATTAATAATAAGCTTACAATCATTAATCTCAAGACTTATCTCCTAATAGATGAATTCTAGAGTCGGCAGCTGAAATTCGTTATCAAAAATTCAGCGGCAGGTCGTCGAGCTGCGCCAGGAGTGTGAGTGGCAGCAGGCACCGCCGTCTAGCAGGCGTGGCCGCGCGGCGGTCGAGGCGAGTTTGCTCGCTTCTGTTTGTTGTGTCTCGATACCAAGTATCCAAATTATCTATTCTCATGGTCAGAAGAAAATTGACGAAGCTGGATCCATGACGACGCTCCTCAAACAGAAGGTTAAAAGGAATCGAAGAGGATAATAAAGGACATTAACCAAAAGAATGTATCATAACATTAAAAAATTTTTTTTTGCAAATGTAGGTTAATTTCTCCACCCTTCCGCTATACCTGAGTTAACCTATATATTTTTCAAGTATTCAAACTGGTTGCTAATAATAAATCTAATATGCTTCCGCACTGCTATTCTGACACGTGCTGCACGGCACGTGTTGGTGATACAAAAGGAAAAGCCGCGTAAAATCTACTACCTGCTCTTTATCTTGTATTTTGCCATACAGTGGCAGTTTGATAATAAAATTGAATGCACTATTTCAAAAATTTCGTGGTTGTTGCTTTAATATTCCGTGCAACAAACACGTAGAAAAAACACTGTATCGTAGATGTGTATAAAATCAAGAACCATTAAGTTTCCTGGCTAGACGAGAGAGTTACACATTGCTGTGAAGTTCGGTAGAATGTTGAACAAGGAAAAATATTTACGAAAAAAATTCTTGCGTTCATATAAGTACGTAATTCATGTCTCATAACTGAATTAATTTAGTGAGCTTACACTCAATAAAATGTGCGTCACTTTAAACTACATTTGTCTTCTTTGAAGTCACACTTTTCTGCTTCCCAATGTATTTGCTTTCCGGTCATTGCGTTGAGTTTCAACCTGTATTTATTTCTCAAAATGCTTGCTCAAGTGACGTTGTCTGTCGAGTTTGAGTACAGGAACATGGTGGGCCAATAAAGCTGAAATTAATACTTTGGTAGAGGTGTCTCTTTGTTCGTTATCCAGCGGCAATCACTTGCGGAGAAACAGATAATCTCATGAAGGCATTATGAGTTTAAATGTACGCACAGATTGCATTATTGGGAATTTTTAAAAATTGCTCATATATGAAATAAAGAAAAATTATATTGAAATGTAAGAAGAAAGGAAACTGGGAATATTTTATGCTTCTGCCATACCATAAAGCTGGGAGTTAACTCATGAGATCAGCGCGCACAAATGAGTACATTTGGAATGACGTGCAGCAGTAATTCACAATGATATTTCAAAGGAACGAGCTTAATCAGCTCTAAAATATTATGACAACCAATATTTTAAGGAATCGAAATTTAATTGCTGGACCTAAAAATTTGGCGTCAAAAATCACGAGGTAACTTGAACCCACCGAAGTATCTCAAGAAGTTCAGTAATTAGTAAAAATTTTCATTGAAGCTTAATTGAATAGTCCAATTTCCTCACGCCTTAGAATTAAAATTAGACAGTTGAAGCATGAAAAAAAATGTGTACCGGTTCTCTCTCAATAATTTTTGTGCCGCTTTAATTTAGTACAGTACGGTGAGGTTATGTGGCGCAATATCAGCCCATTTTCCAGAATGCATTTTTATTGCATCAACGGCGCGATTGCAAGCCTGGGAGAGGAAATTGGTTGCGATGCGATATTCCACCAGGAAATAAAATGCCCAGATCATTTCCAGATCTGCTGGGTGCACAGGTCAAAAACCCAAGTCTCTTCGATCACTTAACATACATTCCACGACGCTCGTATAATCGTAGATACTCACGGCTATAACCATCATTCCCTGGAGCTGTTCAGACCTTCCAATCCAGCTAGTATGATGACCCTTTTAATAGCGCAAGACGGGATCCTTAAAATATTCAAACTCTGTCTCATCGTCTTGAAATTATTGCCGCTGAGAGGTTCCCCGGTCGTCCCCTTCCGGCTTTATATTGTCATAGATTTCCGACAGAGGACGATGCCAAGGAATATTAGACAGATCTCGGAGTGACTTTGCTGGTTCCTACCCACCCCTTCACGATGGTTGGAGGAATAGGTTCGGTCGCTCAAGATGTACGAGCTTCTTGAGATGAAAGCTGCTTCACATTTACGCATACTCCTCTTATTTTTACATATCATGAGGTCGTTGATTTTTTCAGACCTATGTCACTGGAACACTGAGAGCAGGCCTTATCTCCCTCACGGTATATCGACGGGAGCGACACTTGAGGCACAAATAATAGGCTGTATACGTTAAATTTTCAAGTCATATTAACAAGTAACTGATGTTAACAACTGGTTAAGGACACACTAACTCACCACTGCAGGCAGCTGGACAACATTACCTGGATCGCACACAAGTCAATCTGCTTACGTGGTGGCGATGCAGAGTTTAGCAGTTGTTCGTAGGCTTTACAGCAGAGCTTGATATTTTTAGCGAAGGAATCAAAGAACTGTTGGTTCCACTTTCTCTTATTCAATTTTGCTTAGCTGAGGAGATTAACACTAGTGGTGTGAACGGATAGTTTTATCATCTAGTAGGTTTCATGGTAGTTGCGTCAAATTATGACTCGGTTTGAAAATCCATTCGTGCAGACCAGATTAATAAAACGACTTGTGAACCAGCACTGCGGTAATCATACTCTCCAAATTCAAATAAACAACATCAAAGAAGATCTCAAACGGTTTAAAAAAGAGGAAAAAGAGAGAGAGAAAGAAAAAAGTTCAAAAACAGTAAAGGAGCAAGAATTTTTCGGAATTGCGGCTTTGTCGGTTACTTCCCACCTATGCAAGCGTCACTCAAAAAACACTAGTGAACATCTTATCGACAATAACGCAATTTATTATGATCCCTGCTTGAAATCCTCAAAGCGGAGAACAAAGTAACTAAGTTCTCGGAGTTTAGTCAATAAAATAAGTTCAATGAAGAAGATCCCAGAGTAGCCTGTCTAGACTGGAAGAGACAGAAAAACAAGCCAATAATTCGCGGTATTTCTCTCGGCTCGATGAGTCGTAGGGTGAAACGATCGAGGCTGAGCTGAGTGAGGCTGAGCTGTGTGAGGCTGAGCTGTGTGAGGCTGAGCTGTGTGAGGCTGAGCTGTGTGAGGCTGAGCTGTGTGAGGCTGAGCTGGGAGAGACTGAGCTGGGTGAGGCTGAGCTGCTGCGTG
>JACJUY010000485.1:175287-213400 GCA_014220935.1 Platorchestia sp. MABIK | reverse complement strand
CTGAGAGCTGGGTGAGGCTGAGCTGCGTGAGGCTGAGCTGCTGCGTGAGGCTGAAAGCTGTGTGAGGCTGAGCTGTGTGAGGCTGAGCTGGGTGAGGCTGAGCTGGGTGAGGCTGGTCAAGGCAAAGGCAGTTCCCAGCAAGATATGAGGCGGCGGAGAACTGCCCTCTTTTGCCAGCGCTGCAGAAATGTTTGCTGCGCCCATAAATAATTTTAATCAAGCCGAGCTCTGCTACGAGAGAAAAATACGCCGTGTTTTCTTTCAAGCCGCAGCGGCAGTCTGGCCTGCGCCTCAACACTTAACGCAGCTCTCACTTGCTGAGTTATGATTACGTGATCAATACTTGTGCAACAGAGCATTCGAGTTCACGTTCTCTTTTCTGTGTAGAGTAAGTTATGGTAAATAGTAAAATAAAATCACTCACGTTTTCGGTTTTAAATGCTATTGAAGATGGTTGTTCCAAAATATGATTTTAAGACATTTTAAAGCAGTTCAAAAACTTGTGTTCTAAATTTTTTTCTATTTTTCTCCTGAAATACTTCGAAAGATCGGAGTTAAATTATATATTCTACTGTAATTTTGAAGGTAAACAGTTGTTCAAAAATTGATGTATTTTTAAAATAAATGTACACTTTTCTATCGCAGAAATTAAACATGTAAGTCTTAGCGAGTTATATCTGAAATTGGATTATAAAAAAAGTTTCATTGTAATAACATAGCTGTGTAGCATTTATTTTCAGAGGAGAAAGCATGCGTTTTAAATTGTACTCGTAAGATTTGAATAAAAGATAAGAGCATGGGTAACTCATCGTGAATGAATGTAGAATACAAATAATAATTTGCAAATTTTGTAAGAATCTCATGCGTTTATATTGTAGATGAGAAAAATTCAATAATCAGTGAATTTTTAAATCATTAGTAAAAGTGGAATGTTATCATCTGGCCCGCTAGTATCATATTATACCTGTATACCACTACATGTACCGGCCGGAATACCTGAATACCACAACATGATTGGGCCGCAAAACCTCAATACTACTACACGTACCAGCCGGACTACCTAAATATTACTACTTCATGTACCAGCCGGAATACCTAAATATTACTACTACATGTACCAGCCGGAATACCTAAGTACTACTACATGTACCGGCCGGAATAATGAGTGATGCAGGTTTTCGGTTGCCGTGAAATTCCGGCGCACAATCGCCGAAAACTCCGCGCATGCTCGCTCCGGTGAGCAGCGAGCACCATGACCCACCTGCACACAGCGCATCAGCCCCACATGCAACAAGTAATTCCGGGCCTAATTTTGCCCAGTAAACTGCTGTCGTAATTGGGCCTTTCCTGTTCCCCTGGCTGCAGCAGAAAGTGACCTCGATGCGACGCTGTTAAAATTAGCGTGAAACATACACTTTTGGTTTCAAAAAACAGCAACCTAAAACGTGGCAGGAAATGAGGAGACTGCTGTCAAAGTTAAATAAAGCCATCTCAAAATGACATTAAGAAGGGAGTAAAATGCGCTATAGTAGATGTCGAAACAGTAAACAGAGGAAGTTCTGAAAACTTTGCTCATTCACTTATTTCTACGTCCGAATGAAGGCCTTTCTAGGAGAAAATGTTGGGTTTGGAATCTTGGCTTCCATTCAAAAAGAACTTGAAAGTTGGTACTGGTCATGAAAATATGTCCATTTTAGATACTTATCTCAGGATAAAATATTGTCCTATTAGCTACAACAAATATCAAATAAAACAAAATAACCTGTGGACAAACTGAAAAAAACATGTAGTAAAGCCAGTCGGAATATAATGGAGAATCATCAATGTAAGAACAAAGAAATTTGTTACGTTTATCATAGTCGCCGGCGGAACGTATACGTTCGGTTACTTCAAGCGAACTATGGCCTCCGTTCATCGCTTCCCTAGTTTGACAACTAGAAAAGGCGTACTAATTTTCTTTCTCTACCAAGTCAGACGCATTTCCATTCCACGAAAATAATCAAAACCGTTGAATTGTGTCCTAATAAATGGGGTAGCTTTCAGCTTCTCCCACTCGCCCCATGATTTTTTAATCATTCATTACAAGTACTTCAACCTTCCTGAGGAGCCTCTAAAACTGATCACTTAGAGAGCCCATTGCCCCCATGCCTACTAAAAACTGCACAAAAAACCTGGGTTGATATTTATGAGGCCTCATCATCGTGTGCATCGCTGCACTTCCGTTGAAGTTTTTGCGTTATATTTTAGGTAGACAGAAACGTACGAGTGCGGCATTCGATCTTTTTGTGTCTTTTATACGCGTCGGCTCGCTGCTGTGCTGTATGTCGCGGGCTGGATGTGGGAGCGCAGCTCATGGTATGAACGTTGGTGGAGAACGAAAAAAGTTTAGGACCCCAAATTTTAGGAATAAAACAAGACTTGGGCTTTAATTTTTCGAAAACAGATCGAGTATCGGACTGCAAATTTGGGGAACAAAAGGAATCTCGGACTCAAAATTCTGACGAACTGCGCGAATTCGATTCAGTTTCAGCCCTGTCTGATGCGTTGAGGCTTGGAGGCTCTAATTTATTTCTAGGAGTGGCTAAAATTTTTTATTCTGGATGGCACTACAGCTTGGGATGACACGAACAAAAGCTAAACTAACGGAGCATTCACACCCAAAAAAAGTCGATCAGTGCTGTTTCCAACTTAGAGCACAACGCCCACGTTAACGAATCCTAGGAACCTAAAGATTTTGAACCTTACCTACTACTACCGATTTTCTCATCGAAGTTTGTGTTCAAAATATTTTTGACCAATGAGTACTCTGAACTTTGATAACAAATTAACGCTCAAAATGATTACCTTGACTACTTGACGAGGAATGGAAACAAACTCATAGTCGTTACATGCTAATCCTTAAAGGAATTCTCTTTTACTGATATTACATTCAGGAATTTCATCCCTAGTGATGTTTGCAGTTCTTCCATTAATTCAGCATTCAGAAGCAGGCTTGAATCATATATGATCTCAAATTACTGGTCTCATGTGGAATACATTAAGAATGGAGGAAAAACGAAGCGAGGAAATAAAACCCAAGCAATGTATCGCCTTCAAACTGAATTTCTCACCATGAGTAATGCATAAAATGAAACTCTGATCATAGATCTACTCTAGTCAGTATAAATACGTTTGCGCAAGTATGAATGGGTATAGGGAGATTTACAGATATATAAACTGCTTCAGAAGAAAAATATTGACCAGACCGTCAAACCGTACTTTCTCCTAGCTTGATTTTAATGCAGTCTGTATTAAATGGAAATATAATTCCAAGTTAAAAATTTAAGTATACTGTCATTCATGTCATTTCAGAATTCGTTCATTTCAGGATTTGCTGTCATAGAAGCCTTGTTGCATCTTTGGTCCCGATGCTAACATTTTTTACTGTTAGATATATAAGTACATTCCTTTGCATTGTGTAACAATGTCCAAAATAGTGGTAAATAAATCGTTGACCACTTTTGAATGGCTTCAATCTCGATTAAAATTAACACACATACGGACAGTATAGTCGCGCATTGGACAACACATTCAGAGCAAACCTGACCATCTTCAAATCAGAGGCTACAAACACGATAGCCAAACGTTCATGTGAAAAATATAGAGCTAAAACATTTTTAAAAATTATTCAAAGTTGCACTTCACTATCTATTTTGAGTGGAAATACGTCTTCTGGGACATATTATGTTATTTTGTTCATTTATACGTTGAAAAAAGTAGAATTTTCCTTGCAGATAACTTCATCGCATTGGTCAACTTTGAGTCCGTAGATTTCATTTCATTCTTTTCAATTCATCAAAGAGACGTGGACATTACCAGCGACACTTTGAGATGTACTCCAAATACAGTCGGTTTGCTGAGGTGCAGCGCAACCAAACAAATGTTTTTTCTTTCTCAAGATTTCTACTGAAAGTGACGTTTGCTCTGTAAAGCTTGTCGTCCGGTGTGTGCGGGGAGGACATTTACTCGGTGACTTGCCCTCTCCCCTCACACCTCAGCCAGACTCGTGCTTTCTCTCAGTTTGATACTAACATACTCTGCTGAGCTGATTCTAAATGAGTTAAGCATACTGCGTTTTAATTCGTTATACTTTAGTATTCGTCCCTCTTTTGATAGGTTAACATAGAAGCCTCGTCTCCTGTTTGTATGTTATGCTCACCCTCAACCTCTCTAAACCTCAACACTCATACATTTCTCTTTAACCGCTCATACCTCTACCCCCAACTCCTCATGCCTACCTCCTCACAGTACACCCCCTTCCTTCACTCCCCCCTACACAGCGTTGAGTGCAGAGATGGTAGAGATAAAAATTCTTGAGTGTCACTTCCCTGGTAATTTGTTTTAATCAGATTTGATGCGATACCGCGGCTGATTGTCTTTATTGACATTAGGGTTCGCTCTGTACGACACATGCCACTCATCGATAATATTGACTGATTTAAATGCAGAAAATAATCATGAAAAATCCATTCTCTATGAAAAATTTAATTTTTCGTGATGAGACCATAAAACTTTTTCAGAGCATAGGATAGAGCTGAGAAATTCTAATTTTGCCAAATGATTAACTCAGTACAATTTGGTCTTAATTTACACTACGTTGATGTTCTCAGGAGAGAACATTCTGGAGCCAATACCAACAGTTATCTTAACACCTTACAGATATTATACACTAAAAATTTTAAAGGGAGACTGTTTGAATGTTTCATTTTCTAAATCCGCGTGATCCCAGCATGACCTATGCATAAGTAAGGACTCGTTGCGTGCATCTGTGCATCTGAGAAGACAAAGGTTGTGCTTGACTTTCTTAGTCTCTTTAAACTGACTCAAATTAGGCAGCACGTGCACTCGAGATCAGGATGCCAGTGATCTAGATAAGCATCTTGTGAAGTTATCAGAGCTGGTCGTGCGTCATCCAGTACATGTGAGCTGTCAGAGTCCCGAGAGCCAACGATTTCCTGTGACTCAGATGGATCTTTACACGCCGTACTCAGTCACCCGCGCTGAGTCACACTCTCTGGTCGATACTCACCAACAAGTTTTGTGCCTCCTTTCTTGCAAGGTGTCGGCTTTCCGCTAGCACTGTGGTTGAAATCTTGCTTGCTTGAAGCGTCAGCTACGCACGGTTCGCTCAGAAGGAAAGCTTCTCTTTACTCGACAAATACAATGGAACAGAGAGATCTCTATTTTGCTTTGATTGCTCTCAGGCAGAGAGAAAGCTCGATGTTGAAAGAGGCGAACAGAAAAGACAAGTGAGAGTGACTCACAAACAATGAGTAAAATCATTTAAAGAGCCGACGTGCGACGTGTCGGTAAAATTTTATTCCACTCAGTTTACCCCCACAACACACTTCGTAGCTGTTTATGATGCACTTGAAAATCTTGTCACTTTCTTAGCCCACCTTGATCTTGCCTGACATTTATCGCGGGTGATGAGAAACGAACTTGCATTTATAACTTGCGGCAATATTCTTATTGCAATGTTGATCAACAATTGGAGGATAAACTCTAAAAAGTGTAATGTTTTTGTTGCCTTCGTATAAACCTGGAATCTTCAAGCCAGTTTTTCTAATTTTTGTCTGCAGCAGACCTTTGAGTTCTCGCATTCACATTGTGTTGTGAAAGCGATCACATGACGATCAAAATACCATTAGTTCTAATTTAGATGCAAAGAGTTTTGCTAAGCAATTTGCTCTCCAAGAAATCTAGTTAAAATCGCGTGTTATACGTTTTGATCATCTCCAGTTCTTCCGTTAATGAATTAAAGTCGATAGACGACCGTGCTGGAGAGAAAGCGAAGGAGAGTGCAGCTAACATCCTCTTCTCTTACTCGACATACCTAGACCTTGTGGACATTTCACATCGCAACGTTTGAAACGATCTGCGTCGTCTTCTCTGTGTTGTGATTGTGACCGCTGTTGTCATGTTTGTGTTTATTTTGATTGTGCCCTGAAGCTCTCGTGGGTAATTTTGTATATTAATTATAAAATTTTCAGACCTTCGCGGTGACAATCATAGTATGACAATCATCATTCCAATAGAAATGACCACTATCATGTTAACAGACATGACAATCATCATGCCAATAGACATGATTACCATCATGTTAACAGGCATGACAATCATCATGCCAATAGACATGAGAAGATAAAATTTCAGCTCTTTTCATGTTCGTGTTTGATTGTGGCATCTGGCAGCTGTTGATATGTCGATATTTTGATTGACGTTACAGAGCTATGGCCGGAAATGCTCAATATCATCGACTAATTGATTTCAATTCGAGAAATTAAGCCTAAAACCTCAATGAAGATGTTCCGCGGCACAAGAATGAGACACACAAGAGAAATGGTTGAAGGAATGTAAAATATTCATTCACAGATGCCCAACCTTTTCTGAGATTGGTATTTTCATCACACGCGGCCAAAAAATGTTTTTATGCGAGGCCAGCTATGATGGATGCATTTGCAATTCAAAGCTCTATAGAAGTGAGCATTTCTGGCTTTTGAAAAATTTTTGGTAGCTGTGAAACGCTGATTTTGACAGGCTCATATATATATAATAGCCTCACAGATTTTTAAAATATCCCCGAATATCACAGTCTTTTTTTACGCGACGCCACTCTGAAATACAATACAATGGCGGTTCGGAACGTCTCTGGGTGAACTGAAGATGAGAAAATTCGTATTGTGATTAACGGTGCCCTCTAGCATTTTTCCTCGTAAATCTGAAAGTAGAGTTAATTTTAGCAGAACTCTCCTACGAGGGAAGTTATCAGCAAAGATGACCTCACACAACACCCAGCAGTAGATGTTCTGTCCCCCACCCAAACGAGACGCTGGTGTCATAAATGCTTCTAACTCATTTGAAAACATTTCAATTTGAAGAAAATGGAATCAAACTTCGAAAAGTTTGACTACATATTTTTCTGTTTAAGACTATTGGATGCTACTAACGCGAAAATTTTCTCTCTGTCATTTAGTTATGAACAATAAAAACCAGCCATCTGCATCGAAAACCCCATTCCAAAGCCGTCATTAGGTTAGATAGGAAATGATTCTTCGTTACTGCCTGCCTTCAATTTGTTACATTTATAGCTCAGCATGTTCATGTAATAGCCAATAATGAAATATGAATGAGCAATAGATTTTCAAACCATTAGATCATTTTACATGAATCACGGGCTTAAGCAGAGTAACGTGAAGCGTTGTGTGAACCACATACATATTTGTACGTATGTATGAAAGTGTATTTTACCCGCTGTAATTTGACAATTGTGCGTTTTGGACTATTTCCACTACTCTGCAATGAAGTTGAGCCCATGAAAATTAAATTCTCAGAACGTTTCGAAACCAATTTTATGGTAATGCTTTAGAGCAAGAACTATTTTTATGGCCTGCTCTCGAGGGCACGTAAATATGATACGCATTGTTCTTTATGTTCTCAATGCGATCATAAAACTGAAGGTAAGAAGAGCTGTGCTTCGATGTGGTTCTACGCACACAGTTGCTCATGTGTTGCTCCGACCACGATTATCGTTCGAGCAAACGGAAAAAATGGACTTTTACTCCGGGCGCACATTCAATGCAACTCTACATAAAGATTCTCAAATAATCCAAATAACAAACAGGACTCGTGCAAGGATGATTAAAACTTATGACCAGCAAATTAAAGCTACAATCTTATTACTAGTGCGCGAGTCTCGTAAAAATGGCAGCATTCAATGAAATTCGACTGAACCCGTAGTACAATTTTGTCTGCAACATAAAACAACATTCCTCTGCGATTACTTGAACAACTGAAAGTGTGTGATGAATGTCTTAATGACGAAACCTCCACTTCCCATATTTCCCTTCATTAATCCTTCAGATGAGGACCAAAAACATATTTACCAAAACAATACTCGGAAATAGAACATTTTTGAAAATTTGCGCTGGTCAAACCCGTATCACATATACTCTGATCAAGAACTTCCTGCTGCCACATAAAAGACCTTCGATGGTCACAGCCAAAAAAGTTGTTGCAATTTTAAAAATGCATGAAATTTTTAAATGGTCGACGGCTTTTATTATTACTATGTAGTGCAATGCCCGTGAATTGCAATTCTACTGTCTATCCAATCTAACTAATTGATGTGTTAAATATGGGTAATTTGAAATCTGTCAATTATCAAGTTTCAAATTTTATTAACGATTATTCAAACGCCGTTCAACGGTCAAGTTAGCTCTAGCTTCTCGTAGGCGAGCAGCATTGATTCGTCCTACCATTTTTGTGTTGTTCACTCGATAGTCTGCGGCGTCTTTCTTGCTGTCGAACTCTTGCTGCTTCTCTCTTACGGCTGGTCATGTTTCTATCCATGGTGGTCTCTTTCGCCGAAATTTCATTCTGAAATGTCGTTTATTATCTCTTCGAAGCTTTTCAAGAAAATCACAATTTCGAAAACAATAACTCAAGTTTCAAAATCTTGGGCCTCAAACTAAGTGGTAGCCAGGTTACTGGTCAAACGAATTCAAAGCATTTCTTTTCGAATTATCAATTCAAAATTTCAAAGCACTATGATGAATTTCAACAGAGAAAGCTCCAAAGAAAATTTCTATTCATAAAAACAAGCCGATTGCGTATTCTGGATACCATAATTCAAGTGAAAGGGAATTGAATCGCCGCAGAAAAATAATGCAATAGAATAATTTATGATATTTCTTTAAGCTTTATCCTTGTTGCTATCGAAGCCATCGATTAGAAGAGGGAGTCACACAGACGGACGGACGCGGCTCTTATCATTATAGTGAAGGGATGATCATGGATAAAGTAATTATCATAGAGTAGTTAGAGTGATAAATTTGGCAGTCCGGATTATCACAGATGGCAAGATTTTCAAAACAAGGAAATTGTGCTGATGTGGTCCGTTAACACGAGTTTTTTATTTCTCCATGTGTAATTTATATTTTTTGCAAGGCAAAAGTGTGAGACAGAAATACCCGACGAGGTACAAGTTACATTAGTGTATCACTCACTGAAGGTGATGAAACAAACACACAGGCGTTCTCTAGCCATATACAGCAGGCTTAAACTTTTCAAAAAACTAACCTATTCATGAATGACAATCTTCTATTATCATATACGAGAGTTCTATACTATAATATGTGCTTGAAAATACGATTCTGCATAACATTCGAGGATCATTCATTTGCAGTTTTGATGCGAAAATATCACATTATTTGGGTAAATGTTGTTGCCTCCGCCAGCCACGTCAGGGAATCATATATACATTAACGAAGCGCCGACATTATGTACAAGTGGCTGAAAAAATATTTACGGTAGAAATGAACAATGCATCAATGAATAATTTTTTGCACGAAAGAGTACAGGACATTCGAACTATTTCCTTGCAGTAGAAAAGAGTGTGTAGGTACTTAACTCAGCTTATTTTTTTTGCAAACGTACTAAATTTGACGATATTCTCTGATAGTGAATAAATTTCTTTGTGAAACATCGATTCTTGAGATGAACGAACTGTACATTGCCATTGCTTATTTCATCAGAGAGTTTTTGATCAGAAAACCAGGTTTTCATTTTATATGCACGGCAGCCTTCTAAAACGACATCCATGCAACTCCAACTGAATAGTAATGACCAGCATTCAAACGTCATATTCGTTTCTAGACTTCTCTTCATGCAAGATCTTATATAAAGCAATCTGAGAATATTTTTCTTGTTAGTAGAGCGCGCTGCTCATGTTGCTAAGTGGCACAGAAAATAAGGGCAGAGGCGGTAAAAGGCACCTTTGTTTGGCCTGTTGGAAGCACAAGCAAGTCTAAGCCCCCGTGATGGATGGCCAGACGTCTCGCCGAAGCCACGCCGCTCTCGTACTGGCACAGTGTAGCTACCTAAGCTGCTCCACAGCTCGGGAAATTGGAGAGTTTTCTCACTTTGCTTTCTGAATGAGACCCGTAAGCGTGACTGAGTTTCTGGGAATGAGGGAAGGGGAATTGAACGTCAAAGTTGCGCCTCAAGAATTGTGATGTGATCGCTTCTCGCGAGGGATGTTGCAATATGCCCTGATGGTAACCACGAATGAAAAATGTTTTTCCAACAGTATTAAGAACTGACCCTTGTAAACGAAATGAAGATGGATTAAGCCATCCTAAAAGTTCATAGAGAATAATCCTATATGACTTCCTGATTGTGATTAGCGGCAATTAAAAGTAAAATGGAAAATAACAAAAATGTGTTCATGGAAGAGAGGTCGCGATGATGAACGAAAACAAAATTTTCCACAGCCGTTTTCGCCGCGAGAACTCAACTCAACAATAGTTACAATTGGCAAAAAAAATTCTTGGCTTGAATTCATTTTGGAGAGAATACTTCAAATTCTTCAAATCTAACAACGTCTGCTGTACTCGTCGCCTGCGCGACCCTCGTCGAAGAAAAATGAACCACCCGAAAGTTTACGGAGTGTCGCGCGTAGTTTGTTGTTCGGTCGTACTAGAATATTTCTTAGGGACGAGCAGACGCTCACGGAGCTTGATCTCGCCCTCGATGAAGGAGGAGGTCTAGGAAAACAAACAGCAGAGCCGGCGGCATGGTAGGTATAATGAGAGCGAAACTCGGGACGCTCGAGAGGAGAGCTTTTGCTTTCACAGAACCGTACATAGAGGAGAAAATTGTTTATTTGGTCTAAGGGAGGCCGGTGTATGTGGGCTCGGTCATAGGCCTTCTCTTTGAGTTGAGCTGTGTGTGCATTTGGCCGCAAAATATTGTCCTTGTGATCGAAAATAAAAAGAAGCCTTAAAGTGTAATGTACGTGAAAAAAACAGGGTCTAATTGTAACTTAAAAATACGAATGCGGTGGCGAATGTTAGACAGGAGTACTAATAAAATACAAAAAAATTTGGATGGTGTAAATGAGCACCTAAAATGATGTAGATGTTTCGGCACTGTTTGAGATAGAGATTTACTTCCGAAACTCATTTGATCCACACTTCGTGCAAAATTCAGGACAATTTGATGGGGGCTAAGGCTGCATATATTGATGAAAACAAACCCTTAACTTATGCCTATGCGGAGTGAGAACACTCTGTTGCACATTCAAAGCCATCTTATTTGTTTCACTATTCGAGCATATAATTAATAAACTGTGAAATTGCGTTTGATTTGCGAATGAGTTTTACCTTAATGATTGGGTTATTAATTGATTTATTTGTATGATCACATCCCAGAAAGAGCATTCTTGGGCACTCGAGCCCAGAAGCATCAAACTCGTGCGGACTTGTCAGTGTGGTTCCAACTTGTTAGTGTGGCTCCCGATATGTTTTCAGCCCATTTAAAGTACCTCTATTTTATTCAGAAGCAAAAAGTAACTCAATTCTACTCGAACTGCCTCATTTCCAAGCTCGTTTTTGAAAGACATTGCAGCAGTGATCTTGATCAGGCCGTCAAATCGCATTGCGCTTGAAAATTCGTCTCCCTCTCGGCCAATTCCATCTCCCTCTCTTATAGTTTTGACTGAATAGAACATGCTTCCCTATCTCATTCACTCTTTGTGCTGAACGTAATAGCCATAAGTAATGTGACAAAGAGAGGTTATTACTCATACATTCGAGTCCCCCATGATCTCCTTCTGATCCGGGGCGAAATAAATAATCCTAAGCATCATTTCATTGCCCGTACGTTGTAACATGAAGCTGAAAATTTTCCGAAACATGGCATCGTAGAGGGCATACGGGTGAGCTGGTGGACACTGCAAACATGGAACGATTCTACTTCTATTGATTTTGAGTTTTCAGACTGTTATTGAATTAGCTGTTTCCTTCCAGCAAGGAAGTGGACTGTGCACATTCTCTCGTGCTCTGAGTTTGGGCTGAAAAGAATCCTCCTCCTTATCTTGTAAACTCTTCGCTCCTCAAACGAAGTTTAGTGAGAATGAGTTATTGTTATATTCACGGAGGTTTCATGACTATCCTACCATATTATGAGAATCTTTGAGCTCTCGCGAAGCGTAGAAATTTCTTGGCAATCCTTCCATGCAACAAAATTTGCCCTGTTTGCTTCTCACAACCAGAATCTATGGGTGTTAGAATTCCATCAATGGTGTGGTCTTGTATATAGTTTATTTTTCTCTCTTTGTATCTACGTAGCTTTTGAAAGCAGTTTATTCTATTTGTGATCCATTTTAATTTCCAGATGATAAATAAATGGTTTCGATCAAAGTATTTCTTTTAACAGTGATTGATATTCATGAATTTGCTGTTGTTAATATTTGTTCAAAAAATGTTTCGCTTTTCAAAGACTGGGTAGGGATGAGACATGGAAGGGTGCGCAACAGTCACAGCACCTTAGCTTAAGTAATTGATAGCGTGTTTTTTTATAACAATACGTTAGATCTTGAACCAGAGACCTATTACCTGAGTGTTTTTTTTCAAAAATGTTCTTCAATATCTTTCCCGTCAGGGATTTTTTAAAGAAAAGTTGCATTCATCTTGAAAAATGGTTGTTTTAATTGATCTCCAAGAATTTGTGTCTACAACTTAATTTAAACATTTCAAGACAACGTAAGAGAAAAGAAGAGAAACCGATATTGATGAAAAAATTTTACTTTGCTTGTCGGTAACCTGCATTCAAGTGATTTACCATATTTTTCATCTTTCCTGCGGCGTGTGTAAGCAGAGCTTAATTTACATAACATGACATTTTGAGCAATATGTTAACTTAAGAATGAAAGTTAGTGGGGCCATCAAAACTCTTTATTTTACTAGTCAGACTATGACGTCAGCTGACATAACTTTCCCTGACTGATATACATCATCATTTCTATCTGCAGTATTTATGAATTGTAAAAAAACCAAATCTTTCAAGGATTTCATAAATGTCACAGAAAAGGAAGCTCCAAAAATATTCTCTTTCCAAGGTTAGATGTCATTTGAAACATATGGAGATCGTTGCGACCGAAGTTATGGGAGGACTTGTAACAAATGTTGCCGACGCCCGTTGCGCTTGCATAGCTTGGCGGGGCGCCAACACGACGCTCCTCAGCAGGGTGTGCTGGTCACAATGAGTACGCAGAAGGTCAGACTGACGTAGCGCAGCCCTTTGTACTCTTCTCCTGAAGAAGTAAAGGACATATTTTCGGAAGAGCTCTTCGGCATCTGCTGAGGGAGTCCACGGTGGGGATCCAAATTTTCTGAAATGGTATTTTTTTGCTTGACTTGATTTTGCTTTCTTGTTTGACTTAGTGTTAGTTTTATGTACGCAGTTTTTGATACGAGTCAATGATAATTCAAGGCTCACAATCTTCCCTGTATGTCTATACTGTTCTCAAATGAATCGTTGGGTAAAATTTTGTAAAAGTTAAATTGAGAAATCTTCACGAGCAGAGGAGAATGATTTAAATTTAATTCCTCAGGTCTGAGCCCTTGAACATACTTTTTCAACTGTTTATTTATGCTATTTATTAAAAAACTTTCATATGCATAAAAATGCACATGTCAATATAGTAAATACCGCAAAAAATTCTCGAGTAATAAACATTCACGTAGTTCTAATTAAAGAACATCTGTTCAGTGCTAGTATTTTCAACTCAACCTTCACTTTCGAACCTATGTGATAATTTAAGATTTCTTCCCACAACAGATATAACAGAGCTATGCTGAGCAGAGGTGAGTCAGAGCAATATCACTAGAGTCAGTCTCCACTGATAACACGGACGACTCTGTCACTGCGAGGTGGGCAGGATTGTGACTGTTTTTTCCTCCTAAATTACTTTGCCTCAAGCGCTGTCTCGAACACCAGCCATCCAGGGCCTCAGGGTTCTTCTTGCAGCGCTGGCAACTGCTCCGCTAGCCTTGTTTGCTATTGTATCTATGCTACCCGTACGCCGCAGTCAGCTTTGTGATAACTGCCTTGATTTAACAATGCACACATACTCACGCACACTCATTTTCGGTGATCCAGAATAGCTTATATCCTAATCTTGCGTACTTTTGGACGCAATTTCTCATATTTTAAGACAAGAATCAGGCCAAACGTAGTGCAATCTGAAGTTCTGGCTCGTTGGTGGTTGATGAATTAAATTTTTTGGCCATATAATGAAAAATAATGGAGTTTATTTCAGGTAAATTTCGTTGTGTGTAATTTATTTTTCTTCCGTATCATGAATTTGTTGTGCGATTGATTTTAATATATAATGTTTTTATTTTTTATTTACAGGACTGAATTTTGTCGTGCATTTAAATTCCAAATCCTGACACATGTAATCGAGAAAATTTATAAACAATTTGCTACATATTCTTATTGAATTATGATCGTGAAATTAGTATGCGGTAAATAACACTATTGGCGAGATTAACAAATTCGAAGTAATTAAAAAAAAATCGAAACATATTCGCGGATGACATAACATGATTTACCACACCTGGCTGAGCTGTAATTATATGTGAACCAAAAAAACAATTTTCACCCGGCTCAATTTATGAAATTGTGGTAACGATTTGCCGACATTTACTTGCAAATTATGTATATGATGTGTGTGTAATAACAAAAATTCACCGCACATTTACCACCGGCTCACGTTCAGCGCTTCATTCAATTACATTGAATGAACGATTAGATTTCAGTTTGTAGGGATTCAGCGTGGAACAATGCTATGCCAATCTGAACTGAAGTGCTTCTGCCGATGCCGGTAGACCTTTAAAAATGGCGGGTTACGCTGCCGCATCACAAAGCTAAGGCGTCTTCGTAGCAAGGGGATCAGCAATCTAACTATTACGTTTAGTTATTGATGATATAAATGATGAATTGATGGTCAATCTAATGATCATTGATGTATTTCAGTTAGAAAGTGGTAAGCGTTGTCTTAAGTGCTGCACAAAAGACATTCCTGTGGATTTATTCATTAAGCGAGAAGGGCGCGGCGGCTTGGTTGTGACGTCTGCGCGGACGGACGCTTCCGAAGCGGGTGCGGCTTCAGTCCTCAGTCAGTGACGGGTGTGCTTCAGAAGCAGTGGTGTGACGCTCCCTTGAACATTCGGTCTTAACTCGTAACTGGTGTTAAGTGAATTTGCTAGTTTTAACCATGACGACCGACACTGAAACAAAGCCTGCTGATCAGCAGACCGAGGAGAAGAAAGTCGAGGAAGTCAAAGAAGAAGTGAAGAAAGAGGAGGAAGCGGCAAAGAACGCCGAAGAGAAGAGCGATGATAAAGCAGAGAAAGAAGACAAGGAAAAGGACTCTGCCGACAAAGCCGAAAAGCCCAAGAAAGAAGTGGCTCCACCCAAACCTACTGTACACAAGGTTGATTACCAGCCTGATGTCGTGTATCTGTACCAGTTCATGCGTACTCCAGTGCTTCCGTCCCTCTCTCCATACTGTCTCAAAGTTGAGACTTGGCTTCGCTTGGCAGGACTCAAGTACGAGGTGAGTTGGGGTGGCCGACGCCGCTCGGGGCGTTTCCACGAGGCTCTGTCCTGGGTAACCGCATCTCAGGAATGTAGCTGTCTTGAATAATAATTTACAGTTTATGTACAGTGTGCAACTTTCAGGGACGTGTTTGGCAGATGAGGAGTGCTACAAGGTGCTGTGAATTTGACCCGGTAAGTATTCAATACTAGAGTAAATAGCTGATTGAGAAAATTGCTTTAAGCGTTCAATGTTTGCTTCGCCAACGTGTTTCAGCTGGCGTCTGCACATTTCACGTCGTTAATCCAAGTCACTTGAATCTACATCGGATGAGATATTTTCATGCATTAGATTATTTTTTATGCGAGATATTTGTGCGAGCGGAGGAGGACAGGCTGGCGAGTTCTCTGTACAGCGTCGGGCTGTGCCGGGCGCGGTGTACCGTCGTCAGATTTGTAGGTACTCTTTTAAGCAGATTGCGCGACAATTTTCCGACTGTTTCTTTGGTACTATTTTAGGAATATTTTTCTCGAGAATATTATACAATTTCTCCACTATGATCTTTAGATTATTTCTTCGCTATGATTTTTAGATTTTTTCTTCGTTATGACTTTTAGATTCTTTCTTCGTTATGACTTTTAGATTATTTTTTCGGAACAATTTTTGATTATTTCTTCTACACAATTTTTAGGTTATTGCAGAGATACAATTTTTGAGCTATTTTTGATCAATTTATCATTTTTAATCACTCTACACAATACATCGAATAATTCTTAACTTATCATAGGTGAAAATCTCGTAAAGAATTCAATGCGAAGTACAAAAAGAAACAAAAAAAATCGCTTTAGCTGAGCGTCGTGTATTATTAGTTTGATTCTTTAGGTCTAGGGATCAACGCGGCTGTGACTTGCTGTTGCTACTTGTCTGCGTTTTGTGAACCGTTCTGTTTCTGAGGCTCAGTATTCAACACCTCCAGATTCTGAGAAAAATCTTAAAATTGTTACACGTTCACTGCTGCGGGTTAGACTGAAGTTCAACATTTAGCTTTAAATTAGAGTTAACTTTAGATATCAATTTCAAAAATAATGGACACTAAATAGGTTTTGCTTTCATTTAGTTTTCAGTCAGTATTTATGAAATTTGAGCTTATGACTGCCGATCAGTCAGCAGCATAATGAAAATCCCCTCAGTGACTACCGGTGGGTCGCATATCAGTCAAAGTGTTAAACATACTGTCTTGTTCACCCACCGATGGCCAGGGAAGGGATTTCCACAATGTGGGTGCTCAAACAGTGACCACAAACTGTAATTTTACATAAGCTGAACCAAAGCCAGTTCAGGGTAGTCTTAAATTAATTTATTCATATTAGAACCTTCAATGTTATCTGTAAATTGAGTTTATTTAGAGTTGAATCTAAATTTCAGTTTACCTCGCAGCAGTATGCGAATTGAATGCTTTGAAACGATGATGTACTTCTGTTAAAAGTGGGCTCATATAAGTAAGATTTTAACGCCATCCCAAATGTCAAAATTTAAATTTTTTCACCAAAGCCGTAAGTCAATCGGTGCTGGTGCACACGTGTGGGAGTGTACGTGTGGCGAGTGCGGGTGCCTCACTATTGAGGAATACTGTATTGATGTTAAAAGCTCAGACTTACTTGTACTTGAATGGATGCTTAGTAAATATTTCACCGCCAGCAAACTTTAAAATGGTGATGCATGGTGTACAGTACGTGCTTTTCGTTGATTTCGCCATAATTTTGCTGAGAACCATTGTCGGTATTTTTACAAATCGCAACAAACTTTACGCGTTCTTAACCTGGTGTGTTTCCCAGATACGCTTTTGTTGCACGCGACGTCGCTCAGTACCAGAAACATTTAAGCTTATGTTGCTGGTACGAGCACGCGCTTTCATATTTTAAAGTAATTAGAATGAAGGCTGTTTTAAGTAATCGCTGTTTTATGCAATCTTCAATCTGTTTGAATGAAGCACTTGCTTTGTCTGAAGCATTCATTTTTGGTGGGCCGTACACGCTAGTAAAGCACAAGCTGCAACGAAGCCGTTCCGTGGCTCAGTCTTCCGTAAGCATTCAAATCGCTCCGAATTCTTGAATATTGTGCCCAACTCAAGTGTTCGAAGCTACTCTATTGAGATTTAATATCCAGGAAATATCTTATGCGTCGTTTCAATATAATGGAGGTTAGATGCACGTTTGCTGAGGCAAAGAATCTGCAGGATGAGACAACGTATTGGTCGTGGATTCGTAATGTTTTTAAAAGATACCCGTTTCTCCGAAACGAATTCAAGAGATTTTTGACAGGCCACAGAAAAATCGCCAACAATTCGTGAATTTTGTTGCGGAAAATCTATCTGACCAATGTTGAGATGCACATTGAGAATTATTCGAAACATTTTTATCCACTCGTCATTGTGTTACTTCTCACATCACTTTCCCAAAGAAATGAAACAAATTTTACCCTACTTCACAAGGGATCTTTCATCAAATTTTACTCTGGGCCCACAAGGAATCTTTGGCGTCGAAGTTGCAGAGTTCACGCCAGTGTCTCACCATTCTTCTATTTTAAAAGCTGGTCGTGTCTGCAGTACCGCGGTGAATGCCTGTGGTTTCGTTTAGTTTGGTGTGCAGAATTTCTCGGTTGTTCGGAGCCCGTCCCGTGTGGTGAACCACATCCTCCGCCCGCTCTCATTTTACTGCGCTATGGGAAGTTCAAATTTTGTTCAATTTTACGCGTTTTTGTCGTTTCCCTTTGCCCACTTCATAGTATTGCACGGTAAATTTTCGATAGGAGCGTTGTTCGTGAGTCGTGACCGAAACATATTCAAAACTTCCATAGACTGGAATTATGCCTGGAGTTTTTTATTGCATTTCTCTTCCAATGCACTACCCACGCTGAGGTGCTCATCTCTTTTTTGAAACTATCTCACTTTTACTCAAGTTTTTCATTCTTTGAACTCATTAATTGGAGGAGTAATATCATATCTGCCTATTATCTGGTGTTCAATTTGTCAGTTGGCTCGCCGGTATTGAACACTAGACTTCGGAACCGGCTCGTGTGTTGGACAAAAATTGATGGTTTGCACATCACGTGGTCAGGTTGTTTAAATTATAGTGAAAGTATGTAATAAAGGTTTTCAGCTTTGTTGTAGCACAAAGGAACTGACTTAGCGACTGTGCAGGACTCCGAAACATTTTGTGGCAAAATATTGGTCACCTTTCTTGAGACAATTCAATTTGAGTGAGATTCGTGGAAAAATTTTCATTGGTCAAAAGCTTTATTCATACCATCTAAATTTTCTATTCTTTCGGTGTTTGTTGAAAATTGACCCACCCTCTTCACACCTTATCTGTTTACAGCATGCGACAATTTGTGCCGTCTGTTGTGTGGTGATAGCGTGGCGCACTATAGTCGCACCACGCAAGTGTCGGTGCAGCTGCTGCGCCCCGTGTTATCGATCTCACAAGTGATGTTTTTCATTTTATTTGTGGCAGTTCGGTTCGGGAGAGAAATCTTTCACTTCACAAACAACATGCATATCTTTACGATAACTAAGGTGCAAGTAGGCGCGCCTGCACTGAATGGAATCGGTTTAATTCTATTTCCAAACGTTTCAGAGGTGCAAAAGATAATCCATGGCTTTTCTTCATACAAGAAGGATTGCAGATTGTGAATTTATTCTTGTTTGCGTGTTGGACTCCGGGAAAAACACTAAAATGAATTTGCAGGCACAAACAATATGACGAAGAAAATGGATTCTGCAAATGAAGTGCGAATAGCAGACGTTGGCTTATGTTAGTTTTTAGTTTTTTCTCAGCGACAAGGAAACTTCATGTCGCGCGTTACGTCTGAACAGGCAGAGACCGGCGAGACATTTTCTCTCCTATTGCGGAGGGCGACCACATTTTTGCACTCGAATTGGTTTCTTCCTGTCTCGTGTAGCCAAACCCAGCTGTGATTCATGCATCGCTCGTGAGCCATCATGCCGCAGGATAACGTTGAGCTCTTCCTTGTTAATACGTTAACCGCCATGGGTTGAACTAAAGTTCAATATTCAACTCAAATTTAAAGTCAAATGTAATTAGTAATTTTGAAACAGCACACATCAACTGTATCATGCCTTCAATTTAACTGTGATTAATTTCTTATGAAACTTAAGTTTGTGACAACTGGTCGGTCAGCAGCATTATGAAAATTCCCTCAGTGTACCACCGGGGCGTCACATGGCGGTTAACGTGTTAATAACCAAATCGGGTTGAGGCCGTTGGTGGGTAGCGTTGCAAGCAAGGTACGTGTAAGGTGCCTGAAACACTCCCGTGACTTGGAAATCATTGAGAACGCCTTTATTGAATGTGCAATGTGACCTGCAAGGAAGAGTAACTGAAGTAACTTCAGTTACTAATAAGTAACTTCAGTTACTAATAAGTAACTTCAGTTGCTAATAAGTAACTTCAGTTACTAATAAGTAACTTCAGTTACTAATAAGTAACTTCAGTTACTAATAAGTAACTTTAGTTACTAATAAGTAACTTTCGTTACTCACAAGTAACTTCAGTTACTTTTCAGTTGTGAAAGTGATTACACAAATTCGAGAGCCTATAGTCTTAGAGATGAGCGTGATTCTAACGATACTTTCTCGTGCTGATCATAGTAATACAATACAAGCTATGCTGCACGTGACAGCGGGATGGTGTGTAAGTCTAGATAATCAAGAAACTCGAAGACAGAACACAACTCTCCACACTCCAACTCAACTTTGAAGTAGCTTCAGGACCTCACGTCGTTAGTGGTTGAGCGCAAGCTGCTCTTTTGGTCCGTTCAGGCCGCTGGCTTGGCGTGACGCCGCTTTCTTGGGCCAAATTCCTGCTGGCCGTTGTGTTCGGTCTAATTTACGGCATTGTATTCTCTGCGTTTCCCACCTTAGGGGATGTTACTTTTATATCTATAGAAATTTGCGCTTCCAAAAAGGAAGATGCGAGGTCCCGAGCTGATGATTGGGCATGCCTATCTTGAGCTGAAATAGAATAGTCTTCATTTTTTGTTGAGTTGTTACGGACTTTTTTCGGTTCACTGCTACCTTTGTTTGCACCTGTTACCTTCCCCTTCAATTTGTTCGTTTTCAGTCTTGGTGTGTGTTAGGCGTATCTTGTGACAACACTCCTATTTCATACGTAGATTCCCCGTTTCTTTCATTAGAAACTAAATGGTGCCTTCCTCTCTTGGGAACACCTTTGTTGTCGTTAGGGAGGCTTAAGCTAACTTATAATTTGACGATAATTTCAGTGTTCTTCATGCCGTTGAATGAAGTTTTCCGGTTGTAGATTCTGGATTTTGTCTGCATGTTGTATTGATGACGACTTGATTTAGGTAATTGGTTCCCTGCTGAATTAAAGAATTTTTTCACATGAATAATTCCTGCCTCGTGGTTTTTTGTGCACAGCTTGCAAGGTTCCTGTGCTAAGCCTCAATTCATGGACCTTACAGCATGCATTTAGCAGTATGCGTTTATTCTAGACATCTTGTGCAGCATGCGCTGAGTGGAGACGTGCCTTGTCTGCGGTGTCTGTGAGGAGAGAATGCGGCTCTCAATTGTTCCAGTATCCAGAGGAGGAGAAAAATATTCTGTTCTCAAAATCTTTTCCAAGTGCGAAGAGATAGGAAAACGTATGCGTCGGAATTTATTCAATAAGCTATTCACAATATAATTCAAACCCTAAAGTTCGTGTTGAAAAAGTTGAAGAATTGCTTAAACTCTGTGCATGGGACTCTCCGATACCGAAATTTACTGCTGATATTTATTAATTAGCTGCCGAAAAATTTCTCATTTGAATGAATGTGGTGTTTCAGGCACTACATTTAGAATCGGCAGTTATTACCGAATGAAATCAGATACACAACTATCCTTGTAATTGCGGTTTTAATTTGGTTTTTAAATGGCAGTTATGAAATCAAACACATTCGCTCCTGGTAATGGGTTTTGTAGATGTGAAAGGCGTATTTAGATAGAAGAAATCGTCTTATCGTGTGTTGCCGACGTGTGCGCTTGTTGCTGCTCATGTAAAAGTTGCTGTCTCTAGACCCGCACTGAAAACCGGTCCCAAGGCCATATTCTCGGCGTCTGGAGACGGTCATTCGGCCTCCCATGCTAGAGGTCAGCAGGTAGATCAAGGGCCGGATTCTCAAACCATTTTAGCTTGGCCCAGCGCACAGCTGGCGTCTTAAGTTCTTTTAATTCGACTTGTCTATGCGATCGCTTCATAATCCAACCTCTGGTCATTCTATAGCAGCGCACCTGTGTTGGTCTGGTTTCTCTGTGCTGGAGTCAACACTTCAGCGTCTTGAA
Source organism: Platorchestia sp. MABIK (assembly GCA_014220935.1). Classification (NCBI taxonomy): domain Eukaryota; kingdom Metazoa; phylum Arthropoda; class Malacostraca; order Amphipoda; family Talitridae; genus Platorchestia; species Platorchestia sp. MABIK. The sequence continues at coordinate 191,612 of JACJUY010000485.1, read as the reverse complement.
CTAGTCGTTGTGTATGGAAGCCTTTCTCTAGTGCTGAATTGTCTTGTTTCTAAGTGTCCCCTCAGGAGGCATATGATAGGCAATAGGTTTAGGTTGGTAAGGTTTGTCTATTTTATGTTATGGGGGACTGGTGCCTTCCAGGGGAATACTGTTTGGTTACTCCTGTTGCAAATAGGCTTTCGTAACTTCTGTCTAACATACTCGCTTTGTTTCCATTAGTTCAGTTTTATTATTTTTCCTCTTCCCTAACTTGCTATTTTGATCTGCAGGTATCGTGTGCAGGATACCTCGTGCATAGATATGTCTTTTACAATCCATACTAAATGGTTCCGTCTTTCTGGTCTTTTGATACCCCCTTTGTGTGGCTAGGTGGTTTTCAATAAGTATGGTAATGATATTTCTCCGTGTGGGAGGAACGTTCACTTTGTGCACTCATCTTAGTCGTTGAGTTCGCTTACAAAATTCACCCCATGGGGTGTATCCTATCAAGTACTTATCTGGTCAGTAAGCAACTGCAACCTACAGTCCGCGTATTTTTGCAATTTCGTTTTTTGGGTGTGGTAACTCCCTCTCTCAAAGCTGAAACTTCGAGTTACATTTTCAATACATATTAATGCTGAGTACGCCAGAAATTTGAACTGCACTGCATGGCGGCTGCATTTCGGGCGATTCAGGTATCTCTCTATTCTCAGAAATCCTCCAAAAATACTTGCATCTTAGGAAGAAAAATCGAGATGAAAGGGAGCAGCGGAGCGCTGCTTTTGCGCATGGCCGGTTGTTGCTCGAGTCTGCTTTTGTCGCACGGTGAAGTGAAGTTCCGCCCGCCCCAGCAGGCCGGGTTGTAGGTCCTGCCTGCCGAACGTAGACCTGCTACATGTAATCTATTATGCGTAATTTTCATGTTCAATTCAAGCCTTTCGATCCGTTCCCGCACTTTCCTTCTTTCCTTTATTGAGTCCATCCGTTTGAGGAAAGATTTAATATGCATGTAGCTTCTAAATCCTACGTAGGCAGTTTTACAAGCTGCGAGCTAAGCATCGACTACGTATTTTTTTCCATTTATCCTTTAAAACATGAAAGTGACGCTTAACCTTTGAGCCCTGTAGTGGACTTCAAAGAGCGATATTTGGTTGAGTTGTTAACCATCATCATTCACGTGTTGAATTGCAGAGGTTAGAGGCGTGTTCCTGCGCTGTGATTGCTGGAGACATCCCGACTTCCTGTGGATTTATTGCTACATTGAGCTTTGTGTTGGCTCAACTGTCGGCTTCATTCTCATCATTGAAGGGATCATTTGTCTGAGTTGCAGGTTCTGGGCTCCGAGTATTTATTTTTCTGTGCAGCCGGTCGTGGTTGATCGAGCAGGAAGTGTGTTGTGCACCTCACCCAGAGGGTGATGTTGCATTGCACGAGAGTTTGATTTTTGTTTGCTTAGTTTGGCATATGTATCGAAATTATGTCTAAACATTGCTACATCTCCAGCCCTTCATGAGTGATGAAGTACGATTTCTAAGTTTAGAACAAAGCGATAAGTGGATTTTTTAAAATTCTTGCAAAGTACATTAAATTGATGTTGTAATGACCCTGCTCACTTGTTTTCTTAGAGTTGCATCTAACTGGTTTGATAAAATTACGTTTTTTCATTTCAACTTCCGCGCTTATTTCTGTTTCAAACTACTTTTTCGGTGAAATGCTATCGCCGTCTAAGGTGTTAACTCTTCCGTATGTTTGTCAAACACGGTTTTTCCTACAAGAAGTGCTATCTCAGTCCGAACGCTGCTCGAGACACGTCTGTACGAACAAACATTGCGCTCGCGTTATGAAAGCTTGTTTGAATCGCGTTTAAATAGATGCGTTATTTTTATCATGTGTGTTCACTGGTCTAACACAGCGTCCTATCCGCCTGGGTCGTTGACCTTAGCATGGGTGCGGTCTGGCACGTCTCTTCAGCCGCCGCTGCTGCAGCTTTACGCGTTTATTGATCGACTCCCAAAGGAGGGGACGGATCTCGGCATGGTCTAGCATCCCTCTACGAGATCCCGCTCCTAGCTCTCTCGCTCGCTGGCTGCAAACCGCGCCGTGCCGGCCTGTGCTTTGGCGATGCGGCTCTGTACTAGCCAGACTGTCTTTTGTGAACTTTCTTTTTGAAGGCAGGATCTCTCGGATTGGGTTAGGGGTGGTTTGTTTTAAATTGTTTTTCTCCTGAGTTGGAAGTGTGTTTTTAGAAATTGTCTCCCAGCAAACTCTCATAACACAATTATGAGAAATAGTTACTCCTTAAGCTCTCGCGTTCACACTCGCTGTTGAGGCTATTGAAAGTTCTAGTGTATGTACGGGAGTTGCTGTGTCGCTGGGTAGCGTGAGGTGTAGCAGCAGCGCTCTCTGGAAACCTCTCGTTGCCCCAGGCCTGGTATAACCGGCCTCGTTCTCGCAAGTTCATTTTGGCCATAAATCCCTCAATCGGTAATTTATCCTCTGTGAAAGCGTCAGTAAAATTGAAATTACATATTTAGTTCAATCATTGACAATTTAAGGTATTGTTGGATGGTTTTCATCGGACTTACTGTCGTATAGGTACATTTGAGTTGCCGTACCAAATGCATTTGTTGCGTTGAACATTTTTTTGTGTTCTTGAAAGTTGACTGAAACGGAAAGTGAATTCCATGCGTATTGCATATACAAAGAACGCTACAATCATCTCTCCAACGTTAGCATCTCGTGAGAGAACTTTGCTGCCGAGTTACATCCTCTGACTGACCGGAGCACTTTGTAGTGCGGTACTTTGAACTGAATGGTTGTTGTGTGTCACCAGCGCTGGCACTGGAAAAAACGCCCACGATGTTATGTCGATGATTATTCGTTAGAAATTGTGTTACGCGAAGTTTCACCTAGATTTGTCAAGAGAAAGCGAGAGTCCTGAGCCGGTGAGCGAGTAGGAAGGAAGCGAAACTACTGGACGCGAGCCAGCAACCTTAATAGACGGGAAGGAAGAAAGGGAAGAAGGAAGCAGCGTCTATACCTGGACCATGGCGCGGGGGAAGGGTAAAGAGAGGAGTATTATTGACGGGAAGGGAGCTGTTTCGGAGGTGCGGCTGGATTGAACTCTACTCTTGTTGCTGTGCCACTCCCGTTCTCATCTGCGAGGGTAAAGAAATAATACTGGAGTTCACTTCCTAACTTCGTGAAGTGGGCGATGCCTGTTTTGGCGTTATAGAACGCTTATCGAAGCTCCGATTTACGGTTGGAGAAACACTTTGAAATTTCACTGTTTCAGTTGTTGTGTGGAATTCTATTTTGCGATTTGAAATTTTCCCAGTAGATGAAATTTTCTCTTAGAGGATCAATTTTTCTTAAATAAAATTTGCAGTCATTTCATGAGATGGATCCTTAATTTCAGGTATATTCAATCGAGCGTCGTTTCTGTTGCTTTGATTTAACAACGTTATTTATTTTTCCCATAATTTTGTGCATTCAATGAACGACCGAAGGCGTTAGTTGCGTAAATTGATCGAATTTCAACACTTGTACTTAGGTTTTAGATTATCAAAGGAGGAGAAACGTCACACACCTGAACATTGTTTGAGTACGAACTTTGTCTTACACTTATATTCCTCCCCTTGTTGCGGCGAGGAGACCTTGTACCTCTTTCTTGATCAATTGCAATTCCAAATTTAAGTTCTCTTCATGCAACTGTTGTTTATTCTTTGTTTCATTTCAACAGCTTCTGATTGCAATATTTCTGTTTTTTCCAGAATGTCGACCACAAGATGAAATACAAGAGCAAAAAGGGCCAGCTTCCATTTATCGAGGTGAACGGAGAGGAGATCGCAGACTCGGCCATCATCATCAAGCAGTTGGGCGAGAAATTCAACACAGACCTGGACGCCGGACTCAGCCCGGAACAAAAGCTCATCGCTCACTCCAACATATCCATGATTGAGAACCACTTTGCTTGGTGAGTACCGCTTCGTTATCCGTGGTTGTAGCTTTTGGTCGTGAGGAAACCTAAGTAAATTTATACTGTATGAGCAGTTGAAGTTGCCTGAAGCTCATGCTATCGTTCCAGTTTCATTCATAGTGTAGGCTGAAAATATTTACGCTCAGAACGAATTAGACTTCAGTTATTGACTCACAGTATGGCTTGAATATTCTTTAGTTGTAGTACTAAATTCCAAGATAGACTTATTAGAAGCCCCTTAATATTTATTATACTATGATCGTTGTTTCAGCAAACAAGCCTTGAATTGAGTAACTTCAGTTGCAGATTAAGACTAACTCATTTCATGGGAATGTCAAACTGTTGTCGCATTTTTTGGCTGGGCTGTGAGCTGTGAATATGATTATCTGGAATCAAGGTTGACAATATCATTAGAGATGCATTTGGTTAGCCTTTTTTAGAAGAAAGGAATGTAGGTAAAACATCGTATTGAATCAGGCCTTTTGTTCTGTCTTTGTCCCATGTGTGGAGTTAGGGTAGGTTTGCTCCAGCTGTTATTCCCTCGTGGTGAGTTAAACGGGGTATCTTAGCAGCAGGTTACTCAGCAGACTTAAGACGTTCGCTAGTAGTTGATTGATACGCACACAGATCTTAGATATAGTGGAAATTTTCTGATCCTTCAATGACAAATAACGATCCGTTGAACTATTACATTTGAATTTAATTAGCCTCTTTTTTGGCATGCGTCGTTGTTCTACAAACATAGCATTTTGAAGTAGCTCCTTATGATAAAATTTAAATTTTCTGCCTATGAACCGTTTTCAGAATAATCACTTTGGGTAAACTACAAACATTATGAAACGGACGGTTTGCCGTGTGCTATGTTCGAATATTCATCTGAAACAAAAACACCAAGATATATTTATGAGCTTTGCTCTGTTTTCTGAAAATATTGATAAGAAAAACAAGCTCAAGAACCTCGAGAATTATTTGTTCGCGTACGCTATCCCGTGCAAGAATATTTATGAGAAAACCGACGTGACGGAAGAGAGAAGCTGACTTCATGCCAGCCATAAGCTATCGCATCTACGGAGAGCTCCAGCGTACAAGACCTGACTGAGGAGCTTAGGCATCGCTAAGCCCCTACAGCCTGTTGCAGCTGCTGCGGTCACGCGCGCTGTGCTGCCCTCCGTGTGCCTCACTCCCCGTACTCTTTACGCGCGCACACACAGCTAACTTCCCTCTAAAATCCCATCACAAAAAGACAGCCACGCACAGCTAACTTCTCTCAAAAATCCCTCCACAAAAAGACAGCCACACACACACAGCTAACTTCCCTCTAAAATTCCACGACAAAAAGACACCCACGCACAGCTAATTTCTCTCAAAAATCCCTCCACAAAAAGACAGCCACACGCACAGCTAACTTCCCTCTAAAATTCCACCACAGAAAGACAGCGAGAATGCAAGCCAAACATCGTCAAAATTTTACGGGTAACGCCATGATTTGTTGGCCTTTGCCTGTGGGACGGCTGTAAAAATGTCGTATAAACTGTCGGATTATTTACGGTGAAGGAATTCACCGCGCGGTATGATCCAATTAAGTGTTTTATATGGAACGTTAAATATCGTCATATGTTTTATCAGGTTTTTATTTTCTGCTATTTTCTTATGGCGTTTATTTTTCTTCACCGTGGCCATTTGATGTACGGTTATGTGCCTATGGTGTTTATTGTTCACAGAGCTGTCATTAGCATGGGCATTGACGTGTGTTACGACAATATAATGAAATTAACAGCAAGCAATAGAGAAAAATAGTACTGTCAGACGTTTCCAACTTTATGCGAGAGGATGAATATTCATGAGTTATGCCCTGAAGATAGTTATTGCGACATATAACTCGTGTCATTTATTTGTTTTCGATTTGTATTTATATTGAGTTGGTGGTAGACGTACTGCGCTCATGTATGAATGTTTTCAACGTTTTTGTGCTCAACAAGAAATTTGAGCTCTTTTTATCTGCTGACCATGCACATGTCAGTTACACGTTGAAAATTTATTCTGTTTTTGCCTAGAATATTGATAAACTAAGTATGCGTCAGAAGAAACCATGTTGTCGCTCTTTATGTAGGAGTCTCATCAATTCCTTGTCAATGGGGACGAGTGGAATAATTTTATTGTAGCCGACCTATAATCAAATAACTCAATTCATCTGTTACTAATTTATTACTTAGTTTAAAATTCATGCCCGCATCAATTTCAAAAAAATGGACTCAAAAAAGTCAGTATGGTGAAGAAAATGTTTGAATTGAAAGGCTCGAAGTAAAAACATTCAAACTTAGGTCAATTTTTTAAAGTTTCAAATCTCTCTTTCTGATCATTGGGAGGAGCATGTGCGAGGTTTTGGCGGGAGGACTGCGGGTTGCCTCGGCTGGCGATGCGTTAGGCCTAACTCGGCCCGCATGCCTGAGTTTCGAGAGCTGCTCCAGTGACGCTGTCCATGTCTGCTGTGTAATTCTGACGTTTTATTTCGTTTGTTCTTCTGCCACGCTTTGTTGCGCGACGCTCCAATTTTCGAAGTGAAATATGACAAATGTGAGAAAAATGGGATACTTCACGGTAAAATTGACCAATTACGTGAAAATTGTTGGTGGGAATAGATGGTGGAATTTTGTTAAATATATTGTGAAAAATTGGCCGTGAAAATTTGTAAATCGAAGCTGAATACTTGGCATAGGGCTTCGTTCTATACGCCGAAGTTTTTTTGGATTTAAGATCTGAATCACATTTAGTGTTCAAGATCAGTTTTGAACAGGGTTTCGTTAAGGGATTTTTAAATTTGCCTAAGTTTAATGTACGGAGCGCCAGACGCATTGAGATGGGAAGCTTCACTGTTGGCGTCTAACTAGAACACTTTTTGACCTCTTTTTGGCCCTATTCAAAATTTTAAGTGAGCTGTTTCTCCTTAGAGATAAAAAGCTTCCCAATGCTGACAGTGCCGATTTTGAAATGTCAAATTTTGGTCACAAATGGTCAAATTTTAACGAGAAAAAAGACGACTCATTCTTCTCATTAGCCTTCCAAGTTTTTTCTCTGTTTACTGAGCTATTGTGAGAGCCACTCGAAACCTGACTGGGTGGTTTTGTCTGTAGCTGCTTCTCTTAGATGGACCGTGACTGACCACTTCTGTCTCGGTCATTAACTTTTACCGTAGAGAAACAACTGCGGCGCTGCTAAATAACAGTTCGTCTGTTAAGGATCATTTTAGTCGGATCGTCGTTTACTTTACGTTATTTTCGTTACTGTGCTCCAGCGATGATCAATGCTACTACAGCTATCATTTTACGTTTCATTGAGGGGCTTGGCTTCAGCACTCACAATCCTCCGAGCTATTAAAAAAATGTCAACTTTTGAACAAACGTGCGCCATCTGAGCGCCGTGGAGCAGTTGTTTATGACTTCAACGGTTGTGTCGCCAAGCCTTGTGTTGCGCCGGTGTCAGTTGTGCTATTCTGTGTCTCGAGTTCTTGCCTGTGAGTGTGCTCATGTTTGTTACTAGGAACCCTGTTACCGTGCAAGCTTTTCACGTTTCGTAGAACGTCTGACGGTCACGTGAATAAATTCTCATGCGGTGTAAGATGCGCTCATTGCATTTATCACATCTGTGAATGCGTGAGTACTTTCTAGTACACGAGTGTCAGTGAGCATTAACTGGGCGTTCTGAGTCATGAAGGCGCGTCAGAATTCTTGTGTCTGATCTAGAGATTGATTCTTTATTGCTTTAGTACCGTGCAATCGATTCGTTTCAGTTTCCAATTTTAAACCTCATTTTCCACTGAGCCTAACCTGGTTAGGTTAGCAAAGGCATCGTCGTATGTTTTTTTTTAAATTAGTCTATGAACGTTGCATGAATTCAAATCGTTCTTTGAAAAAAACTCTTCTCGTTGGCTTGTGTATAGCTTTACGTGCTTCCAGATGCGCAAGTTGTCTCTAATAAAACATTTCCCTAATCAAACAGTCACATTTAATACACGAACATTTTTTCTCCAACCACCTCATTACACTTTGTAGAAGCCCCATTTCACTTCACTTGCCGCACTCATGCAGTTTTGAATAACACGCTTGTTTCTATGAGCCATGGCGTGTATTTTTCAAAGAACGGTGCGGGATATTAGGAAGCTTCAGAGGTTCGCCCCGTGAGAGTTGCGTCACTTTTTCCCTCTTCGCAGCTCCCCTACAGAGCAGCGTCCTCCTGAGCTCTCCCCCCTCGCACTCGTTAGCTCTGCTCGTGCAGCCAGCATCACTCTGCTGCTCGAATGTGCCGGCTCCATCGTCGGACGCGCAACGATTTCTGCTCCACTAGATGTAGTCCAAACGCGCAAATTTTCTTAATTTTGGTGTATTTGCTCGCTTCTGTAGCTGGGCGCCAGCTTCTCGCTTCTGTAGCTGCCACTAAAACAGCGCCAGTTGATGCTTTGTGTGTCGGCTAATGCTTGCAGTCGATGCTAGGTCTGGCAGTCGATGCGGGGTGGGGGTGCTGTCCGTGTTCTGCCTGCCCGGGTTCTCATGTAACACCGCGCTGTCATATCGAGTTACGAGCCGGCGGCCGCTTTGTTCCCTGTCTGCCTGCACTCGTTGTCTCGGGTGTTTTGGCTCCACCACGGTTGCCAGATTGGCCTTTTCTATGACCTAATTGGTGTTTTCTGGCCAAGTAGGGTGATCTTCTGCCAAAATTAGTGTTTTTCTCAAGTCGAAATTTATGTTCTCTGCTCACCCAAATAGGTGTTTTATGCCCAAATTCGTGCTTTTTTGCCGAAGTTGGTGTTTTATTGTACAAATTAGTGGTTCTTATACCTGAGTTCGTGTTTTTGTCAAATTTAGCATTTTATTTCTTTAATGAGTGTTTCAACAGACATTTTTTTTTACGTAGCTAATTTTTTTTACTGAAGTTGATCTATATTCAGGCAATTTTTGTCAAAATTGGTCAATTTCTATCCAAATTAGCAGGGTTTCGTTCAGATGAAAAGGTCAGTTTGCCTTCACTGGCCCACACATGGTCGCAACACGAGGCTGTGCGTATATTTCAACACATCATAGTGTGTAACTGCATTTTTCGTAGCACGCATATCATCTCCTAAATTGAAATCAAGACCAACTTTCCTCTGCAAAATAGCCAGAAATTCTTTAAAATTAACGAGCATCGTTCTGTTGTGCATCTTTTCTTAACTACTTATCTTCCTTCAAAATTAATGAAGTGTTTAATGGACAAGCGCTTGCATAATTCAAAATAGATTTTCAGCGAAAGTATATTTAAAATTTACTTATCGTCATATGCGTATTGATACTAAATTGCATTTTACAAATTGCGTCGATAATTATAGATGCTCCCCGTACGTATTCTTGGGTTGACGGAGCTTCGCCTTCATCGACGCATTTGTAATTATTTCATTTTTCTAATTGTAACGGATGAAGCCATATGCAAGGTGCGCGTAGCTTGTGTGAAAGAAATCTTTTTAAAGCTCTGATGAAATTTTTTGGGGTTGGCTCAAGTAATTTCGGGTGACGAAGAATTAGAAATATCTTTTTTGTGTCATCTCAAAGAATTCGATTGCCAAGTATTTCGTTACAATAAGTATCGATATATTCCGTTGAACTTTAGCGTTGGTATTTGTGCTCGTCTATGCTTTACTTCTATTACTTTTCTAATTTTTGCAAGTATTTAGTTGGTCCGTTGAAGACATTTGAGAGACTGCGCTAATAAAACCTTGATAGTTTTTTTTCATTATCGCCTGCGTGAAAGATCGTAAAATATATTTTGCTCTCGGGCGGTGAATAATTCCGTACAAGCATTTTTTTTGTCAGTTTATCGCATTCATTTCTCGCCGCTATTTTATCAGGTTTCTCCTGCTGATATAAATTTGTGCTGGTCCTTCCAATTACACATACTCTAACACGAAGTTTTTAAGTGTTTCTGCGTGACTTGTGTTATCCTCATTCTTTAACATTTGATATCCCTGCTCTGGGGCGCTGTAGTCGTTATTACGGCACTCATTCTTGCGTCTTATCTTCAAAGCAGTCAACATTGACGTAATGAAATGCCTGCACGGCGAGAAAGGCTGCGGCGTGGACCGAGCGAGGTGTTCGTGTGAGGAGACTTGAGTGCAGGGCGCGGCGGTGCCCCACAGCTCAGCACCAGCCTGACTCGGGCGTCTGGTGCATTTCCTGCCTAGAGCTCCTTCTGCTCTGTATGGGAGGCATCAGGTGGTGCCCTCCCTCTGCCTGCTTTTTGCTTCCATTGCTCGCTTTTTCCCCCTCAGGGAGATGCAAATATTGTATCTATGAGAATTAGCGCTCACAGGAGAAATATGTGAGGTCCTAAGCTAAAGATTAGGTAGGTCTCCCTTTTCTTGAAATAAAATATTTTTTGGTTTTGTAACGAACCAACTTTTTTCACTGGTCTGTTCTTCAGTACTTACGACTTTCTTCTTCAACTTTTATTTTGAAGAAACGTCTGCTGTTTTATGCTGTTTTTCCAACGTCCTGTCTCTATGCGCTTTATGCATAGATTCTGCGTTCCCTGAAGTCGGTGCCTTCCTCCTTCCTCTCTTTGGAACGCCTTTGTTGCGGAGAGGGATGCTTCAACCAACATCTAATCTAATCTTATCTTATCTTGCCTCCTTCTCCCACTGCTCGTCTCTCACTCCCACTTATTTGTTCGCTTGGGCACACTCTCAAGTAAGGTGCACTCTTGGTAATTTGCAATGTGTGCCGTAGCCTTCATTTCGTGGGACTCGAATACTCGTATTGTGTAAAGTTGTGTTCGAAGTTCTTATTCTAGTTGTTTGTAGATTTATTGTCTAAAACAACATTTTTTTCTCGTTGTACGGTGGCCAAATTATTCTAATTTAGTACTCTTTTCAATATTGTTACCACTCTCTTTGTAACAGTTTTTTGTGCACTCACGTCAGAGTTTATAGTTACTGATGATCATTGTCGTACTGAAAGCTCAACTGCAGTTATGGCTCGTGTTTGTGCAATCTCAGCAATGACTAACATCCTGCTATCGTTGAGTGACTTGTTGAGTATTAGATAACCCGTTTATTCTCGAGTAGAACCGTGTTTATGCTTTTATTTTGCTGTTATTAAATTCACCGAACCACTGCGTCGTTGTTTCCGCAGCACAACGCGTGTCACGAGAATAATTGATTAACAGTAAAATGTTCGGTTGAAAGGGTCGCAGGTTACCGTGGTCGTGGCGGTTGCCCCGTTGTGCGGCACGACGTCCCGTGCCTTATGCCGCTGCAACTGACTGGTGTGCTCTTGAGCCTCTACCGGATTTGGGCTTTGAACTTCGTAATAAATGCCCGGACTCTCCAATTTCTAATCTTTGTTGATCACGCCAGAACTGAAGGTCACTGCTGTACTTGTTATTTTTCGTTAGAAGTTCTTTTTTGTATTGACAGAAGAATTGTTCACATAGAGGGGCTTGAAATGTACATCTCAGTGAAGTTTAAATGCAGTGCGTTTCGAAAATGATCTGCTGTAGATGTCGAATAGTTCATCTGATCCTAAGCCCTCATGAGGCAACAACTATTGTATGCATGGGCATTAGTGCTTCCTGGTGAAGAATGTGAGGTTCGGAGCTGAATGTAAAGTTGGCCTTACTTCTGTTCAGATAGTAAAGGTTTTTCATTTTGTTCGGATCATTTTTATCCAATCACTGCTGTTATTTTTTGGCATTTACTACTTACATCTTCAACTTTTATCTCGTTTCATCATTTTTTTTCTATTTTACCGTTCCGATGTGCAGAAGTTTAGTTTTCGTATTTGTCACAACACTCCTTTTTGCTTTTAAACTGCAAACTTTGAATTTGATCATCCTTCAGTTTTTCTAAAATTGAAAATCTGCTTCACTCGCTGAATTTGGCTTTCGGAATTCTTCAATATTCCTCAGGAACTCGACTTTTCTACTTACTGTTGTGTAATAAACCTAAATATATTACTTGAAGTTTGAGATCAAAGCCTGTGATGATTTTGAAGTTGTGTGAACATTTACCAGAACTTTTATGAGCACTAGATTCCCAGCTCCATATTTCGAGGATAAATATAGAAGGAAGATCAGTGAGTGTCATTTGGAAATTTTCTGGTACGAATAGCACTGACTTATTAATAGGTGTATAATGTCGTTTTTTCTGTTTTATTTCTCTTGTGAATCTCTTTGCTTTGCATACGAAATTTTTATTTCCCTCACACCGACAATGCATTTCTACGCACACGAATTCCTCGCTAACTAAGACCAAACAAAGATGAAAGCTGATGGCCTATTTTGGGGAGCTCAATTCGAGTGTGTGTCCTGGTTGCGGCGAGTCATTTCTGACCTGCGGTCCGCGTTTCACCTGCTCACCTACCTGCTTCAATGCGTACAGAGGCCGTCGCTTAAACCTTCATGGCCAATAAGAAACGTTCGCTTTGGCAGCAGAGCTCGTCTCCCGCCAGACCTCGGCGCTTTTGAGAGCATTAAAAGACTGGTTTACCGCCATCCAGCTTCTGCCCGAGCAGTGCTGGGGGCTAGGAGGGTTCTTGAAATTTCAGAAATATCGTCGTTTTCTCTGTCGGTTGCTTTGTGGTGCTGGTGCAATGAGGGGCGTGCGTTTCCTATGCGGTGATTGCTCCTGATGTTTAGTCCACATTTGCTTAAGTAATACCCCAGTTTTCCTGTGAAACAAATGAACGAATTTCAAGTCCTTCGACGAGGCTAATAGAAGACAAATGACAGAAACGATGTACCAGGTTTTGCGCTTGCACCTGAAAAAAAGTGCGCAAGTCTTGCAGGAATTACACTTACTTTGTACATCGTAGAAATTCAGCCAAATTCAACATCTCTACTTGAAATTTTTGGATATGGAAACACTTTTTGTTTGAAGAAAAATTCCTTCACGCGAGGTGCGCAATAACATGGACGTGTTAGCTTTCAAGTGGTAATTAGGCGTTGTGCTGAGGCGCTCGTTTCTGTGGCCGTCGTGGAGCCCATTTTACATGCACGAACGCTATATTGTTGAAATAAACTCAAGGAGTAATAGTCTTTGATGATAACATTAAATATCATTAAATGCCCATTGAATTAAGAGTACAGTTGTAAACAACCCAATTCTCTATGGCCTCCTATGCCGTGTATCAAATCCGAATGTTGCTTGCAACGGAAACTGGTGGATGTCATATATTTGTGCGATATTTCTGGATCTTTTTACGGCATTTGATGGCTAAAACTCTCTATGCATTAATTAATATTGAAATTCTTTGTGCATTAATTAAGAGTTAGAATTGAATGACCTGTTCTAAGATCTTAATCTAGCAAATACCTATATGAATTCTTTCAAATCGCACTGCGGACACACACTACGTCTAACGCGTTGACGTTGATAAAAATAAAAGGTTTGGCCGAGCAGCTTTGTCTTGTTGAGAATAACTCCAACCTCAATGGTTATTGTAATTGTTTCCTGCGATGGTATTCATGTGGGTGATCCTGTTGGAATAAAGACAAGGTTCAGCGTTGCTCCAGCGTAGCCTTCCACCTCGTGTCACAAGTTCGCAGTCTTCAGAGAGCGACCCGTTATGTGCGGTTACCCGAGGCTGCAGTTATATTCAGGATCCAATTATAGAGGTCAACCCGCCTCCTTATTAAAAGCAAACTGCAACAGAACTTTGGCCGTTACTCTAGTGATTCACTGAATTGGCTTCCGTTTCGCGCTCAGTAAATTTTTTAAACATTTTTATTTGAGAAAATTTGGAAATTATTTCAGTTGTACATGATTTGATTTTCGATAAAGGTTGTTGGTTTTCCATATATTCGGTGTTGAATTAAATAGCCGTGGGATGCAACGGGCATGGCAGTGAGTAATTACTGTATTTTGAACCTCCAGAATTGCGCATCTCGTTTCGGGTTTAAGTTACGTGCCTAAAAGGGACTAATTCTTCTCCCAATAAAGCTTTTGAAAGTACCTATATAGTTCAGAATACGTGTTCGACAACTGCACAACATTTAATAAAGCTACATTTGCTCTTACATTTAGGCAAAAATTGTTCATTTGGTGTAGTCCATGAGACTCCTGGAAATTTTTGTTTTGAAGATGAGATGGTTTTTCATGTTCCTAACAGTTTAATTTTCTGAGAGTTCCTCGGCTCAACGAAGTATTTCTGAATGATATTTACTCCATTTTATGCAATAAAGAAAAAGAAGAAAACATTTAGACTTCTCAAGTTAGACGTTTTACTTTATTTTCATATGCTTACGAACTCGCTTATAGTAGTCTTTTATTCTTATCCCGTATCCCGTTCACTGCAGAACGGGATCTGAACTTAAGATCGCTGCCCTTCAAAAGAAAATTCGAGCTACATTCCAACCGAGTGTTTCTAGAAAGCCCCAATTCAATCATTGGCGCTCTCATTCCACCACGCTGGATGAACGCTGGGATGATTGATACGGTAGATGGCTGCTTCATTTCTTGGTTATCATCTCGTGAACCCTGAAGGGTTTCTCACAGTCGGCTTCCTGGTGGGTTGTTCACTGTCATGTCGGTGAGTCAGCGGTTTCCGAGCGGCGAGCTCCTGTTGGAAGACGTTCTTTGGTTGCCATCATGGTGTGCTTGTGGTTGTGCTTGCATTCTGCTGCGTTGGCTTTGCATAAAAAAAGTCTCGTATTTTTCGCTTCTCCAATTCGTAATCTGAGAAGTGGCTTGCTCGATCATCTGCAAGCTTGCAGTTCATGATGTTGCAAAACTGCAGCCTTGAAATTCTTACTAGCCTGTTACTATGTCTCTTTCCTTGATATGTTTGTGACACATTTTTTTCATTTCGATAGACGATCCAAATTCGTTTGAACTGGAAACTTTCTGTTGGTAATGAACTATTCTTGAGAGTGAATTTATGTTCACTATAGCTAATGCTTCTTTTTTCATATGCGTTGAACATTTTATTTCTTTTCCCAGTATTCCAAATTGGGAAATCTTGTGGACTAATTGCTAGCATAAAATCAGTCGCTTTGAAAATGATTTCTCGAAATTAACTCGGCCTTTGCCTTAGTGTGGTTCATTGTGTAGGAAGACGCGGGAGTTGCAGGGAAAGCTTGCGGTGCGGCCTGCACAAATAGAATGCTCTCTCACCGCTTTCCTTGGCCTGCAGCAGCTGGTGGTGCCGCGTGTGGCACATTTGCATGCGGTGCTGCTGCCACCGACACATGCTGTAGCACATTTGTGTCTGACGTGTATGTGTTCTCTGTCAGTTATCAGAGCTTTTTAGTTCATTATTTTGACATGAGAGTCATAGATCTTCATAAGCTTTTGGCAGGAGGCAGCGTGTGACATATTTGAATTCGTTACTGCCGGCACAAACACATGCCTTGTATTGTAGCACATGTGTGTCTGTGTTCTCAGTCAGCAATCAAAGCTTTTTAGTTTATTATTTTGTCAGTAGAGGAATACATTTTTACTCGGTTTTCGGTGATTTGTTTTCTCTTCCTTCTCGTTAAAAAATAATCCAAAGATAAAATCATCGCCAGCTATTGTTATTTCAATTTTAGAATTCCATTTCTAGGAGTGCGTTTCGCCCCAGGTGTTAGTTCAACAGAGCTCTTATAAAAAGATATTGTACTGTGATATTTCTCCTGAAATTGGAGTTTGCCTCATTATAGAAAATCGTGCTTTTCTCATTCCAATCCTAACGACATTAGACCACATTCCCGTTTAAAATTCTATGGTTCCTACTAAATAGATTAGTTTTCCATTGGTTCATTTTAGACTTGATCTTGCCTCGAAGTTCAGAAATTTCACGCGACGTGCCCTTTTAGCCTACCTGTTGCAGGGCGCGTTGCTCGAATATAATATAATTTCCGCTCGAATATTATAGCGCTTTTTCTACTTCATTTTGCTCTTTTGAGGTAGCATGAGTAAGGAACGCTCGAGCGGAGCGTGGTGGTAGAGTGAGTGGTGTGGTGGAGGTGCGCTCGTTACCATGACGACGCTCAACACATCACCGCTGCTGCTGCCATGCTCTCATGCACACTCAGGACTCACTATTTAGTGTGCTCATTTGTACACACTCCTGGCCTGCGTTTCTTTGAATCGTGCACAATGCGTGTCCTGTTTAGAGCTCCACCTCTACTTAAGGTCGCGGGCTTACCGGATTAGGGATTTGTGTTCACAACATTGGTGTGTGTGGACGCAAAACTGCCATTACGCCCCCTTTCCTGCGCCGGCCGTCGCTTCTGTGTGTGGAGGCGAGTGCAGCTGCACTTCCATGATACCACCTGACACTCTTCCCTCCTCCCACTCCTTCCACCCCTCCCACCTTCCACCCCTCCCTCCTTCCACCCCTCCCTCCTTCCACCCCTCCCT
>JACJUY010000485.1:134162-175257 GCA_014220935.1 Platorchestia sp. MABIK | reverse complement strand
CCCCCCCCCCTCCCTCCTTCGCCCCCTCCCACTCCTTCCACTTTTCCCACTTCCCACCTCTTCCACCCCTCCCACATCCCACTCCTTCCCACTGCTTCCACCCTCCCGTCCCACTGCCCTGCCTCAGCATTCCAGCGACATCGCTCCATCTTCACGCATGACTTTGAAACCACAGCAGCGACGTCAACTCAAACTCCATTAGGACACGGAGTACGTGTCCCTTGTTTCTTTTTGTGTTTCCGACGCTGCTCCTGCCATCCGCTCAGTTTTTTTAAAAAATTTTTTGTTGTATTGTCTTGTCCTTATAAGATAAGCTGAACCTATTCCTCGACCTGGTCACATTTTTGCTCTGAGTTTATGGGCCAGTTCAAAATTTTAGACTTCATGCATGCTTGTTTATGCTAACTCGGCTCGGATCTTCCAGAAACAGAACATTCCGAGCCAGCGTCATGACATACCAGTTCAATATTGATGGTTTGCCAGGGCGACTCGAGCGTTCGCTGGAGTTGTGCGTCGGTAGCAACTGTTATTGCGGGACGCCAACGTGCGCCATCTCGTGAGCCATATGATGCGTGCGTGCTTCTTTCTCCTAGTGATGAGCGCCTTTGTTGGGTGCTCGTGCGTTCACAGTGGAAATTTTTCCCAGCAGTCTTAAATTCTGTAATTCGTTCTATATACAAGGATCTTATTTTATGGCATTAGTGATACGCTTTAGAGGAAAATGAAGTTGATAACTGGGCTCGACTGTGCTTCGAATATTTGTGTCTGAAACAACGTCCTTCTTTAGTTTTTCCTTCTATTGAGGTTATTGCTCAATTTTCTTATGATTAGCTCCTTTTTTCAGTAACATCCGTTGGCTCTCTCCACCGCGTGGTTTCTATGATCATGTTTTTTAGACGATCAAACGTTGCAACATAATTTAACATCGAAAGGTCCCGAATTTCCAGTCTAATGTTTTGCTTTCGCATCTCATTGCGTTCATTTAGTGGGTGCGGTTATCGAGGTTATGGTGGTATCACGGATACTGCTGGTGTCGCCTCATATCAAGCCTCGAACAACCTAGCATTTTACTCCATCCTACATGTACGTTTTCTGGGAATATCGCTATAGCTTACAGTAGGATGACTCGCGTATCGAAGTTGTGTTGATGCAAACCAAAATGATTAGAACGAACCATACTTAAAGAAGTGCTTTGATTCCATCGGAGAAATTTCGAAGAAAATAATGAACTTTTCAACCATTGGTTTGAATTAGGAATACGAATTGGAAAATTAGCAAGGGTTTCTAGAGCTTCCATATGGTGGTCGCGGCAGATGGCTACGCCTGCATGCCGCTGTCACTGCTGCTGCTGGTATTGTTGCTGATGGTGCTGCCGCTGTTGCTGTTTGTAGGTTATTAATTTAAGCAATACAAGTCGTCGTAGCGATAACATCGACAACGGCAACAAAAATTTTTTTTCGACATGTGTACGCTACGTGCTGTTTTTTCTGGCCAAAATCCTCAAAACTGAAGTTTTCTTTAATTTAATTCGATAATTTTGACCTGAAAAATGCATTGCGTAGCTAAATCAACGGGTGAACTTGCACTGCCAGCTGAGCTGTTAAAACGACGTAAATTATTTGACAATTCGGATCTTGGGGTGAAAGCTGCTGGCTCAGTTAGGCCACGTATCCTGTCTACGCACTCTGAAGCCTATCTCCTTGCCTTATACCGTGAGAAATAAGAGAAAATTCTAACATAATTTTATGCTACAGCGAAAAGTAAAACATTCAAGCACAATTGCAAAGTATAGTGAAAAAACTGCATTTCTGTTTCTATCATGCACGCATTAGGTTTGAAACGGACGGTAGCTTAGCTCTACTTAAAGTTTAGCTGCTTTATAAATCCCTTCTTCTTTTACTGAACGAAACAACAGATGTTAATGTCGTCACTACCAGTCTCAAAAATGGAAGCAACAATTTTATTTTTAGCTCAGCAGAGTATCTTTGGTATTGTTGCTGTCGCTAACTTGCATTCGGGCAGGACTGGATATCTAATTTTGATTATTCTTAAATTACGTGTAAATGCTTTCGAATACTTTCTTTAAAAAATCGTAGAGTGTGGGCATGAGGTGATGGAAGCTTAGTCGTTCAGAAACTCAAATTCCTTACATCGCTAGTTCTGAATGGGACTAAATTTCGTCGGGGTCGCTGCTGTCCAGCCAGACTTTAGTGCCGGACGAAAGAGAGGCGAGAGAGTCCACCTCAAGTTGCGTCGGAGGCCCCACCCTCCCGCGCCTCTCGTATCATTTTAATTCTCGCATTTAGGTGACCGCCCTCTGGCGTCCGCCTGTCTCGCGCTATTGATCGGCCGGGCCCAGCGCCCGCTCTGCCTGGCGCGCCCGCGTGTGCGTCCGCTCTTTTGCTGGCCTCTTAGTGGACTGCGTGTGTATGGACTGTGTTATTTGTGTAGGTGTGGACTGTGTCTCTCTCCCGTGTATACATGGACTGTGTCTGTCTCTTTTGGGTGTGGGGACGGTCTCCTGAGAGTGTGAACTGTGTTGTGTCTCCTTGTATGCCGTGCTTGTGGACTGTGGCAGCTTTGTGCGTGAGGGCTGTCATATACTCAGTAACCCCTTGGTTGCACCGTTGCCTTCGGAATGCCACAATTCTTCATCGTGACGTTCACGGCGAACTGTAGGCACTGACCATACTTCTTTAGCATTATTGGTTAGCTTTGTCTGTGTCTAAAAGAAAGACTATTTTTACGCCGTGCTTGCTTCCAGAAATAGCCCTTGAGAGACTGACATGGAGGTGGTGGCGCTGAATGTTGTTCGTCGGCGATGTGAGCGAAACTTGAGAGCCTGAACCCATTCAATGGCTTGCGTCTCGCTCTGCAGCGAGTACATTAGGTCCCACAATTGGTCACTTTACGGCAGAGTCTATTCTGACATCCCATGGGCTGGTTCCCCATAGATAGATGCAATGTACTCACTTTCGGTTCATTTTTCGGAAACGTATTCTCAATGGTTAACTATAGTTAGCTTCAATGTACTTATTTTGGGTTCATTTTTCAAAACCTCTTCGCAATGGTTTTCCATACCTGTAAAAAGTGGTTTTCCCCCAATGTGAGATTTGGTACTTTTTGAACGAGTCTTTGGTTCGATGAATTTCATGGTTGATTTCACATTGTGATCTCGTGTCAAATTAAACTCACGCTACCGTGCCATTCATCACAAAAAATTTAAACATTTTTCTATTAACCATCATTGTTGTGTTACCTCGCTGTGATCTCTTGTGTTTCTGGGGGCGTATTTTCCAATCTCGGGTCTGCAATGCTAGTATCGAAATAATAGTCTGATGTGTAAGATTGGTGTAAAAACACCATCTTGAAAATTTCTCTCTCATGTACAAGATTCTAAACAATACTTCAGTGTAGCTCGAGCACATCAGAAGTTCTATTGAATGAGCAGTAGACTCGTGTTTTGTTCACGCTTTCCTCTGGAGTGGTGGAGTGAGAGTAGTAGAGAGCTCAATCAGTCTCTTCTCCGGCTCCACATCCCTGTCATCGAGCAGCGCTACGCTTTCCTGCACTTGGCATCTACGTGTATTAACGCTCGATCTCACGAGGCTCTTTTAAGTTATGGCGCACTCAACATAGTCCCTAGCTAACGACGAGCTGTCAAATCAATATATGTTTGCACTCAATTTTTTTTGTCGAATTAAAATTGAGTTTATTTCATTGTTGAAATCCTTCTCACGGTCCGCATTTTGTTTTTACAATAACAGCTGGTATAAGTTCACTGCTCAGGCTTGTTACATTTCGATGTTAGTTTTGCTAAATTCTTCTGCGTTATTTGTCATTGAAGGATGTTATGGGAAGGATGGGTTAAGAATAAGGTGAATAATGTATATGATAATTTTTTGTACGTTCCTTCATTGCGTGGTTGGTTCTTCATTACAGACTAGTTTAGCTCCTCAGGTATTGAATATCTTGATGTATTAAATGCAAATGGTTTATATCGACGCATGTATTGATTGATAGCGAAACCAACAGGTACCTACATTTCAGTGCTTTTAAGTGTGCTGGAACTCATCGTTCTAACTTTCTGTCTCTTGTACTTAATTTTTAGTGATACATTGTTATACTAATGATGAATGCCTCTACCTGTGTAAATACATAAATTATGATACATTGTACTAATGATGAATAATTGTACCTCTACCTGTGGAAATACATAAATTATATCTCACAGGTCGTTCGCGAGCTCACCTCCATCTCATACTGACTGAATATTAATTAAAAATTCAGCATGTATCTTATTTTCAGCTAGCATACTCTGTGCCTATTTTATAAGTGTTCAATTCAGTGCTTTACTGTTAAGTTAGTATACTTGTAGGCACAAATGTGAATTATGTTATTTAATTTAAATGCTAGAGAATGTATCTGTTGTCACAAATATAACGTTTCTTCTAGATGCTAACCATTCACTCCCCAGGCCCATCGTCTTCAACTTTGAGTGTTTTAACGAAAATTGTTTTCTGTTGTATTTGTGTCTCTTTAATTATATGTCAAATATTTTTCCAATTTTTAAACCTCGTGTATATCAGGAAGAATTTTTTTTTATCTAATAGTGTTGTATACTTTTTTTACCTAAACTTTCATTTTTTGTAATCGAATAATAGTATAATAGATCCTTTTTTTTAGCAACTTTATAAATGTCATATATCTCCAGTGTGTGGACTACTACACTCTCATTTGTCTTCATAAGTACTGTGACACCAAAATTTCTTTAAATCATCCTATAATTGAGTAATTTATGCATGTTGAACTCTCGTCGTCTAAAACTAAGGTCATATGCATACATAATTTAATCTGCTATCTTCTCTCTCTTCAGGGAGCCAATTAAATGACTTGTGTAATTCCGCGAGTCATTCGACTCAAGTGAATGCATCTTTGTTTATGTTCACGAACACAATCATGGAGCGATATCCATTGATTTATTTGAAAATTTTGCTCTTATATTCTCTTTAACTTACCAACACATTTCTACATCGTTCAGGTACCTATCCTGGTAACAAACATTGTTCATCTGTCATTCCGACTCAATGTGGGAGCTAGTGAACAATCCTCATTGCTGCACATAGCACAGTTCATAAATGCTGTGGTGCTCAAGTTTATTCTTGCAGCCACAATATTAATCTTGCCTACCAAGCCTCCCAAGCCTTCACTGATACCCACATGCAGGAAATAGATATAACATCAGACATATAACTTATCTTTCTACTAATAGATGTAGCATCTGATATATAACTTATCCTTCTACTAATAGATATAACATCAGACATAACTTATCCTTCTACTAATAGATCTAAGATCAGACATATAACTCATCCTTCTACTAATAGATGTAACATCAAACATATAACTCATCCTTCTACTAAGGGATATAACATCAGACATATAACTTGTTCTTTTTCAACTGTTCTTTGGGATCCAGCTAGCTACGGTGGCTTGGTAACCTAACATGGACTCTACCCTGATCACTCCATTAACGCTTCGGTTAATGTCTCCAGGGTGCTGAAGTCTTTCTTTACCGCCCGCCCCGAGCTCATGCTGCAGGCCTTCAAGTTGGACCTGCAGAAAACTCTCCAGAAACCACTGCCTTCTGTTATACTCAATTTCTTGTTCAAACGTAAAATCAAAGCGGTGGGTTATAGCTGGTGAATTAAAGCTATGCTAATTGCTTTTTTCAACATTGCTCTCGCTTAAAGCCAGAATCTTTGATTCTCAGTGTTTGAAGTGGTTGAAAGTTGGAAATTTTTATTTCTTCTGGAAGTCTTGTTACTTGTGAATTGGATCGAATTTGGTGTCTTTGCTTTGGGCGGGTCTTTTGGTCCGGAGTCATCTGTTGCTGCTTGCAGTTGTGTCTTCTAGTCTGTCCAGTCAAATACCCACTCCTGAATTGAACGTAATTTTGCCCGTAATTTTTTATGCCTGCAGGTAATTATGAAATTAGTTCAGTGTTATGCCATAGAGTACACGTTTGGCGTACTCTGTTTCTTCCTAACCTCACCCTCGTGCTTTCTAACACATAATTCAATGACTTGCCATCTTCTAACCGCACTCTTTCCGTGTTGTTCTACTAACTAACGTTGTCCGTGTTGATGGGAGTCAGAAAAATTTTGACCTATCATTCCTAATGCTGTTGTAATTTTTCTTCGTTTTAATGCAGGTTTTCATTCTTATTTTCATAAAAGTTACATGATACGGGGTGTTACTAAAATCATGATACAAACTTTCACACAGGGGGATACTACTATTGTATCTATGGGAATTAACGCTCTCAGGAGGAAATGAGTGAGGGCTCGAGCTGAGAGTTAGGTAGACCTTCTTTTTGTTGAAATAAAATCTTTTTTATGTTAAGGACACCCTTTTTTCGGTTCAATGCTGTCCTGTTTTTCAACACCTTATGCTTTCTTCTTCAACTTTATATTCTCGGAATGCTCCAGTTCCCGCGGTACTACAATCACGCGTGTAATGAGAGCCTGGATAACAACAGAATTTGTCGAGATGCTTTACATCAACAGCAGTATTAAAAGACCGTACGACCTGACACCGTTGTAATTATTAAAAATATTCTGGCTCATATTATGAGTGTCGTTTTGGTAGAGAAGGCCTCTGTGTTTCCCTCATCAGCGGGCCAAAGATGTTGCTATGAAGTTCAGTGCGTTACAAAATCTGATTGGGGAAGCCTAAGGCTGTTGTTAATATTGGTCAGCATGAGTAGTTCCTTCTTGGAAAAATGGTTATTTTTGTAGTGTAATTTCTAATTCGTATTTCTTAACATTACAGTTTTTCCTCAGCATTAAAATCGTGCGATTTTCAGAGCTTCCGGCTACATCTTCACTCATTTCCATCCAGCGACAATTTTATTTACAGGTTTTCACCCGCTTAACAATCGTTGTTTGTTCTAACATTTACGAATTATTACTAACCTGGAATGGGCGAGTTGCATGTGTGGAGGTGCGAGCAATATTGATGTGTCTGCGGCCTGATCCAACATAGGGTGGTGAAGTGGTGGCGCTGCCGCTGCCCCGGAGACTGGGTGCGGGCAGCCAAACTCAACCTCCAGCAGGCTCTCAACACCCGCATTCCCAACGCAGTGCTCAATTTTGCCTTCAAGCTCCGATTTAAGCAGGTCTTTCTTGCCGCTACCTACTGTTCTCATCATAGCCTCCTTAGACAGACGCTACCTTTCTAGCTGTAACTGTGTCGTCGCACCGTTCAGCTTCATATTTTATGTATTGCATCCGTGTGCTCGTCTGCCTTCTTGCTCAAGTTTGTGTCTACATTAACTTAGTACCACTCAACCAAAATCTATAAATGCAAATGCGTTTGTAGGTTTTGTTCTTCCTAGGTTTTTGTTTTTCTAACTTCATGGCTTGTTCTTCTAGATGAAAGTTGCGTTGTCTAATTCAGCCGGGGTAATTATTTAAATGGCTTCTGAACATCATCCTTACCGAGAAAGATATCCTAAGTAAGCGTGTAATGTTCACTGATTACTTGCGCTGTAATCTTTAAACCTACAGTAATTCAATGATGGGTGGCTAGTGTCACGGCTTCCGTTCCCCGAGTTCAGAGCAGACTGGCTGCAACAGAACTGGAGAATGGAATGTCCTGGAGACTTCATTCAATGCAGGATGTGATCGTAATTGTCAACAAGTCCTCAGGAGCATCCGCTTTCTGCCGTACATTCTGGGCTAACCTCTTGCGGCTCCATCCTTGAATTGATTTCCTCTGCTTTGTCTGCTCTGTGGCGCTGAGAAAGATGAATTTACCAATTCTAAATGCTCGGGCTAGTTAACAATATCCTTATTCGTTAGGTTTAGAGTATTCTAACATAACAAGAAAACATCGAACTCTCTGAATCAGTATGAAATTTTGAAGCCATTGATGAAAATAATTTCCTCATGTACTATACCACATACACCTTGTATCTTTATCAACTTTTTTCTCCTTTGGGACCTGAGTGCGATTCTATCAACAGAGCTAGTTAAAATCGTGTCTTTTGAAAAATATTCTGTGGATTTTCTTTCTCAATACGTCCTTGTACTTCTCTTCAATTCATTTTTGCTTGAATAAAGCATTTCAGTTTGTAAAGATCTGAGCTTTAAAAGAGCCACATTGTAGATTCTACAATAGATTTTCAATATCTTTACTCACGCTTTTCTTTCACAGATGCTGCATGGTTAGAGGAGTGTATTTACTTTGAATCAATCAGTTTCTATTTTGTTTTGTGTCAACTTATTGTCCATTCATCCCACTAATGCGTACCTTACCTGTGTGTTGAAGCCAATCAAACAAGCTTGTTTCATTTGGGAAAGAGATGGATCGAACAAAATATCTGTATGCATCCCGCAAAATTTCATATGCCGTCCAACTCATGTATTTTTCAATCAGAAGAATTGATTGGAATACCAGTTATTCTCGCACAATTCTCATGCTTGTTTGATAGGCTTCAAAGTAGTTAGCGCAGCAGTGACACGTCGCTCAACAATAGAGAAACATTTTATTCCTCACTCATCCAGATGTCAGTCATCCCTTCCTTCTATTCCTAGTGCCGTGTCCATTTTTGTTGTTTTCCTCATCTCATGCTGGTCTCTCTCGCCTTCCCATCACCTTATCATTCGCGGCCTCGCTCTGCGCACCCTCGGGCTTGGTCTCTCCCTGGTCGCCTGCCGCCTGGACCTGCTGCTTCTTGCCTGATTCCTACCTGCGCCTACCGGGACCTGCCCGTCTGCCTGCTTGCCTGGTCATCGTGCACGCTTTGGTCATTCTTGCCTGCGCTTCTCCATCGATCATCGTGACGAATTTGCCTGACAATTATTGCCTAAGGCATCATGTCGTTTGATTATAAGAATTTCTTTCCCTTTCTTTTTCGTGTCTTGATCCTGTATTAAGGAATGTACTTGTATCTATTGCATCCATATTACTTCGTTTCGTGCTTATGCCTGCTTCTCCCTGTCTGCCTATGTTTAATTCTCTTTGCTTGCTTGCATGATGAAATCGGACGTATCTTCTGTCCGTTGGTGTGCGTGTGTGGTGTTCGTATCTGGCTGGCTTGGATTTGTTCGTTTGAGCACTGTGGTTGATTTCTATTTGATTGTTTCATTGATAATGAAATTTTGTTTCGTTTATGCGTTCTCAAATGGGCTGTTCGTCTTTTATTGGTTGACATAAATAATTTGATTTTCAATCAAATCTTTGCGGAAAATCACTGCTGTTTGAACTCCGCTTCGAACCTTTGAGTGGAATATTTGATTTGTGTTTCTCGTTTTGTCTGAGATCGTTCCATTTGTTACGTTGTCATGGAATGGAGTTATTTCATCATTGCTTGGTTAATACTGGCTGGCATGTGGCTTGGTGAGGCCGGACTATGCAGGGTGGGCAAGTATTGGCGCACCCAGCACCCGGGCCGCATGTTGAAGGCCTATAAAGTTGATGTTAGGGTCGCCACCGGCAAAAGATGGCCAAAGGCTCTGCTTAATGCCATCGCTAAGTTCTTCTTGAGGAGGGTAAGCTCGAGTTTGTATTGAAGTCACGTCCTAAATTACCACTAGCAGCAGAAGTATTAGTTCTCAATCTGAAGTTGACGGTGGGCTAATTATGGTCTTTCTGTATTTTATAGATCAGTTGTTTGATTCAGTTGACTCGATAGAAATGGTGACTCGATTCGTGCATCATGTCGAGTCGAAAAGAAATTTACAGATATTTTTCTTGGTATATAAAATCAATAAATTTCACTGACGGGGATTGAAAGTCCCAAACGTTTCAAGTGTAGCGATTTTTGAATTTCAGTCACGATCTAAATGGAATCGAATAATTTTTAAATTCTGTGTCTTGGATGTTAGAATAATATTTTTCACTTGGAATGGTTCATCTTGTTTTTGTTTTTTCTGTGGATATAAATGATTGATTTCGTATGGTTGTCATCGTTCTCATCTTGCCTCTGTCTTTGGCTGCAGTGAATGCGAGCTAAATTATTGTCATTGTAATAAGTAATTTTTGTTCAATGTTTCTATTTTGAAATATAACGTCTTGTTGTGATATTCATCTATATTCTTATATTTTATTACTTTACTATAATTTTGAGAGTTGAATACCCATTCTGTGTTTTCAAGTCATAGTAATTTTTTTGTCGCTTGACTATTTAGTAACTTCTTTTAGTTGAGAAACTCTGTGGTGCATATTTAAAACTTTAATGAGAGACTAACAAATGAAATAGTAATTTTCAGAACTTTCTTAGTATCATAAAAAGTTGAAGATTCACGAATTAAAATACATGTATCGAATTCCATTTGAGTATAGCTACTTGTGATTTTTTCATCCTTATTTATTTGAAAATTGTGCAGTGTGAATGAAAAGCTAAATTTAGTAAATTTTCTGCACTCCCACTGAATTCTTACATTAAAAAATAATTAAGAAAAAGTTCGCCAAGTCTACTTGACGAGATGATATTTCTAGTTGAAATTTTTATTCAACGAAAGATAATTTAGATGAGCAATGATAGTTTCGCTTCAAGAGAGAAATGTTTAGGAGACACGAGAATTTCGTTTAACAAATCATCTTGGAATTTCGTTTGTCTGGACAAAATAATGAAAGGAATTTCGTTTGACAGGAAAAAATAATGAAGTTTGATAAGAGATTTGTTTAACAAGAGATCGTGTGCACAGGCTGCCAAGAAGGTGCGCGCTCACGGCATCGGTGTACACAAGCCTGAGGAGATCGAAGAGTTCGGCCAGAATGACCTGAAGGTGCTCAGCGATTTGCTCGGCGATAAGGCCTTCTTCTTCGGAGAGAGTCCATCCACGGTGAGTTTACCCGAGGTGATATTTTGTGTATAAACGCATGCATCAGGGACGAGGCATGAAAAGCTGCTTAACGTGATTCACTTAGCGAAAACACGCTCAATATCACAATTTGATCTGCCGTGAAAGTGCTAAAAATGCTCTTCAAATCACATTGTTTTTGAAACATTTCTGTCTTTTTTCTGATGAATTTTTCCTTTGGTGCCCTTTTTGCTCGAGCCCCATCACGCAAACAGTAATTTGATTTCATTGGAGTGTATGGTCTTGTTTCTTGATATAACATTTCTACTGATATCCAACGAATTGAAGCATATCAGATTTCTGTGTGATTCATCATTTTCGAGGGAATTACTTAAACTTTTGCTGACGCAAAAATTGAGGTTGCGTGACGAGTGCAGTGCGTGAGTCACAAACTCACTCACTGACAGCCAATAACGGTGGGGGCTCAGGGGGCGAAGTCAGGGTGGGGCTCAGGGGGCGAAGTCAGGGTGGGGCTCAGGGGGCGAAGTCAGGGTGGGGCTCAGGGGGCGAAGTCAGGGTGGGGTTCAGGGAATGAAGTCAGGTTGGGGTTTGAAGAATCCGGCCGAAAAGCTTTTTGAGTGCTCTTGTTTCATTGTGGAGTTTTGAGGCAGAGAAAGAGTGGTTTGCGTGGAGGCGATTAAAGCTTGAAGTCAACACA
The DNA here is from genome assembly GCA_014220935.1 of Platorchestia sp. MABIK. Lineage (NCBI taxonomy): Eukaryota > Metazoa > Arthropoda > Malacostraca > Amphipoda > Talitridae > Platorchestia > Platorchestia sp. MABIK. The sequence continues at coordinate 163,728 of JACJUY010000485.1, read as the reverse complement.
ATTTCATTTCTGTGCTTCTCTGCTTCGAATGCGTAAAAAATTGTGCAGGGAAGTTTTGAAAAAATAATGAAAATGATCGAATGCATCGCATAAATTAGGTAACATAGATAAGGTAACTCTTTTTCATTTGGTTGTTATGAAACACGTTCGATGAAACTCTGCTTGTTGCAAACAAGAAGCTTCCCTTAATTTGATCATAGCCTTCAATTAATTACCTTGGTTTTAAAGTAAGTTTTTACCCTTCATTGTAAGGGTTGTAGCACAGATAAGTCCCAGAGTCTTGGGAAACGTATTTTTAGGTTTATTTAATTTATGATATTTTGTTATACAATCCGACGGGGCGAATTGGTGCGTGCCCAGGAGAATTACCGCTATCAGCAGGCGTCAATAGACTGACAGTCCGACTTTCCCTCGCGAGATAGCAGGCCAGAGAGGGCTGTGTCGACCCCTCTGATATTGATTAGACTTAGTCACCGCGACATGAGTCATGATCTGCTCCCACAGCCGCTTGGTGCTACCTTCAGGTACGCTGGTCCAGCAGGGCAGCCAAGTCGGGTAACTCAAGATGCGTGAAGTGCTTCGCCAGTTGATACTTAGTCAACTGAAGTCATCGGCGTGAATTGGAATGCCATGAATTTAAGAAATTTCAGCAACTTTTCTTGACCGCTTGCGTTAATCAAATAAGGTGGTCGGTTTAAAGAGGAAACGACATGATTTTTTGATAAAGTAGCATTCTTTTCCACTCATATAATGTGAACCGTCTCTTTACAGTTGAATTCTCTGAAATAGGAATTCACCAGAGCTGTGAAACGGACATTGCCAGAAACGGCCGTAATAATGATGTTGAATAAATTGAGGGTGGATCTGCCTCACGCAGAAAAAATCATGAAAAGTAGACATTTAACTTCGAGCTTATAGTTACGCACAAATACATCATGTTGAATTCAAAAAGGTGAATAAAAGTTTAGGCTTGCAAAGATGCAAGTAAAAACCAGTTTTTCTGATCCATGCTTGCAAAATATTATTAGGCAGGCCAGGGGATCGCAAAAAAATTAAACGAAAATAATTCAAAGTGGAACTTCTGACTCTGAATTATGGCTTAGATGGCTGTAGGGATAGCTTGATGCTTATTTGGATTCGCGGTGAAAATGATAGCTAAATAAATGTCGATAATGATCTTGATGAAAAAGGCAATTTTTTTCAGGGAATTCTAAGGATTTCGGCTTAATAGGAAAGTTGAGCGTTTTCAAAAATTCAAGAATTTTCGTCTAAATTCGTATAAATAAATTTACATTGAATAAATTTATTGGTGCCTTACATTATACGCATTGTTAAAGAAGTACTTGATAAAAAACTCACTATTTTGTAGTTGTCAGTGCTGTCCTAGAAAAAAGCTGCTATAAAGCCTGATGAAAGAGAGATTGGCTACCGCCTGTTGTGTTGTGTATTGATTAAATGTCTCAAATTATGCCTTTTACTTCCAAAGTTTGTCGCAAAAATGTACATCATATTGGTTTACATATTCCTAAAATTCAAGAAGACAATGATTGTGTAAACGAACATTCCTCTTACCGTGTTGGCTGTGATCTATTCTTACTAGCGGTCATGTAGAGATGCGGAGCGCTGTTTGCTGTGCCGAACAGACGGCAGAAGCGGTTGTCTGTTTGTGCTCTTGGTTGACCTTGACAGAGTTCATAGAGTTCAGCCGCGGTAGCAGTTCCCTAAAGACGCATTTGTCTCTTTAAAGTTTGTTCGAAATTATGAAGCTTGTTTCTTTCTGTCACAAAGAATGACTTAGGATATTCTGGTGACATAATGGGTAAAAGACATATGGCCACCTCGTTTGCCAGAGGATTTTGCTGGTGATTTAGAGGGCAATGGCTTAGTGCAAGCTTAGCGATCGACTCACATTATGCTGAGTGGATTTTCTTCTGCTGGCGCGATTTTTTCTGTTTCTCTGAGAACTTGGTAGTTCTATCGAACAGCTCTTGCGATAACTCCGAGGCCCTTAGCACTGAGAAATCTTTTCAATAAGTTATTTTCTCTAAATTTTTTTGAATTTTTAGGAGGGTATTTTTTGAAAACATCAAGAGGCATGTTTATCGACAGAATTTCTACTAATATTATGACCTCACTTGTTTCGAATATTTTTCGGGGGGCTCCTCGAACGTCTTTACATCCATGAATATTGACTGGTTCTCGTTTGTTTCAGTTGGACGTTGTTGCGTTCGCTAACCTGGCCCAGCTGGTGTACATGGACCCCGACGTGAGCTACAGCCTACGCGACTGGCTGCTTGAGAACTGCCCCAACCTGCGGGGCTTCTGCGACCGCCTCAAGGAGCGCGCATTCCCCGACTGGGAAGAGATGTGCTCTACCCTCGACCTCAACTCCCACCTCCCCAAGCCTCCTCCCGAGGAGGAGAAGAAGGAAGAGAAGGAAGAAGCCAAGGAAAAGAAGGAAGAGGCTAAAGAGGAGAAGAAGGAAGAAGAGAAGGAGACGGACGAGAAAGAGAAGGCTCAAAAGGAGGAAGATGCTGCTGACAAAGATGACAACAAGAAGACTGAAGAAAATGAGAAGTAAGTTTTTGGACTAACGGCTGAGAAGTTGCGCGTTTTTTGTAACGAAAGGATAGCTGAGGATCGCGACTTCAACGATATTATGGATTAGGAAGAGTAAACCAAATCAATTTGTAATATATGATAACGAAATAGGTGTTAAAATTGAAAGGAGCTTTACTTTATTTGGAGTTTTAGCTTGTTTGATACAGCGAATCTTCACACCTTTTGTATAGTAATTGTTAAGTCTTAGCTGGAAGCTCTCTTACGGCAGCATGTTCTCCGTTTCACTCAAACCTGATCGGCTTTAAGTTTTGGGGGGCATTTTGTAAGTCGCATCGAGCATTCCTCTGGCATTTGTGTCCGTTCAAGTAAGCTTCTGTGGTCTACGAGCTCTTGAACTCTCTAGATTTTCATAACTTTTCTTGCCCATCCACTTGCCGTTCATGTTGAACATCTTTGCTTAATTCGTTACGATCTCTCTAGCTTCCAATTTTAGTACTTTGTATGGTTCAACTTCGCTTTGAGTATTGCCTGCTCATTTACGATTATTTTGTCAAATTCACGTTGGTTGCCTCAATTACGAAAATATTGAAAATTAGTGAACATCTTTTATCAAACCCACTGTCCCTATGACTCGGTATTTTTTTGCAATAGTATTTATGTAATTAATACACTTCAGATTTCGTGCTGCTAAACTCCCGAATGAAGTTAGACTTAAGGGCCCAACGTAACTATAGCTCTTTAATCATTCTAACGAGTAAAAATAGTTTTTTTGAAGGCGATTTGGCCTAAGTCTGTCGGCTCTCTTCTCGTATACGTTCCAATGTACTCAGTATAATTTTACTGTGGAAGTTCATTATTCTTCGAACCGAAATTTTCGAGTATCAAAGAATTTTGATTTGTTCTGTGAACTTAAAAATAAATAATGTGAAATCCGGAAACGAACTTCTATTGACATAAATGGGAAATAAATGACTCCGTGTTCATTTGTGTCACGGTGATTTCTTAAATTTTAGCTTTGATTTTATGAAAGTCCAGCGCAAACTTTATCTGCTCTTTCATCACTTTTATAATTGGGTGGTTACGGCTACCTGAAGATTTTAAGAAGATTTCGGCATTTTGAATATGATTTTCCGAGTTGGTATATTCTCAGTTGATAGTACGCAGTCAAGTGGTTGTTGTTGATGCAGCGTAACTTTGGGTAAGATGTACATCCGCGAGATGGTGGCAAGCTGGCTGAGTGCTGGCTGCTCTGCAATGATTGTGTGACGTAGTGACTAGGGTCTGTTGGTCGGCAACGTACGTTCTTCGAGGATACTGATGGAAGTTGCTCACAGTAGTTGTGTTGGTCATAATTTTGTATGATTCATAGTCAAGTGATAAGTTGAGTACGGTTATGACGTTACTTGTCCTGAAGCCGCTCTCGCAGCTCTTCAGCGTTGCCGCTAGTTGTTCATTCTTTTCATTGCTTGCTGGATGTCGAACATAAAAAGCTTGTCTGTTAGTGTACCATAGATGAACGTTGACATAGATACCCTCCAACCACAGTCGAGTGTCAATCGACTGGTCGCTGAAGTGAACGTTTTTGGGAGGCACTGCATTAGAAACTTCATTTGGAAGCTGCTTTAGCGAACTCCTACGTCCTTTTTCTGGAAGTGGCTTAGAGATTCCTCAACGTTCAGATTGCTACTGCCTCTAAGCGGATGAAGTCAACTTTTTATAGTAAATGATGCCCGGTATTTATCCGAATGTGCAAAAATTTCACATGTCGCTCGAGACTGAAGTGGCTCCAAGTTGCGAGACTTGGACCGCTTTTCAACTCCCTCGACGCCCAAGCGTCTTTTTGACTCAGAGGCACTTTTTTATGTTGACGGCGACCGCTGTCAACCGTCGGTGTGTAGGTCTGTACTCGCGTAACTTGTCGTCCCCTCCTTCCGTATCAGTTGGTCTGAACAACACTTGAAGTCTTTGATTGCAGCGAAGTTCGAGTTCTTTGTATTTGTAACTTCCTATTATTTTATGAAATCCTTTAGTTTAAGTTTTCAGCGTTTTATGTTCTTAAATTTTGAACTCAAGCAAGCTCACGCTGCCTCTTTTTCTGAAGTGTCAATGTTGATGTAGCATAAACCTCGAAGGAGGTGTGCAAAAATCGATCAGCCTTCTATGAGTTCGACTGCGTTTGTATTTTTGTGCCCGGAACGAATAAAGGCACGCGTTTGATGGTACGCCCAACCGTGCTTCTCCTGAAGATCTCGACGGAGGTGCATGCAAAGATCTCCTCAGCAACCAGTCGTAGAGTTTTGATCTGCAAGCTCCAATGTTTGTCACAAGATTAAACAACAGCGGTCACCTCTGGAAAAGACGCAGCGCGAACTTTATTGCTCCTTGTAACGCACAACTTTTTCACTTGGACACCGCTCTCTCAGTTTGTCATGACACTAGGTTTAAGAACCTTCTCACTGTACATTATTTTTGTAATGAATGTTAGATCAGGCCGTTGATTGCGAAGTCAGAACTTTAAAATGGTCTCTATATTTATTGCAGTTCCTTATATTTAGTTGAGCCTTCCTCTCATGTCGGTGTAGTAAGAATAAATCTTTTTAACACTTCATGTTCTTGTTTTTATCCCAGTTTTCTCTGCAACTATCTGGTTTGTTTTGACGTTTAGTAATGCCTTATTCGCCATGATGGGTATCGCTTATGTGCAACGTTTGGAGCTGAACACTTACCATAGAGATGCATTCTCCCTTTACCTTTGTAGCTGATAGCTATATAATAATTTAGTGGGCTATAATAAATAATATGAGACAGTGGCACCAAAGGCGGTGTCCTTGCACGGGAAAGATTAACTCGAAGTGTGTAAAGATGCAATACAACACCTCGCCCCCCCTTACTTCCTCGCGTCTTCTTATTTTACGTCAGAGTGAGTTTTTGCACAATTGTAACCATATCCTGACTATCTAACATAACACGGCTCTATTCTTGTTAAATCCATTGATGCTCAAATACGTTCCTTTTAAAAAAAATTGCAATCATATTTCATTTCTCTGCCAAATTAGCTCTCTAACGCGACTTACGAAGTTCTCTACCGAGTGTCAGGTAGTTACTGCCTCAGCCCAATGCTGTTGACATCCTGATGCCTGAGCAGGTCTCGAGACGGTGGATTATTTAGGGCCTTACACAGGGACAAGTTTTGCACGTTAAATAAAGAAAAATAACAGTGAGCTTTGGAAGATTAAATGTCCTAAAAGAAAAACTAATTGTACCTAAAACATAAACAACAGAAATTGAGAAATCGTTAATCAAACGATAAGTATGGGTTAAGGTCGTGCTCGAAAATGAGTTGATATTCATAAACGAACCACAGCGTCTACGCAACCAGCGTCGTAGTAGCTGTTAAGATGTTCTCATGCATTGGGTTATTCAGCGTAATAATAAAGTATTACATGATTGCGTCTCATTCAGGTAGAAAGTCAAAATATTATTGGTATATATTTTATTAATGAGTTACAGCTCTGGCGACAAATATCAACAAAAGACTAGCTTCAGAAAAGCGTGTCAGAAGGCGGTGCACCGTTTTGTTGTAAGTAGTGCTTTACATCATCTGACCAGTTTATATTTCGAATAACGACTCATCAAGAATCAATTGAAAATGTCGCCGTGGAACCGTAGGATTGAAGGCCATGCAGAGAATAGATAAGATACAAAGTTTTTGTATCACAAAGAATCTGCTCTGAAAAATTGTAGTCGTTTTATGACTTTCATGCTCTGCCAATCTATCTTGTACCTTACTATTTGTAAATAGTTTTGCAGTCGAAATCCGTGCGAGGCCATGTGAAAAATATTGATTCTGAAATGTTTTCTCCTTCGTTATAGGAGTCAATGGAAAATGTTTTCAATTATACTGGTAGTAAATATCATGACAATTTCACGTTTGATTAAACTTCTCGTGCCTTGACCATCGAAAACGAGGTGCACGATTATTGAAAACATAAGCCAAAGAACTTGATGCTTAGCATTTTTTTCGAGCTTCTCTCTTTGCCTCCATGTTGACGGACATCGTCTACAGTTCTGCCAGTGATTTAAAGAACGAAAGCTATTCAAACATCCTACTGCCAGCATGAGTACTTCATCAGCGTTATTTAGTTTTCAAAGAAATTTTAATCGTTTTATTCTTGCGAAGGAACTGAAGTATGAACATTTCGACTGTCAAGCGATCAGCTGTTGTGTGACTCCAATCAAACGAATGATACTTTGATAACCAAGGTGGTGCTTCTATGCTCCAAGGTGTTTACAGTAGATTCAATAAAGAGCCAGCTTTATAAATGGCTTAACAAGTAAAAAATCAACATGTTATTATACTTCTTATACGTATATGTGTGCTAAGTTTACATGAGAACAGGACTTGTTTATATATACGATTACTTTTTCCCAACTGGTGTTACTCTCTGAAAATATTTTCACAAACTCTTTCACAACGTGAGGAAAATTTTCGTCATGATCTGCGTAAATTTCGAGCACCAGTGTAAAGAATGTACTTAGATTTTGGTTACACACGAAGAATTTTGAGTTAAATTAACCAGAAGACGATAATTTACTATGAGCATTGATTTTAATAGGTCTAGTTCCTCTATAACTAATGAAATAGCCTTAGAGCGATGACTATGTAGTGAGCCGAAAGCTTAACATTTTAGCGCTTATTTAACACTTTAACTGTTATATGTTAGCATAAACATCAAAATTTAACTGCAGGTGAATAAAATTTCACTATTCTACATTGAAATAAATAAAAGATAAATTGTAACGCACTTTCATGCTGTATAGGTTAAGGGTGCACATATTGGAATGACCTTGTAATCCCTTCTCGCAGCGAACTGAAGATGAAAGGGACCCAAGAGTGGGTCATTCCACAGCTTATGTATTAAATAACTCCAAAGTTTCCATGACTTTTGTCAGAATAAGAAAAATCCCTCAATATTTTAATAACAGTACTGGAGTCATCAGTTATGATCAGTACGCAATTCCATATTGTTCCGTCTCACATTCAGCGTTTGTCTTCGTGCTTCTGTTACAAAGCTTGACACGAAAAGAAGGGTCAGGACAGCGAGCTTAATTAGCGTTTTAAAGAGTGATCAAGTAGAGAAGAAATGAATTAGAAAATGCTCGCAGAATATCTTTAGGGTACTTATAAGGAACTTAACGAGTAAGTTACGTAATTCTGACTTCAACATCAAATGGCATTTCGGTTCGTTTCTCGTGCCGTTCGTTGCGTCTGAGCAGCTCGTTGATTTGCTGGACGAGCTGCTCGTTTCGGACGTGTTCCTGGACAGCGTCTTCCAGGGCATCCAGGGAGTTCGGGAGCCGGTTCATGACGAGGTGCAGCTCGGAGTCTGCCTGTGGAGGCGATGAAGCAAAAAAATGTTATTTGTTTTTTTATTAGCTCGGAAAAAGTAATTTTCATTTACAGAAACTTCAATGGCAAAAATCAGTTTGGGAAGGTAACAGTAGAAGAGTGGAAAGCCTTAGTGGACTACTTGCAATGGATTTCTAATGCAAATAGTCCACTAAGGCTTCCCACCCTTCCATAATAAAGACGAATGGGTTTAAATAATAACCCAAATTAATATTTAAAGGCGAAAATAGTAATTAATTTTTTTTAAATTTACTTTAATCATAGAAAGCATTCATCACCGAGGATGTGAGCAGACCTTTCACTAAATGTGCAGTAAATCGGTACAGAGCTTGTAGCTCACCAGATGCACTCGAAGAGCTTTCAAAGGCACCTGCATTTGTTGTCGACGTTAGATACTTTTTCAATGGTTTACAAATGAATTTTGTACTTTTTAGCGTGTGTTATTATTCTGTCGTTACAATGATCGTCTTTAAAAATTCCATGACTTGATTATTAAGCAACACTTGACCAACACAAATGACATGACATTTCGACGTTGGCTTGACCAATGTTATTATTAAAAGAATGAGTGTTAAGAAAGATTTCTGCTAACGATTGATGGAGGATATTTTTGCCAATTATTGTGTTTAAAAACAATACTTTATTTTAATCTAGCCCGCTAAATACCCTCTTAAACACTAATTTTTCTAAGGTCTTAAAACTAACACCAGGGTGCAATTAAGGTTACTCCCGGTCAAGCGAGTATCAATTTCCGAGAATTGTGTCAAACGAAGAACTATGGCAAAGTTTTTGCTTTTTCTAACTGTGAGAATCACTCAACTGGCATTACCTGAAATCGAACTGGCGACCTTTTCTTCAAAAGACGCGCGCTTTTAAAATCTAGCCATGCTGACCTGGAACGCCTAATAGGGTTTTCTATCGACAGTTTTGAATGTAGACTGCTTGGTGACCACCAGTGGTCACTGAAGGGATTCCCATAGTGCGGATGACCACCGTCTAAATTTTCATGTGCACTTGACGATACTCAAATGAAGAAACTTTCCATTAAATCTTCAGTTCATTTTAATGTTGAAAATTAAAAACTGGAGATTCATTTCCGTCGAATGTTGAACTTTTCTTGAACCTTCCGCAGCTAATATGTTCATGGGTATCCTTTAGGCGCTGCTTCTAACAGTTATATGTAAATTAATTCATTCCTAAGAAACTAGGTCTAGCAAAATTTAGTTATTAGTTTGATTTATTTATTTTTGAGAGTCGTCACCCGAACACAACATATAGCTGAATCTTGGCCTTATAAATATTTAGAATAAATTGCCGAACTTCAGTGTCACTTGAGGGTGCCAACCTGTTCTAGGGCGAAGGAAGCGCGCTGGAGGTGGTTGCCCATCTGTTGCAGCTCAGAGGAGTAAGTCGCTTTCTGGGAGGCGAGAAGGCTCTTCATAAGGGCCCAAGCTCCATCAGATCCCTGACTACAATGATCAATTAAAAATTAATCATACACATTAATTCAGGAAGTTTGTTGTAACAATTAAGACTAAGACCAATGTTATGTGCTCTTTTCATGTACCGTTCTTCGGACTTCAAAAAGAAGACGAGAAAAAGTTGAATTCGATCGGAAGGGTTTATAGGCATTAAGAACGCAATAATGCACCGCAAGCGCACAATATATTTTTTCCAGCTTACACAAAATTTTTTACATTTTTCTTTCCATTTGCCTTCCAATTTGGCGTAAGGTCCAACACAACTTTTCTGCTGACTTTTATTCTCTTTGTGTGATCCTGGCATCACTCACCTCTGAGGTATGTCGAACTGGTTGACAGGAAGCTTGCCTGTGAGGACTGGAGGGCAAACTTTGTCAGCAGTCAAATTCCGTGACACGGCTTCCAAAGATTGCACTTTTTGCAGAAGATTCAAGTTGAGGGTGGCCAGTGATATTCCCGACAGCAGGAACACCAAATTCAAAAAGAAGTGATTCCATCCGGAACCTGGAATACAATCAGTACTAGCAAGACTAGCAACATTAAATGTGCTCGTGGTGAATGTTGTCATTGGAATTCATTCTTTCTAATGTCTGCTGACTATTATAATGCAAGTCCTGACGATGGATGGTAACAACTTGGAGCATACTTCTTTTTATGAGTGATTTAATTATATTAAAGTAACGAATCACAGTAAATAAATATTTGAAATGCATCTTTTTCACATAACATTCAGTCACTACAGTATCAGACACGTGAGTTTAAATGAAATTTTTAATCAGAAAAATGACGAGAGAGAACAATCAATAGGAACACATTCTATTTTAAACATAGAAGCGCACTCAATATCGCGTGCTTCTATATTTATACTCACCAAGAAATTAGTTAAACTTTGAAATTAAATTTCTAGGTTTGGAGCTTCTGTATTTATACTCACCCGGGTTGTCATCTTTGGTCCGCTTACTGGAGTCGTAGCCGCCAAACTTGGACTTGCGTTTCCTGCGGGCGTTGAGCGCCAGCGAGCGGCTCGACCTCACGTTGTCGCCTGAGGGAGGCTGCGACTCGTCAGCGTAGTCGCGCAGCGCCGCCGCCACGTCTCGGTGTATGCCTTCCATGCCAGAGTAAACTGACCGTTCCAGCTGACCTGCGAGTTGCAAGTGCGCGAGTTCATCTAATATTCTTAGGGAGAATATTCTTCAACGAGAAGTGATTAAAAATATTCTTCCTTGAAAATTGTTGAGGAATACCTAACTTAGACAAAGAAGTGCAACGTTTGATTATAAGGATGAATTAAAATAACCGACTCATAATTTTCTGTAAGGTGATTCTGACTTGAGGTAAAGGTGTAAAAGTTTTAATATTGTTCTTTTTTCCTCACCAATTTTGAGCAGTGGGAAAAATTTCTTCCTGTAGCATTTGAGTCTGTTCAATCAAAATTAATTATGAGCTTACATTAAACAAAATTTACCTTTTCTGCTCATAACTGCCGCTAAATGATTGCATTTTCTGATGAAATGCTATTACTTAGAGCTAAGTAAAGATTAGCAAGCGCACTAGTTAACTCTACGTATGGAGTAAAGTATTCACTATTATTATTTTCTAAGTCCTTACCAGAAAGTATAGAGCGTACATCAGGCTACTTATTTACAATTATTATAATTAAAATTAATTTTATGACGTTTTTATTATTTTCGCCGTTTTGTTACCGTTTTCTGTAGAAGTAATATTATTGTTGTTGACCTTGCTTGATTTCAATTTTGTAACATGAAATTGAAAGACCAATTAATGGAATCATCAAATAAGCTAATTTAACTGATTGATCTGTTATAAATTTGAAATTACTTTAAAGGTTGTGGAGCGGTGTTCCCACTTTCCTGAAATGAAACATAGCTTGGAAATCCAATGAATTTCACTTAAGTGCAACTTTCATGTTCATTCTTCCAGTGTTTATAGATTGTGGGGTGAATTGTGATGTACAAGTTGTGGAAGAGAGAGTATAGCAATACGTTTAGAATTGGAAAAATGAAAATTGGAGAATCTGGAACTTTTTAATTCAACTTTAAATTGAGGAAATTCATTTACAGTGAAATGTAGTTTTTTTCTTGGAGCTAAAATTGTAAAACTCAGAAGAAAAGAAAGAAGGAAAGAAAGAAAAACAGTGGATTTCCAATAAAGTTGATACGTGAAATGTAAAGTATTGGGTTTGCGTCATCTACTAGAGGATCATATCGAAAAATTCATCACCCTGCAATTTTACTTTTGAGCTTGCAGTCTACGTACGTAGCCATACCTTTAATGACCCCCCAGACATTTTTCTTGTACACAATGATGGAATAGCAGGAATAAGTGCACCACTCGGTCACTGTATCGTCTACGCAGTTCTCCGGTGGCAAAGATTTCGCTATGCACACATGCACAGCAATCACAAAGGAGTCTGCCAGGGGAATGCCTTCGTTCTTCACTTCGGAATTGACCACATACACTTCTCCTGTTCTTGATTCTGGGGCTAGGGTCTGAAAAGTAGAAATTGCGCTTGAATTATAGTCTAAAAGTTAGATTTATATGTTTGGAGCATTCGCCTTTCGTACACATTACGAAGGCCATTAAAAAAAATTATTTAGATTCCACATTACTTTGTAACGATTTAAAAAACAGTAACCTGCATAACTTACATACTATACGTATAGCTATCTATGTAGTGAAAGGAAATTTTATGGGATGGCTGTGTAACTTTCCAACTGTGATAATTATCCAGTTATGTAAGTAGGATTTAGCTACAAGCTAGTTAAACTGAAGAGCTCTTGGAGTAAATTTAGGAGAGTAATTTCTGAGCCCAAATTTTGAGATAGTTTGAACACAAAAAGATCACTGTGATCGTTAATTTCACTATTCATTGTTAAAAAATTGACGATAAATCTTATAGTTATACGACAGGAAGTGAAGACTTAAAATACCACCTAAACACTTCCAACAGAAAGTTTTTCTTCGAAAAATAGGTAAGCAATGCTAAGGAAGCAGTGGATGATAAGCTAAGCTGCCACTGATAGCTGATAAAATTAATCTTTGAATTTTACGCTATTATCAGATGATAGGTAAATTTGTGCAAAATAGGTCTCTTCTTCATTCTTTTTTCTATAAACATAATATTTAGTTATTTCCAGTCGCCTTACCTGCGTGTCGCTGACGGACGACGTCTTAGAACCAATTGGAATAGGTAAGTTGTAGTACACTGTGCGCTGAGAGACATTCAGCTCTGCGTTTTGCGACCATTCCGTGGCTGAGTAATCTGCGTCAAAATCGCAGTTTTAACAATTCAAAAAATTCATTTTCCACAAATGACACATTTTGAGTGATCATTGTTTTTAAAGACTATTACAATGGACATATTTGAATACCCAATACACTACTTGTGAACCCAAATACGTCCAGTAACTTGAGCATCTTCAACGCTATTGCAAGTTGTATAATTATGTTTAATCTAGGACACTTTTCCATGAGCGGAATGGGGTTGGTAAATTGAAAAAGTGAAATTTTTTCTTGATTAACTGGTGTCATGCTTCAAAGAGGAAAAAATGCTTTGTAATGCATGCAAAACTGGTATCGCTAACTGAAAATTTGTAAACGCAATGCTGAATTCGCAATTTCATGACCCGCTTCATAGTTCAAAATTAGCGACGAGCAATTATATATTGATGGAAAATTTCCATGAAAATGTTTTAGACGAGATGAATAAAAATACACAAATAAATAGAAATGGCTATGAATTATGATATGAGAATTTTCAACACAAAAATATTGACCAATTCTATTCAAATACAACTACATCATTGCCATTACTCCCTATTTCTTTTTCAAGTTATCCACATTTTTAAATGAAATGAGCTTATGGATTAGTATGTGGAAATTTTAACTCAAATAACTCCAAGGAAATTTTGAAGTAAGGTCAAAATTCTCCTGGTTGAATGGAGTTGCTCACTGGTCGCTTTTCTTGAACCGAGCACTTCTGACATGAAGTCTTCCTGCAGGAACACGAGCTTGTACGCATCCTGTACGCTCATAGGCAGGCGCTCGGTGTGGAACAGCCGCTTGTCTTTGTGTTCCTTCTCCAGTGGACACTTGCACTGCTCTGCACAGGTTAGGGATACACATGTTCAAACTTCTGGCATCCGGAAGCAATGGTCGTTGGGTGAGATTTTGAAACAATTAGCGTTGTCGCAGCTGCACAGTTTACAGCGAAAGTTCTCCTGAAACTAATTGGCAAGATATAACACTGTGAACTGTGTCGCTACCGCGGTGTAATTTGTTTGATTATCAAGTCTCAGATGTGTGTTTTTTGAGCTTTGTACCCTTTCAAGTTAGTACATGCTTTCATCTTGATTCTCTTCAACTTCTACCGAACACGTTCATTGCCAGAGTTTTAAAAATGGCTACATAGAGAAATGCGAAGGGACTTAATTTGTAACATTTCAGAAATGGTAATGTTCCTCAATACTAATAATCACACTCAACCCAGAAAAATTTTGCTTGTTTCATAGAAGATGTTCATTCATTTTTTTGACTGTCTTTAATTATATAATTATACAGTAAGAGCAGTTGAGGGATTTATCTGTTCGTTTGGAAGCGTAACTCAAGCAAAATTTCTCATTCTAATTCGCTAACATTCACGTGATATTCGGTGATTCTAAAATGTGAAAATAAATATTGACAGCGTTGTGAATTACATTCTAGTGTGTCAGTCATGAATTGTGTAACTTGTACACTTCCGATTTGAAATGATTTATCATCCGTAGAATTAAATTTCTTTGCGATAAGGCCGTGATAGCCACATAGATTCAGAGCTACAAGCTGCTGAAACATCGATAAATTTCATTTTGTTAGCTCTCTATATCAAAACGAAATTAATTCCCTCAAAGCTCGGTTACGCAAGACTCACTAGCGGCCGCATGATGAGGTGCTGGGAGTGTGGGCTGCTTGGAGGTCGACTTGGAGTTCTTCGTTGTATTGTTTGGCATCGTAATTATTTAAAGTACTTACCGTTAAAGAACAAGTCATACGACGTTCTGGAAGAGCCAACTCTGTAATTGAAAAGTTCCTCAAGACACAGTTATTTTCAATTCTCTGTAGAATGATGGAATGCATTTATAACAGCATAGATTGCTCAAAACAATTATTAGGCTGCTTTTGAATATCAAATATACTATGTGAGTTGCGTGCAGAAAGTTACCCAACAATCGCAGCTTTATTACCTAAAATTCTTTGACAATCTAATCCTAAATTTCAGTAAAATCAACGAGTGAGACTGTTAAAACCACTACAATAATATTCTAGGAGTAAAAGTAGCTCTCTGACGTTAAAAATTAAGCGTTGAATTTTCTATGATATTAACGACGAAATTGAATTCACAGTTTGAACAGCCTGCCAACGACGGGTGGCGAATTTTCTCGCGCCCCTGCGAATTAATTTCACAGCATATTAGATGAGGGGATCGGATAGTCCGGTGGTGATAACGTTGTGAGACATTGTCAAATTTTCCGGTTGTCTATCAAATGATACAACATTCAAATCGTTATTTCTTTTTATTAATATCGTAAATCGAATAGGTAAAAGTATAGAGACATTACATAAAATGTTTTTATTTTTTATGAAAATTTTTTTAATAAATTTATGTAATAGTTAGCAACGGAGGAACCAAAGTAGATTTTATTTCTTATTACAGCCTCACTGATGAAGAGGCTAGGGCGGAAATAGCGACACTTATGTTATCAGTTCAGCCCCTTGCTGCATGAGCTATTGACCAGTCAAAGCCATGGTCAGAAAAGCCTGGTCTTGACGTCAACTGAGACAATAAACAGATAATGCAGAAAGAAATGTGCGTCATTCCCTCTACGAGTTTCAATTTTATTTTCTCAATGTTTTTACATGCATTTACGTTTAGGTTTCACTCAGTCCATACTTTAAGTCGAACACGTATTCTGATCGCATGAAGTAGTGGAAAACAAAAACTTCATTTGAGCGGGTAACTTGAGTAACATTTTTCATACTACGCATGTCATAAAATCAATAAGTAAAATAATTCTCAGATGCTGCCTGCCCTTTTACGCCATACTTTACTTGATTGATATCGCTTTGTGAGAATCAAAACATTTAAACTTGCAATTTTATTACCCTACTGATAAAGGGAAGAGTGAAGTTACTCACAAGCGAAGCGCTTCACACCTTCACTTTCGTCAGCACAATGTTATCGATTAATTTTTATTTTGTGAAGCATTAGAAGTTTAGACACTCTTATTGGAAAATTCTAGCTATCAGTTTTCAGCGAGAATTTAACTTGACAACCAAGCAACTTTATTGAGAGATGAAAGTTTCAGAGAGAGAAAGATGGGATTACGTGTTGTAAACTGCACTTTAATATAGGAAATCAGGCTCAGCTGTTCGACTGACGAACACAAAGAAGCATTGGGTGCATTTTTTTCGTATTATGTGCGTGCGATTTGGGAGCACTCAAAAGCCGCCCATACTCAGTTCTTTTACTGATAATACAGTTGACGATGCCGGTGAGATTAGAAAATGCAACAATAATTACAAGGTCAAACAAGGAAAAGGAAAATACAACGTTTTTACTAGTTTGGGGAATGAACTTTTAAATTTAATCTACCATGCTTTATTGATGATGATGGAAAATCACTTCTAAAAATAACACTCACGCACTGTAGATGCTCTATTGATCTCTTCGCAGTCGAGACACTTGAGACGAAAGTGTGGAAATCTAAAATAATTTTGCCACAAAAATAAGAGATGTATCGAAAAAGCGAGTCAAAATTAAAAAATTGATGCTTGAAAATGACCTTGGGCTTGATTTATTTTTAATTTTAATTCACTTCTGTATGTGAAATTACTGTTGCTACTTTTGCTTATACTTTTTAGCGATCTCCTTTAAACTTAAATTTTCTTATTTTGTGCTACGGGTTGTTTTTTTGGCCAAACAATGAACAATTTAACTCAGAGCGACGCTGTTCGTGAGCCTCAACTGACATCGATGGAACGATGCGCCCAGAATTTGAATTTACGGACGCAATATTACGATGGAAGTTTTAAATACGATTTTCTAGCCCTATCCTTCAAAATAATGTAATCCTCTTGGATATGCACTCGGTTTGTAGCAGTGTAAGTAAATATGAGCCATTTACCTTTGTATTCTGGTGAATGTAAAATTAATGCTCATGTTATCTTCTGAAATTAACACTTTGCAATTAAGGTAGATAATTTCAGGCTCGTGTGCCTATTAATATATTAGTCGCCGGCAAATGCCGACTTTTTTTATTTCTGTATTTCAGTATATAAACCACCATAAGCAGTTTAAATAGTCACTCATAGTAAATCGTGAACATACTCAGTTTAAGTTTTACGATGAACTGAATGTCCAATTTCAAACCTTGAACTGCATGAGATCGAAGAATTTCACTACTCGCGTATATTTCCACAAAGAAGATAATTACATCAACCTTTGAATCTTGATTGTAATTTCAGCTGAATATCAATGCTAGTACCTTAAACATTATCCAATTATACCGCAGATTTTAGTTTAGAGATGGTCAGCCTCAATGTCTGTGTCCGTGCATTGATTTAGCTTCGTCTGCAAGCTCTCACAGTACAGACAGCCACTCAGTTAAACGCCAAATGATGAATTTTATCGTAGTACAGTTTTGGTATCGGAGACACTTGCAACTGAAAGGTCAAAGCAGAGAAGGCCTTCGGAGACTTTCTTCACTTCTGTTGAAGAACTATTTGAAAGCGGAATTTTTAACATTTTCCTCATCTCCTCACTAGGCATCAAATACGTTTTTACAATGTTTTCTTTACTTTTGGTATTTCAATCAAGCCATAGAAGTCTTATGTGCTTTTAGGTTCTTATTAATTGAATATAAATCCTGTGAATCAAAGAATCATGCGAATTGAAAATGAGTGGAGCGAGTAAAACAAATTTCATCTACAAAATTTAGAACTCTAACACCATTTCCTCTGGAATAGGAACGAATGATAGAAATTTTTCGATAATGTTTTGAAAGAGCAATTTTTAGAATATCGCTTTCACTTTCCTCGATAAATAACTTCTCGGTACGCAACGGCACAAGTTCTCTCACACAAGCAGGTGAGCGGCGACTGCAGAAGTCGATGGAGCGTTGCAATAGAGGGTTGTCTTATCTAATCTGTTCTTCTATCTTCATCACAGACAATGCAAGATGAGCGAGAGATAACTCACATCTACTTATGACGCATGACTGACCTTTGTTTCACTGCTTATTTAACTCAGTCTGAGTTAAAACAAATTCATTGTGAGACACCCGCCGAGAAATATGTTCCACGTAACGCTACACGAGACCAAACGCAAAGTATAACTTGACATTTATGCCATCAGTCTTGACGTGCTCGTAGCGGTGCTTCCTTGCAGAGTCTAAACTTAAATGGAATAAAATTACTAGTATATTGAATCCGGTACATTTCGCTGTTGAAGACACTATGAGTTAGTGTAGAAGGATTAGATAAAATTATTTCACTTTGCGTAGCTACAGATATTTGAAGTTATGACATATTTTTGTTTTGAGGCTAAAAGTTAACCTGTACTTTAAATTCAAGAATGATAATATATAGTTCGTTAAAATTAAATATTTTGACGAGTCCACCCCAATTTACAGCTAAATATATTTTTGAATTAATTGCCATAGTTTGCATGGCTACTGAACTAGCGGCAGCGTAATTGCATAACTTCCTTGATAGATGTGGAAAGTTACCAAACGTTTGTAATGTCAAATCATACCTTCATTTCTTTCTTCAGTCGACAGAATATTCTATTGAATGGTTTTTTCTTTTGTTAATTATACAACGACAGTCGATACGCTGTTTTATTTTCATTCATTAATGTTTCGAATTATTTTCTGATGTTTGTTATTTCACGCTTTTAATTAAGGTCAAGATTATTTATTAACCGACATTTGATTGGTCATCTATCGCTAACAGCGGATTCTTTAGTAATTTTCATTCAACTCTGCCATAACTGCGAAAGCCTAAGAAAATTTTGATTGAGCTAGCAAGTCAATGAGGAGAAAATTTGCTGTCGATGTCATGATTCTTTTATAATGTATTCAGCACTCCAAGTTGGTTGCGAATAAATTCAAGTTTGCTAAAATAAACGAGCTGATTTAGTAGCTTACAAATGATATTATATTCTGCAATGAGCATAAAAGCAATCGAAATATCTCCTCTATTTCTTCCATAAGAAATAAATGGAAGGTTAAAGCTGCGTAATGCACAGCTTTCAACTCAGTCAACATTTTTTCTCAAAATCTTGGATTGATAAAATGAATTTAGGTGATCATTAATGAGGCAGGAGAAATTTTCATCAGTGAGTGTTGGCATTAATTGTTGAGGGGTTTCTCTTGACTTTCTTATGTTTTCGTGACGTTAATTAAAGATTATTAAGAAGACAAGGTTACTGCCACCAGAGACTGAAGTATCGAAATTTTTAGGAATGACTTTTAAAATGTATTAAAATTGGCTTGTACACGTCAGCCTTTATATTCTCCTCTAACTTCGTCAAGCAAACAACAACTTGGTAGCGCTTGCCGAGTTTTCAAAGCGCATGTTTCTTTTTGTAGCTCGTGCAAGTCGTGAGGTTAATAAAAAACACATAAACACGATTTGGGAATTTGCTGGTGGACGATGAGGCGAGGATGGAGGAGAGGGGGAGCACACGCGGGGCGCCCGACGTGCAATCAAGAGAAAGTCCAACCACAAGACATAAAGACTGAAACCCTCGCTTTAGGCCTCTTAGAACCAGTTCCCAGATTGAATATGTCAATCCTCACTTTATCAATGATTAGTAACGTTGAATAACAAACTCTCACGAGTATAGGAACCCCCGACAGTAAGCCCAGAAACTGAATCTTGAGACCAATTCCGACTAAATTTGGTCGTCACGGATGTTGAGATCTGGAGTCTCATTGCAAGTGCTAAGGAGCTTACGCCCGCAAAGACAATCTTGTACTGGGTCTCTTACCAAGCCAGCGACCACACAATGCTGCTTATGCAACTCAAACTTATCAATCAAGTCTGACTCTCTCTACCGTCTCGCTTCCACCCTTTTTGTCTCATGTCCATATCCCACGTGGCTCCACTGCATGCTGTGTCGCTTTCTGAGACTCAAAAAAGGGGCAAGAGAGTGGAGGGAAGAAAGAGATGGAGGAGGCACTCAAGCTTGCTGGCTTAAACAGGGATCACTACTGTTTTTGACCATTGCTGTATCTAATTTAAAATGATCGAAGAGAAAAAGACACTCTGTCTTCTTATTAATTTTTTAACAGGCAGTAATACAGCCATAGTTTTTGTGGAGACCGCCGCTGCCCGTACCGAGGACGCTGAGCAAGTGTGTGATTACATTTTATAACCCACATCAAACAGCCTTGTCTTCCGTTCTGGCACTCGCTTTTCCAAGAGCGCTCTAAGAAATTGTCTGCCTCGTGTCCATTAGATACAACCTTATACATGAATCATGACTTCTTGAGACAGCATAAAATCCATTTTATTGAGCATCATCAGTTTTGTGAAAATTTGGCAGCAATTACTTTCAACGCCTGCGTCAGTAGTCTTATGGGCATCTGACTTGCACACCGAGGGCCTCGGAGAGGCTAATACAAAGCATGAATTCCACCAGTGCAAAATATTTCCGCCCTTTAAATTGTTTCTCGTCAATGGCGGGCATAGTACCTGGCACTGTGCCACCTTGGTGGCTGACAGCATGTGAGTGAAAGCGCTGGCAGTGCCATGTATGAAATTCATGAGTGAAACCGAGAACTGAGTGTGCCCGCCCTAGTGTCGGAGTTCAGCGAACTGCTAACAGAAAATGTTACGCCATCTAGTATCCAAAATATACACTAGAAAATATAAGAACGGTTTGTGTCGAAAATACGACTACTCATGTGGAAAAGCTGGGAGTTGAAATGCTGATCAATGTTACAACTTCAAGCCCTTTTTGCGAATTTGTTCCCTCAAATCAGGGATGTCCTACTTTTAGGGTACTCGCATATTCTTTACCCAGAAATGAAGATGCAGGCGAGGGCATGCACAGCCAAGCTGGTCAGTGCGACTCTGGTCGCTGCTGCTGAAGGTAGGTTGTGTTCATCCCTTGTGAATAAATGCTAATTTTTTAATTTTTCTCAGGTTCCGATGAATTAAATAAGTTCTACCGATGAAAATGTATTTGTTAGGTAGTTCACTGCGTGTTATTGTGAGGAATTGAAGATATACATGGTTGACCTTGAAATGCAGTGTATAGGGATTTCTTGCGCGATATGATGAATGTTTCAATTGCGTTGTGAGAGACAGGGCATCTAATGTATCTCTTGATGTGTTTGAGCTCGATTTGTGTTTCATCTACGCAGCCGGCAATAATCTTGGCGCAAACACTTTATTTTTAGATTCTACTAAAGCTGACGCAGAGAGGTTTCCATGACAATCAGCGGAACGAACACGAGCTGGATTTGCCTTCAACTGAACTTAAAGACAAAATTACGATATATCTCAAAATTGGAAGTTAGTTAAATAATTGAATTCAGAAGAAAACATTATACTGTCATGAAAATATCACAATAATGTACTGCGTATTATTTTCAGTAAGGTTGTTGAGAGAACTCGTCTGATCATAAGGAGATGGTTAAAAAGCGCCCTTTAGCTGATAAACTTAGACCAAATAGTAAGTTAAATGCAAAGACTAAAACCCGTAGACTTTATGCGAAAAAACTGACAGCTGTTGTTTCCCTCACTCCTTCACTTAATGTTTTATCATGCGGGAAATTTGCGTTTGATAGTAAATGCTTCAGATGAAAAACACTCACGGATCACGGACGTTCATGGCTACTCGTGGACAGTAGACGTAATGGCTCTGACGCTTGCGATTGTTAAGCCAGGCATAGTCTCAACAAGGAGTTGAAAATTGCCTATTTCATAATGGTGGTAAACAACGGTGGGGCTTAATAGCCCTCTCGTTGAAATATGAGGTGTTGTTTAATAGGGAATATGGTAGTTTGTCCAATTCATAGATTAGTGACGTTTGAGATCGTCTGTAATTGCTCTCTGTGTGTAGTACTGCAGTGAGTAGGGAACTGAGAAGAAACAATCACAAGGTACGTGACTGCATTGAAGGTTTTAAATGTGGAGAACTACAATTGAGCAAAGAATTTTATCTTTCCTAAGAATTGTGAAAATGTAATAGCATGATGATATTTTACCTCGGATGCTTAAATCTCATCTAAAAAAGATGTCGAAGTAACTGAAATGCTGTTCTTTCACACAGATACGTAAATGAGGAATTTACCAAGTGGTACTCTCATGACACAAAATGCAGTCAACGTCGTGTTAAGTAAGTGAGCGTGGGAAACAGCAGCGGTTTGAATTTTTCGCATAAAGTCTTCGGGTTTTAGTTTTAACATTTAACTTACTTTTGTTCAAAATTTACCAACTGAATGGCACTTTTTGACGATGTACTAATGATCTGACGAGTTCTCTCAACATCTCCACTGAAAAAAAATGATGAGTCTATTTTTGCAATATTCTCAAGACAATATTATGTTTTTCTGAAGTCAATCAATATAAATATATATTATAAATACAAGTTAGTGATACAAATAAATTCAGAAAAACATAATGTTGCTATGAGAATATTGCAAAATTAGACTGTACATTATTTTCAGTATGCAATAAATACAAGTTTGTGAGACACACATATTCAGAAAAGACAGAATACTATTAAGAGAATATTGCAGATATGAACTGCATGTTATTTTCAGCATTGCTGTCGAGAGAACTCGTCAGATCAAATGTAGATCGTTAAAAAGTACCCTTGAATGATTAACGTTGTAGAAAAAGCAAGTTAAATGTCAAATCTAAAATCCGTAGACTTTTTTTGTGAAAAAATGCTGACGTGTTCTTTCATACAAACATCAACTTTCTAACAATGCCAAATTTAGAAGGCACTTGACATGGTGAACTCTATTAAAGAATTAAATTACATAAAGGTTGTCGTATCGGCATAGGTAGAACTTTAAAAATTTGTCAGATTGTCGTTCAGACCCTGTTTTATGAAAGGTAGCCATGTAATCTACCGTACTTTCAAAACTAGATTTCAGCGTAGATAACAAATTGAGCTAACTATTAAATTTTACTAAAGAGCCAGTAAAAAATTTTCATCTTCACTGTTACCAGACATGTACGAGTATACTGCACTCAATGAGAAATGTCGGAGCTAAAATCCAGAGAATAACAGTAGAGAACCTCGCTCAAATCGAATTCCAGTCGAACAGCATATGCCTCGTAAATTTTCTATCGCATGTTATTAAGGCACCAATTACCAACACTCAAAACAAAGTAGTCTCAACGAACTGTTTTATTTGCATTTCCATAGATTACATGGTTTTGTTATCTACTAAAATCAAAGAGCATGCACGGAATTCTCCCCAAGAATTTTTGTATACTGTGCGTAACTTCTTCGATTAAGTAGATGTTTTTAATATTTTACTACCAGCTTTCTATCACAGAATTGAGGGTATGAATCCTTAATCTTTTTCTCTTTTCTGTGAAGTGTTTCTTTGAAGTGCAGCCTCAAACTAAAATGCGAATTTTGTTCAAATTTTTTGAACGAATGGTAGACGAAAATTTTTTCTTCAGTATAACTCTTGAACTTGAATTTTTCGCTCAGATGTATCATTAAAGATCGCTAGATTCAAGTTTAAAAGACACCCGAACACAGCTGCAAATCCTTTTGAAAATGAAGGCCAACAGAACTTCACAAGTTCATAATTTATTTTTTAGCTTCGATATTGGCTTCTCAAGAGCCCGTTATATCACAACGTTCAAATAGAGGTCTATCGTAAAATGGGTGCGAAAAACTAGAATAAATGAATCAATTAATTTTCGAAGTTCTTGTGCAGCACATTATGACATTTGCTCAAGGCTATTTCAGCTGCTGTCTACAGCAAATGTCCGCTTCACAGACCATGGAAGAAGCACTGGCGCCGGAGACCAAAACTTCTGATGCTGTAGAGGTCAAGCCGGCGGACAAGGGTGAGGCCAAGCATGCGGCCATCGAGGGGAGCTCGGCTCCTGCTGGCCTCATCGTGCAGGACGTCCTGTGTCTCATCGACATGGACTCCGAGGCCATGTGCATGCAGCATGTAGAATGTAAATAAGGCTCCTGTGTAAGTGAGCTTATCCTGTTTTGTGGCGTTGTGGCAACAAAATTTATTTCGGGGAGACATTCCTTGTAATTCAAATTTAAATTTAAGGGAAGCAGTTCTTCTAGACAGTTGTGGGATATTATTAAAACTTTTTCTGTGAAAATTTAAGCACATTTTTTTAACAGAAAATATCTTTATCTTGAGGGAAATTTGAATTTTATCACAATCACTTGAGCTGAAAACTTTTTTACCACTATTCAAAATATGACACTGTTCCTAACTTTCTTCCTTCTATAAAAAAATGACTTTAACGAACTCAACAGTTTTTATCGCGGTTTATGATGTAGAAAATGTTTTGGATGCCGCAGTTTGCCACAGAAGTAGCGAAACATTCTTTCATCA
The DNA here is from genome assembly GCA_014220935.1 of Platorchestia sp. MABIK. Lineage (NCBI taxonomy): Eukaryota > Metazoa > Arthropoda > Malacostraca > Amphipoda > Talitridae > Platorchestia > Platorchestia sp. MABIK. Next base: position 139,651 of record JACJUY010000485.1, on the reverse strand, counting down.
TTGTTTTTCTCAAAAACATAATGAGACGCCTTTTGATAGTTGAATGGTTACATATTTAAAGCGTTACGATAGATACAATGCACTTTTATGGTTGTTACGCACTGTTAATAATTACTACCCTATTAGGAAAAGGATGTCTTACCAAACTGTCAATATACCATTCTCGATAGAAATTTCGGTTAAGAGTTAAACTAGACAAATGGTGGTATGCAACTTCAATATTCATGTCTTCCAATGTTCTTCCATAAGCGTTATTAATGCAGACTGCAGTAGGGGTTCTTGAGTAATTGAGATCTTGATAATATAGTTTGAGATCAATCGTCAATCGTAGGTACCCCAAGACCCCCAGAGAACTTCTCGTAGCTTAGTTGTCAGATTTACAGACGCGGACATACTAAATAAAAAATCCAACTACATACTTGCTCTACAAAATGTAGCAAATGATCTTATCGCCAAGTTCATGTCTACATGACGCGCTAACGTTCTGAGTGCGCGGAACAGAGCGGCTGTGCGACGGCAGAGTGCAGATGCACACAAATTTTAAGGCTCGCTGAGTCGATTTTAATTTGAGTGTTCGCTCTCAAGTGAGTCAAACTTATATTATTCTTCACTTTTGTCACCGTTCAGTAGGAAATGTCTTAAACCACTAACTGAAATTCACCGAGGCCTCGTAGTTGATACCTATGTCAGAAAATTGAAGATACATAACTCTATGATTTAACAAAAATTAGTATTTGCTTTATCTGGTTAGAATCTGCATGCTGACTGAAAGGGGACCTTTGCAAGAGTGGTTATCTTTCCAATAAGTTAAGGCTTTGTTTCTCAGTTGCTTTAGTGTCTCGGTAGCAATAAAACGAGCTATCACTGTGTTGGCAGATGCCAGACTCACGATTCACCCACAGTAATCTTCGTTTTCGCCATTTTTTTATTTAATTCTGGTTTCAAAGATACTAGCTGTGAGAAAAGACATCGATTAATTTCACTAACTTGACTTTGATTCAAATAAAAGAATGACAGATGCAGTGCCAAAATGCTGAAGTATTTTAAAGCTAAAATATTGAGAGCCAAGATTTCATCATTTTATTGACAAACACAACTTGATGTCATTCTTCAGTAGTTTGCATGGAAATCGTTGGGAAGTACAGTGATAAAATTAGCTGTGGCCTCATGCGCACCTCGTAAGAACCATGATTGCTTAAATGAAACGCGTGAGCTCTTGGGGCACATCAATCGCAGGCCAGCGTCACTCACACGTGACCTAAAGAGACAAGTGAAATAACCGCACACTTGTAGAATGTCAGCTGCGACATGCGTGAACCATGAGGTCGCACTTATTCAGAAGTAAAGAAATATTTTCAAGTGGATTATAAGTTAATCCTACTCATCGTTAACAGCATAAGCCTATCCTCATAGCTAACGTAATACTCGATGAAACTTGAATAAATGACTTCTCTTTATCGCTTGCCTTCTTCAGAGAGTCAACATATTTTAAATGACGCATGGCTACACCTTGCGACGAGTTACAAGTCTAAGCTGTCTTCCAAAATTTCAAACGCGACTCGAGGTTTGGTCGCTCTCGTTCAAAACATGGCGCAGAATTAGGAGCCCTGTGCACGGACTGCGGTGGCTGTAACCTTTTGAGCAGTTTAGGTCAACAGTGATGAATAAACTGTGATGGACATCGACTAATTTTTTCCCACTCTGAACATTCCAAGACTTTTATTCTTAACCACAGTCTTTTGCTCCAGATGATTTATGACATTATTAATTTAGATACAGACACAACATCGCTGGAATTTAGCACTATTTTCGTAAACGATTCAACAGTTTGCTAATCGTTAAACTAGAAAATGACTCCGGCAAAGAAACATGTAGAGCAAACAAAACGGAAAAAAATTCGCACAAGAAGGAAAATGATATTAATCAAAGAATAAATATCTTTAATCGAAGGGTAACATATATAATCATATTATTTGTACCTCAAACTTGCACACAAGATTGCGTCCCGAAGTCGGTATCAATACGCAACAGCAACACCAACATAAAGAAACGTCATTGAAATTTTCCACGAACGCACATCTTTTAGAAACAAAATTTTGCTCTATTTCATACGGCTCAATGAGTAACAAAAATTTTTATGACATTCAAAATACGGAAGAAATTAAATCTCGCGCTCGAAACTCTTCCAGATTCCATTTAAAGTCAAGCTATTGGCTCAATAAAGTTGAATAGTTTCAGGCACATTCAAATCCAATTACTTCGAATAATTCGTAAGCCTTTAATCTATTTTTAAAAGTTAGTCACCAATGGCTCATGCTGAAATGCTCGGCCAGCTAAACTATCCTGCAAATAATATTAAATTTATCAGTTGCTTGCAGTTGCCCATTGAAGACTCAGAACAGAATTCAGAGAAAGTAGTTTTTGCCATTACAAGCTCACTGTGCAGATAACTATTTAATGGTAATAAACTAAGGCTATTTGTTCATCGAATATAAGTGTAGGTTTCACTGTAGATATTCATTTTCAATTACAACATAAACGAGAGAAAATGCACATTAAAACTAATCACATCATAAAATCATTTAACATAAATACAATGCCCAAAAAATTTGCACAAAAATCTCTCAACGGGAAACGAAAAACGTTAAATTGCACATAGATAGGATCGCAGATCCTGCAAATTTGCTCTTGTGTGACCAGAAAAAGTTGACGATTTGTGAAAAACTATTTCTAAGATACTGGAAAACAGAAAATTACATTTGTGCACATCACATTTGAATAACAGATACTTTCATTATCATTTAGTGATATGCGAAGAATTTATGCTTGCATTCAGTTAAGATATTAAAAACATTTGAGCAGCGTATCTGTAGGAAAAAGCTCTAATAACTATTCAAATAACACGAAGCAAAGAGAGAATCGGAACAACACACGCTATGCTCGACAGACTTGTGTCTCATGCGTACACTCAACTAAAATCATAAAATTGAATTCTCTCCAGCGCAAAAGGCATGAGACAAAGAATCAACTGCATAACACAGCAGCAAAGAAGTAAATTTCTGAGGTAATCATTTGCGAGTGATCAATCACGGCCGGGAGGAACATCAAGGCACTTTACATAGAGTCTTTGGTAAAGACGCATGTCAACAGAGCACTTCACTTCCGTTGGGCGCGTAGCAGAATTTTCGGAAGCGAGCAACAGGTGGGAAAGTAGATACTGAGTGGAACCCATATCAGCAAGAATGATCACGTGTACCGCATTAAATTAAAATATTTGCACACACATCAAAGTTTCCCGACAAACATATTCTGCCTGATGTATACAATAAGTTTTAAATGAATGAAGGCATGAAGGACACAATCTAAGAATACAAAGAAACGAAGAAAAACAACAAACCACAGAGAGCAAGATATTTTAAGAGCACAACACGAGTAAGAAATTAGTTAGACTGGTGGCTGGAGACTGACTAGCTAAATTGAATAGTTCATTTTACTTACAGGGTTATAATCTAAACTTCGATAAACAGTGTTATAATCTAAACATCCATTTCGCGTCTTGGAGCGCATCTACGAGTGGCGAGTCATCATTAATTCTGAATATTTAATCGGTGTTGCTCACCGCAGCTCTATTCAAAAAATTAGTTCACTCATAGTCTAAGGTACTAAGTTTAGTTTTGCACACAAGATACAGACTCGCGCACCTCTCGAGTACCAACCATACAATCATAAATTATATTCATTAAAATAAGTAAAATGTTTATCATCAAGGCTAGAAAAATTATGCTCTTAATAAAAATAAGTGCCACATTCGGGCCATCAGGAGTCAGCAGCAGTACTTAAAATTTTGAATTTTTTTCAAAGTACTAAAATTGGGGGACAAATGGTCGTACATAAAAGCACTACTGTGGGCAAAATTTTTTTTTTCAGCTTTAGTTTTTAGCAATGAATGGATCGAAAATGAAATACCGCTAGTATTGTATCGCTAAAAGTCATTGAACACAAATTTTATAAGTATGGTCAAAATTCCTCCTTCATGAAAAAGTAATCAACAACAACATTCCTCTGTCAACAGAAAATACATTTTTAAGCACATCAGCTACGGGAAATATCTTATGTATTAGAAATACACAATTTCGCTCACGTAATTCACTAATAAGCAAGTCTTGCGCCAAGGTCAAGCCAGCGCTGTAACGAATAGTAGCTCAAAAAACCGCGATTACCAAAAAGTTGTTGAACCATTTTTCAAGCGGAGTAGCTAGTGGACCATGTTTGTGACTTGAGACAAATGTTCACGACAGTTGCTAGTTAAACTCAAAAATGTCACCCGCATCACTCTTCCAAATTTAACTCAGCGTCTAGATAATTTAGCTACCCTACACACACAAATCAACCTCACTCTCACTCCATCTCGCTCACATGGAGTGGCATGTACCTTCAAATTGTCACATTCGTCAGGGATATTCCGTCACGTCAAGGTGCATCAAGTCTCTCCCCATCACTGAAGCACGTCCAGAAATATTAGGTCTTCCTGAAGCAAAATGTCCTATCAGGAAATATCCCGTCACGGCTGAAGGAATCATTGGTCGGGCAGAACTTTGTACGGGTTGAGAATGCCATTGGGGTCCATGAGCTGCTTGATCTGCCTCATGAGGGTGACGGCGGACTGGTGCTTCGTGAAGTGTATGTGGTTGCGCTTCTTGAAGCCGAGGCCGTGCTCTGCGCTGATGCTGCCGCGCGATGCCGCCACTCGCTCGTACAGCCACGGCTCCAGGAGAGAGGCGACCTCCTGTGTGCAATGTTATTTTAGCAATCAGTGCTAAATCTTCTTACCCAGTCATAATTCAATGTTATTTTAGCAGTCAGTGCTAAATATTCCTATACAGTCTTAATTCAATGTTATTTTAGCAATGAGTGCTAAATATTCCTACCCAGTCTTAATTCAATGTTATTTTAACAATCAGTGCTAAACATTCCTACCCAGTCTTAATTTTTCGCTGGAGCATTTGTGCTCTTAGCCGCCCAGCGCAGGGCTATATTTGGCTCATAGATGCTGTGGCGAAAAAGCTAGGCAGGGTTTCAACCGGGTCTCATATAATAGACGTGAAATTAATAACATGCAAAAAATATTTAAATATGTTCCTTTTCAGAAAGCTCAAATCTCAAGTTTAAAGTGGAATATTGCATATCTTTTTGTTAATATTTTAGGAATTTTAATTTTGGTACCTAAAGAATTTTTTGTTGACAGGTGTTCAATAATGGCCGATCAGTGCATAGTTAAATAAAGACGAATAAGAACTGAGTGTAACAGTATATTTCTCCTCTCAGTGACACAGGATTGACAAGTAAGTAAGCAATTTTAGCATTGATTTGCTAGCGCTTCAGTAGTTCGTACTATATCGCGCCGTAGGTCTCACAGTTCAAAGAAAAATCAAGCTTCACTTCACTTCAACAAAAGCACACTATACAGTTCTTGTTCAACGTTTGACACG
>JACJUY010000485.1:110618-133692 GCA_014220935.1 Platorchestia sp. MABIK | reverse complement strand
CACCGTACAGTTCCGCTGTGAAAATTGATGACTCTGGGAGCAGTTTCCTCGCACTAATCCTTTCTCCAGACACGGCAGCACATCCCACAGCGTCTCCCGTTTTTGATCCATCAGTGTAGAACTTCACGGAGTTCGCGTGCTTGTCCAGTACATGTCCATGAAAATTCCCTTCAGGATGTAGTCTGGCATGGATTCCTTCTTGGGCATCCGGCATCCAGGGCAAAAACTTTCTATAGGTACGCGCCACGTCGCAGAGTTGTCCAAGATTACTGGGAGTATTCGCATGGGTCTCAATTGCATTTCGGCCGTAATCGCAGGGTAATCCACAGATGAGGGTATGAAATAAGGAAAAGGCAAGTGTCGTCCAAGGGGCGCGTGCGCACCAGCCCATGCAGGAGACAAAGGGACTTGTTCCAGCCTGGCTAGGTACTGCAAGGTTAGTTGCACACGTCGGAGCCACAGGAGAGGCTCTCCGCTCTCCACGCATAGGCTGTAAGAGGGCGAGGATCGAAAAGCACCAGTGCTTAACGTGATAGCTGCATGGTGCACTGGGTTCAGTTTAGCCAGTGTGGATTCTTTGGCATATTGATATACTACACAGCCGTAGTCTATTTTACTCCTGATGAGAGTTCTGTACAGTCGCAACAGCGTCACTCGATCTGCTCCCCACGTTACTCCGGATATACACTTGAGGAGGTTCATTCTCCGAGTGCACTCAACCTTGAGGGCTGCCAAGTGGGGTTTCCAGGTGAGCTTATCATCCACAGTCAACAGGATTGACAAACAAAATATTGTAACTTTTATACAAAAACAAAAACTCAAATAAAACACTCGAGTCCTTCATTAATTCATGTTTGAGTGAGGCTCCAAAATGCAGCGGACAGCAGAGCAAGACAATTCCAGTCCCAAAATCAACGAAAAAACGACAACGCAGTGGTAGAGAATTCAAAAAAGAATTCCCAGAAAGAAGCTCTGGAAATCATTACACATTAAGCACCAAACCAAGGGGAGGGAACTTGGAAATATCCTCTGGAACACTCTTGGAAACCATACTTCCTATCCTGTAAAAAATACTCCACATTACAGCGTGTGTGGTGAGAGATCAGGTTGATGTACATAGAGCACAATGGCAGCTACTAATACTCATTACAAGACGAGATACAATGGATAGCGTAACTTTCATTTATTTCTGAGATATTGAACTAAACTGTCTCAAAGGCTTTTCTTTCTCTCATGATTTCAGACAGCGTGAAGTAAAAACGTTTTGCTTACTTGACTCCTGTTGATTCATCTACGAGCTGAGCACTCATTATTTAATGATATTCTATTCTCATTGTTCTATAGTTACGAAAGTCAAATTTCCTAATAATGTTCAACAGGCAGGATTTAAATACCCTAATCTATAGATATAAGCTTTAAAAAAAAACATCTTTTGAAACAACCTATATAAACAAATATATTGAAATGTTTGAAACCATGACGAAGCAAGTATTAGTTCATTAACAGGTGCATACATTTAAAAAGACTACAGCATAAATTGGGTACAAAAACTATTGCATATAACACACAAACATGATCTTCATTTGTCTGCTGAAGAGCACAATTAAAAATAAGAGTATCAGGGATCCAAGCACTCTGACGTATTTGCTCAAATCTGCACTCATGCCGAATGGACAAATCAGATGCAGCGTAATCTTTAGTCGCAGTGCAATACGAAACATCAAAGCGATAATTATTGGCATGACAAGCACGAGAGTACCTCATCATAGGTCGGCACGGAGACGTTGAGGTGCAAATTTCCGTCACCGAGATGCCCGTACCCGCAGCACCGGATCACTCGGTCACCGAGGTGGGCCTTTGTTTGCTCAACCAGTGAATAAAACTCAGTCAGAGGCAGTGAGATGTCCTGTCTGCAGAAGACAAAACTTTTAAATATATATCTGTAGGGTAAAAATACCAGCGAGCTGCGTTTCCTTGTTTCGAGAAAGTGGAAAACTTGTTTTCATTCTTTAGACTGCCATTCTCACACAAGTCCTCAAAACCATGAATATTTTCAGACAAATTCAATCAAAGCTACTAGGATCTCTTTTTCCATGAATCATTCTAAACAGGAAGAGTAATAGAAAAATCTCTCTAATAATGTTAGCAACGCACTGCCACCTAAACGTCTACACTGTCAGCCCTCCAATACTGAGGCAAATAGAATGAGCCAAGTCAAAAGATTGCTTCCAGTACTAAAATAACGTCACTAGGCAACGAAAGAACAACTAATATGCGGTAAAGAAACCCCTAAGAACCGTAAGAGTAACCAAGTCAAATCATACCTGGATGCAAAAAAAAATCAGAAAAAAAAATCAGAACAAAAAGCGGTCCATCCATGCGGAGACTTACACAATAAGTTTCGTCTGCAACTGGTTTTGTCGACGTTGCGCCCTATTACCACAGTAGTTCATACTGTGGACAGTAAGTATACATTTTTTTTAATCCGAGAAGCGGGTAAGACCAGTTTGTATTAAGGCATAAATTCCTCGACAGCTAAAGATAGTTTGACCTGTGCAGTTGTAATTTCGAGGCACCTATTACAGAAGAAATATACTGCATACTAGGACTGTGCAATAACCAGTTTAATTACGTAAAACATAGTAAAGATGAAATTACCAAAGAAGGTCTAATAGATCCTCCTCCTGGATTAATTTAGTAATAGGCGCAACGGAGAGGTCGCATTAAAGAAGAATATTTCTCAACACAATCGAGATGAATAGTTTCTGAATTTTATTTCAGTATGCACCGGCAAAACGTGCGCTATTGGAATTCTAGTAACAAAAGTTGATATTCGTAGCGTAAATCATAAGGAAAGCTTCCCAATAAAAGGGAGAATTAACAATTTTTCAACCATTAATTTAGTACGAGTAGACGAAAACTTTCCAATAACTTTAGTTGATAAACATCACACAAGAAATTTCAACCATGTCATCAGGATACGAATCTTAAACAGCACAGTATGCAAATGAACCGACTAACTGGTAAGAAAGAAGTGGTCTACGCTTGCTCATGAAGATCGTTCGAAGTACGCAATAATGCCAAACTAACTTGAAAACATATCCATCGTGCAAGAGAGCCTCGGCTATCCTCTCCCTGAGCTGCCACATCTTGGCCATACGTGAGGGCTCGGTGGCGAGCGTGCCGTCCAGCACGCCCTCCTGCTGCATGCTCAGCTCCAGGAAAGCCTCCAGCTTCGCCTGGTCGTGCTCCGCTCTCGAGCCTGAGAAGAGGCGGCTCAGGTAAGTCGAGTTGAGTCGAGAAACTCATTACGCGCCCGAAGAAGACAAGTAATGGTAGAAGGTAAGGCTGAGCACGGGGGAATTCGGCAAGCGCCAAAAGGCAATCAATTGTAGAATTTAGAAAAAATTAGAATCAAGTAGTGAAGTTATGGTCTAATGTGAACATTGAAAAATCAGAGCTATAGAATTTCTGTTGCATTTTTCATTTTACTACGAGACAGTGCACGATGCTGCACTTGAATTTCAAGACAAGTACATTACCCAGTAAGTTATTTCACCGTCACAAGCAGTGAGAAAAACTGGTACAAAGAGTAAACAATTTTATACCCGCACTTCACAGGGGTACATTGTGTCTAACTCTGTAATGACAATTTACGAGAACAAACCTAAAAGAAGAAAACAAAAGAAAAAATGCAAATCGTTAATTATTGACAGTTAAGTCACCATACCTCGTAATTTTCCCATCCAAGTGACAACCATTTGACCCAGCGCCAGTACCTACCTAAAGAAGAACGGAGTGTCTGCAGAGCTCACCCGAGGTTTCCAAGAGGACGTAGAAAGGCGCATCACCGATAGGGCATTTCAATTTGAGGTTCGTTACGACGCTGTCCATGGCAGACGCATCCATAAATTCACACGAGCTGAGAATTTCGCCAAGCATGGACTTGGCCTGACGAGCGACAGTGAGGGCTGCGGGGAAGCTGTCCAGGCTGAGCATAGCGAGGCTGATGGCCTGTGGCCGCACGGGGCACTGCACCGCCACCTGCACGGGGCGAGAGGATCATCACACACTAATTTAACCTCTAACTACCCAAATTTATTTACTCATATTCTCCATATTACAACCTCTGCCTACTCATATTCCCAATATCACAACTACTGTTTACTCATATTCCAAAATCACAACCACTGTTTACTCAAATTCCCAATATTACAACCACTGTCATTAGACTGACGCTGGCATCAAGTTATCATCAACATCAGAATGGAGAGGGAACTGCCATCCGGCAGAAAGCTTTAAAAATTACATTAAGACATAAATTCGACAAGAAATAAATTGTGTTAGCATTTTTAGTGAGTGAGAAATACATGGCACGTGGGGCCGGTAAAGGTTAATCATAGACCCTGAAGGCATTGGTTATATTCTTTACCGCCATCACCATTCAAAATTACTCAACCATCGTATATTTTTCCTGGGTCAGTGTGAGGTTTACATCAATCTCAGAAAAGCTGCTTCAAGTACAGTGGAGAATGTTCATATGTTCATCAAACTATATTTCAACAGCAGCACTTTTTTATCTTTTCAAAAGTAACGAGAAAGTTTGCTCGGCTAGATGCAGAAGGTGAGCATCTCACTATACACTGAAGACATTTCCGAATTAAAACAACAGAGAATAAGCAAAAAACTTTTTCAATTGCCTTGGTAATGATGCCGAGCGTGCCCTCTGAGCCGATGAGAAGATGCTTGAGATGGTAGCCGGTGTTGTCCTTTCTGAGGGAGGACATGCAGTCCAGCACGGTGCCGTCTGCCGTGACCGCCTCCACACCCAGCACGGTCCCCTGCAGGCTGCCGTAGCGCAGCAGACGCAGACCACCTGCAGAAGTCGTGTTATAATTTCTCCCCTGCATTTCATCAATACAGTCGCCTTGTTACGGCATCAGCTGCGCGGTCTACTTCAAGTGTGAAGTGTTTCTCTAAAGCATGTTTCTTTCATCTTTAGCACTACTGTACTTCAGCATTACTGTGCTTTCACCTAGGACCTGCGTGACGGGATGATCTGCACGGTCTACTTCAAATATGAAGAGCTTCCTTAGAGCATGTTTCTTTCATCTTTAGCACTACTGTACTTAGAAATTACTGATAACTGATTGATTATAAGAAAGTTTGAGCCTCCCTTTACAGCAACAGAGATGTTCAAAGAGGGAACGTGGAATCTACGCACAAGGTGCATAAAAACAGTTAAGAGAGAAGTTCATGAAACAAGATAAAAGTCGAAGAAGAAAGTAGTAGGTGCTGAAAAACAAGACAGCAGTGAACCAAAAAAAAGATGGTTTGTAACAAAACAAAAAACCTTACTCCATTTCAACAAAAAGAAGGCCTACTTAAGAAATTAGTGTAAATCTTTAATAAACAAGCATTGAAGTACATACTTACAATTTATCTATTATCTTTGAGCTACAAACTTGTGCTACATTAGTTGAAGACGGCATTTAACTCCTTCATTCAGTAGTTCACTAATAACAAATTGCTTTCAATTTCCTTTTCCTAGAACTGCACTAAATGGACATCATTTTTATTTCCATTAAGTAGCAAAGCAATAGAATAGACTAGAATTCAGCAACAGGAACGAGTCAAGTGACCCATTCTCGAGTTGTCTCGGAGTCCCTTGCAGTCGCACACCAATCGCGCACAGGCACCAAAAACACATCAATTTCCACACACACAAGCAACAGTACACTAATGTTAACGCAGTATTTCTTAATGCGGCCATTACACAAAGTTTGGTTTGATGATTTAACAGTTTTCTTTGCATTATGAGTAATATTACGACAAGAATCACTTTTTGATGGCATATTGACGCTGCTATCCAAAGATGCATTACCAATGGAAAATTAAGTACATCGCATGAAGAAAAGATGCCTCTAAAAATACTGCTGAATTACGCGCAAAGTTAATTTCCTTGGAATTTCGGTCAACTCTTGTTCATAACCAGGGATTGCCAGCCCGGTTATGATGAAGACAATTTGAGCGTAAACACAGAGCTATAACTGAGAGTGGTTCTTAATCTCTTCCAACCGAAACAGTATTTATTTTACAAAGCCCTAATCATCTACCAATCACATCCCACATATCAGAGGTTTCTTCCAATCTTTTTAAAATTAAGTTACATGACCCAGATGATGACGCCAGCCCATCATACATACCTCAGTCTTGAAAGGAGATAAAGGCACTGTACCACATCGCTAACTCTTCCGCCAAGCACGCACAAAAGTAGAGAATTGTGATCTTGTTCCTGTGTAAATTAGCAAACTGTGGTAACTGAGAAGTCAACTTACCGGCATTGGTGGCGACGTTGCCGCCTATGTGGCAGCTGCCTTTGGCCCCCAGGTCCAAAGGCATCATAAGGCCGTGCTGCTCCAAGTGCTGGTCCACCTTCTCCAGCACGCACCCCGCCTGTGCCACAAACTCAAACTCACACAGGTGTTTCATACCTGCAGTCCCCCACCAAAAGCATTACATGGGTTCAACAAAAACGGGGTAAGTTAAGCGTTTATAATACAGAGTACTTTGTTCCAGTAACAACACCTGCATGCCAAGGTAGGATTAAAAATGGACTGATTTTTCATGTTTCACAGAGCACTTGCCAGGGTTTACACAGGTCCACACATGAAAATAACTTACTGTTGTATGCACTGTGAGAGTCGGAATCACTAAAGAAAGAAAGGAAGGAATGGAGGATAAGATGACCCAGCAAATAATTATCACACACATCTCGTCTTCCTGAACTCGAAATGCTCAGCTTTTAGGTTTGGTCCGTCTCATGTAATTACAACAGCGATTTTTGCATATTGAGCACCAGTACTCAAACACAATTACCTTGCACAAGGTACATTACAATTTTTTTTACATTTCCTGCATACATCTACATATTCAGCTTTGTAGTAAGAAGAAGACTCCGTGCATTATCATGAAGCTTATTCTACAATGGGTGATCAACATCGGCATGAGATAATATTCAAATTTTAATCACACAACCATATATTTAAGAATGTTAATCATTAAAAATCTATTGCAATGTACATACTCAGAGATTTTGTGAAGGACATATAGCCACTGCATTCGATGACCACATAAAAACGGTTTTAATGCATATATTTAAAGATTGTCTGAGTGAAATACTCCCACTGCATTCGATCACTACATAAGAAGTGATTTTAATGCATATATTTAAAGATTTTCAGAGTAAAACATTGCCCCTGCATTTGATGGTTTGAAAAATCGTGACGCCTAGAGTGCCAAACCTGGCACACAACGACGGCGCTCAGCGGGTCCACGCTCTCTATTTTGGACATGAGGGCTGTGGAGATGACCACTTCGTCAAAGACGGGCACACTGCCCCCCACCAGCCCCGTGTTGCCTCCTGCAAAGTGTGCATCATTAATTGGCAAAGTAACTATGGTGGGACGCCCTACACAGGCTGTGTCATCCTCAGACATATTGTTCATCATTAATTGGAGGGGCAACTATGGTAAGACATCATACACCGGCTGTGTCATCCCCAGACATTTTGGTCATCATTAATTGGAGGGGCAACTATGGTAAGACATCATACACCGGCTGTGTCATCCCCAAACATATTGGTCATCATTAATTGGAGGGGCAACTATGGCACGCTGCTACCACTAGCCATATGTTGTCCCCTGTAAGAGATGTCCTACATTAATTTCCGGAATTACTATGGCGGGATACCCTATACCAGCCTTGCATTATCCTCTGTATAAGACGTCCTGGAGTAATTTGAGAGATAACTCTCGTCAGATCAGCTCCTTTTTGTTCCCACTGAGAGATGTTTAACATTAATTTGAAATAAAAATCTGGTAGAACACCCTCCACCAGTTTTATGTTGCTCTTTGTACAAAATGTTCCTCATTGATTGGAGAGGTCTATTTTTTTAAAATCGCCTTTACCACATATACGTAGATTTCTATCAATAATGAAGTGAGGAACTTTGTTGCTCTGTCCAGTAATGGGCCAGCATCAGCCAGCATTGAAACAAACTCCATTTTCACTGAAGCCAATAATTCAGTTTTGAAATAAATTAAAAATTAAATTTTTATGAAATTTAGTCTTTAAAAAATTTCTATTTCTCAAATGACTGTATTCTATTTTGATTACACATCACTCAAGATTTCAATTCCAAATTCACCTTTATATTATATGCTGTGCGAACAACTCAAATCTGAAAAAAACACACACCATAAAATACAGTACATAGGTGAGAAACTTGAACACACTGATTAATTGAAACATATAATGAACAATACCTACACACATTAATTTTTCTCAATTGAGCAGTACACTATTTCATTAGTTGTGTAGATTTTTCAGAATTTTTTTACAAGTCAAGAGGGTTTCTGATAGATTCAAGAGTAGCTCATTGCAGAAGAAAAGAATTTTCAGCCCGGTAGTGCTCAAATGCAGCAATGCTACAGTAAGCAATCAAACCTGAAGGCAGTAGGTTAGACATTATAACAAGCTTCTCAGGAGGATTTTCTAAAATTTTCAAAACAGAAAATCAAGCATGATAAGTATACAAAAAATCTGTTAATTTCACAGCTTAATGAAAAAACATTATACTGTGGATGAAAAAAAAATGCACATCAAAAAGCAATGAGTACCTTGGGGACACACAGCAAGTCGCTTTGCATTGCAGTGTTTCAGCACAGCAGAGACCTCTTCAGTGGAGCGTGGCCGGAGGACTACGCTGCTCTCACCCCTCACCATACCTGCAAAAGTTTTCTGCATTCAGTTTTACAGAAAGTAAAGGTCTTTGAATGAGAAAATGCCCTTTATTATTTCACAACTAATCAAAATTTCTGTGAGTTTATACTCAAATAAAAAATTTAGAACAAATTAATTTATTAGAGTTGAAACATAATTTCTACACTATGAAAATTTAAAAGCCTGGAAGTAATGAGTCTGTCTGGAATTATAGAAGAGATGGCCCCTTTGTTAACAATAATCAATGAATTAATTAATTGAAGGGAAAATTTTGCCTGCAAAAGTTCTCATGGCTGTGATAAGCACTTCATAAAAGCTATATGATGACAGTAATAACGGGATATCTGGATGTATATAAAACTAACCCAAGTAATAGCTTTCATATTATTGAGTCTGAAACTACCAGCATTAATTTGATACTCATACAGAGGTGTCTATAATGATACAAATAAATTGACCACACATATTCTTGTTGTCCAGTAACTGTAAAGTTTTATAGCTAAAGTTTCTGCTTGATTTTCACCTATTGTTGTACTTAATCTAGATTATATACAACTTATTACTATGATGACAGCATACTTTAATTATCAAAAACATGTACACAAAATGAAATGTCTTTTGGTCAACTTAAAGTTTCAAAAATTATTTTATTGTTTATTTCACATCACATTTTATGTCTTGACAATATTGACAGTTGACAATGAGCGTGGCTCAACCAACATGAAAAGCAATGGTAAAAGCTAAAAATGTAAACTTATGGTAAACAGTACACTTACGTAGCCAATCAGTATTGTAGCTCTCAAGATCAGATGTAAGGACACCTGAGTCTCCTACAACTGATCTGAAAAAATTTAGGTCTTCAGGAGTGATGGAGCCATAATTCCCGCGCTGCACTGGGTACCTGAAATAAATGCCACAAAATTAAAATAACTCTTCTACTTGCATTCTAATGATTTGACAAAAATAAAGATTAAAATTACTTGATACTATTAGGTATAAATCAAATACAGCTAAACAGTTTCTTTAGGTTGATTGGAAAGGCTACTTTCAATTGATTTTCTCTGTTAAACTAATAGAAAGTTCATTCATAACTAATATGTAAAAATTGAATTAAATATACATATCTATGAAAGTACTTTCAGAAAAGAAATTAAAAGCATAAACAATCCTTTCATACAGCATATCATAATTTAATCAGCTTTAACAAAATGTACAATAAATCTAATCAGCTAATAGCTGTATTTTGACATTTCATAGGGTAAAGGATTTGAAATTGAAAAGGATTCTAAGCTTATACAATAAATGCTAAGTGTATTACATTTGTAAATACATAAAAAATAAGAAAAGAATACATATATTGAATATCCAGTTGAATGATAACAATGTAAAATTCTTACTCACCTTTTGTGTGTCAGCTCAACATTTTTACAGAAACACTGTGAAGATGAAAACAATTGCCTGGTCTGTTGCATCTGACATCCTGGCAACTTTTGTGTCTGAAGTAAAAATGGAAATACAGACAAGTGTCTCACACTAGCTTCACTTGATAAAGCTCTGCAGGTACCAAATATTTTTTGACGAACAGGTAATTTTTGCATTCTATAAACAAAATGCATGGTGTATTTCTCTGTGGAAAACAAATCAACATAGCTAAGTTAAGTAAGAACTTGACTTAATAAAAATCTATTAAAAACTCCCAGGTATACAAAAGCTTCTACTTTCTATCATTAAAAAAAATTGTAGAAAGTATTTTAGAACAATTTTTTCAGTTCTACACAAACTATGTTCTGCTTTTTACTTACTCTAGCCAATACACAATACATGGATCCTCAAGACAAAGCTACAACTTCAAATAAAACTCTGATCAATAAATAGTCCTATATTTTTATTAGCATATATCACAGTGTTCGTAATCTCACGTGCAATGAAAAGGATTTCTTAGCATTTATTATGCATTTACCTATAGAAAATCCCATAAAAATACTTTCAGAATTGCGCACTTGCGGATTCTTGAACATGCGTCCGCTCACGTCAGTTACAAACAAACCGTAGGGTGAGTTGTTTAGGTGTGAACTTTTCCTTGTAAATACTTATTCTCGGTGAAATTTATGGAAAAAATACACAATAACACATAAAAAATTTGTGTAAGTTGCCACCAGACACCTTACACCTCACAAAGAAGGTAATTATTTGAGTTCTTATTACTCTATTTGTGGGCCTTTTTTAGTCCAATACCTGTCAGCTGATCTAACTCCGGAGCCCGTCATGAATCCGCTTGGGTGCAAGTGCTAAAATAATTGCTGTTAAAAATTTGATAAAAACGATTATTTTATATGACATTCATGCTCCACGCTAAAAGCATGAAGCTTAAGCGTTTGTGCTTGATAAAATATTTAGTCTCTCGATTTATTCTTAATTTAGATACAATTTTCGAAATTGTCTCAAGTTTGCTCCGATGCAATTTAGACCGGCATTTCTACTTATCTTCGATGTATGGATGCTGGTTTTACCATGTATCAATTGAAAAATGAAGTCTATGTGTGAATAATGATTCATAGGTATTTTTCATGGATGTCGAAAAGATACAAATTCACTACCTAAGTCCTTTCAAAAATAATCGCGTAACTTGGAAACAATTAGTACACAAATATGTATCGTAACAATTAATAATATTTTCAATTCTTTCTCTATTTTGTTGTCCGCTTGTAGCAAGTTGGCTTAGGAGAGTGCAAAAACTTATTCATTCTCAGTTAGCGCACAGAAAACTGATTAGAAAACGTACGGTCACGTCTTGCAATTCCGTGAGGGTCATTTTTTTGTGGGGCGTTGTCTAACTATTCGTTTGTAAATAATCCTGAGGACTGTTGCACAACTCAGAGTCTCAGCGAGGAATGAAAACTCATTGTATGTTGTGAGGTTTATTTCAGGCATGTGTGAGGGGCTGGTGAGTTGTTTTAACTTTATGATTATCGTGTGCAAAAATATTTTTTGTTGCGCTATGTCATTATTTTTAGAAGAAAATAAATAACACTGGGTGAAAAACAAAACCTTGGGGTGCTACAGAGTAAAATAGGTATTCACTTGGACTATGTGAATTGTAAATCTTGAGCAAAGTTTATAAGAAGGAATCGTTTTTTAACTTATTCTGAAAATGTATCATTCCCGTTCATTTTTTCGAGTTGGTGATTGTTTGCCCTTGTGTCTCCAATTGCATTGTTTGCGGCAATTTCATTCAGTGCGGAAAAGAGCGTTGTTTCGTTTTTGCAGGCATTATTTTATGTGGTACAGCGTGTGCACTGCTCATGTAAATGTTTTATTAGTTCTCTTAATGCCTTCCTTACCTAAACGAGTCTCTATTGAGTTGAAAAACACGACAGCCATCACATGGCTGCAACCATCACTTGGTAGCTGCCACGCCCGAATCTCTCAGCCTTCACATAGAAGGAGCCGCACGTACGTGTTGCAGCTATCACGTTGTAGCAGCCATCACGTGGCAATAGCCATTACGTGACAGCACCCATCACATGGCAGCAGCCATCACGTGGCAATAGCCATTACGTGACAGTAGCCATCACATGGCAATAGCCATCACGTGACAGCAGCCATCACATGGCAGCAGCCATCACATGGCAGCAGCCATCACATGGCAGCAGCCATCACTTGGCAGCAGCCATCACGTGGGGAAGCGTTTGCATAATGTCTGAGGCTTTGCTGTGGGCCCTTCAACTTCGCAAATTGAATCTTCTTCACAGCTCAAGTTTTAATTTTCTTGGGTCTCAGTTTCGGTAGTTGCAAGAGATTATCCCTTCCCTCTCTTTACTTTTTTTCCTTTCAGCTCATATTTGCACGTCTTATACCTTCCTGTTATTTTTCCATTCCGTTCTTAACTGTTTTCATTCTGGTTATTTCCTTCTTTTGCCGTTAGTGTTTTTTTTTACTTTGGTGTAATCTACATTTGTATTTTCAACTGCAGCGTACCATTTTTTGCACTTTTACATTCACATCCCTTTTTGACATTGTTCATTCTTTTACATTCTTCGACTTCATTTATTTTTTCCTCATTTTATGTTTTCATTCAATTTTCTGGGGGCTCATTTTTTAGGCGCTGTCTCATTTTAGGATGTTCACATCATCGCCCTCATCCCCCCTGCGTTGTGTCTCTTGTTTCCTCGAAATTTGCGTCGCAGCAAGGTGCCTGCGCAGCCCCTGCGTTTGGTCTTATTTAGCTGCAGCTCTGAGCTACTGTTCTCTATAATGCATCAAATAGATTCTCGCTTAGCGCTTCAAGAAAGGGAGTCCTGCCGGGGCTATTGAGCTTCGATGGTTTGCGCGCTTCCGCGGTGCTGAGGAGAGACATATCGTCTGGGGAGACTCGGTTGCTGCTTGCGTGCTTACGAAATGGAGAAAAATTTGCCGGGCTGTATTCACTCAGGTCGAGATTAGGAGCTGATGCAGTTCATGATATTGAGATGGTGTAAGAGATGGAATGATTGTTGCTTGAGCTATCCACGCGCGTTAGTGCTTGGGAATAAGGGGTAATATTTGGTATGTCGTTTAATTGTATCTGGCTGTCAGATATTATTCCGAAGTTAGTTAATTTAAATGCTTCCCAGTCAAACTTTTTCGCTGGGTAATCTATGATATAACTTCTGGGTGGGGCGGAAAAAATTGAAGATGCATTGGCGAAGAAGTTTGACTGGGCTAGTGATGTCTAGATTATTTGATTAAGTTCAGTAGCTATATTTAGGAGCGTTTTATTTTCTTTTTATGCTCGTTGCACGTGTTGCATTTGTTGATTTATTTTTTCTCGGGCTAGACAGGTGCGCTCTGTTAGCATTCTCTCTCATAGTTACGCACAAAATTTGGCTGAATTAGCAGCTAATTTTATGATGCAGCAAGAAAAACATTAATGAACATGTACTCAGTTTTCACCATACAATGTTACGTTGCTAAAATTGTTAGCATGGGTTTGGAAACAGTTTGCGTTTGATTATTCAGTGAAACTTGGTGTCGAAGTTTGGTACTTGATATTTTCAACCTGTATAAATGTTATTCTTGCGTACAAGTCCATTCAGGCTAGCATCGTATTATTTCGTTTACCATGACTTCGTGAACGTGGCTTTTGGTGTGGACTAAATTTGTAGAGCGTTGCAAGTACGTTCTGCATGGCAACAGTGGATCAAGGAACTCGTTCGAAATAAAACTGAGGCATGATGAGGGGTTATATGAAATAACAGAACAAAACGGTTTGTTTCTAGTAAAATAAAAAAAGAGCAGCTATTGTTTTTAAGATTTTCCAACACAAAGATACTCAGTTAGTAAAACGTACATGTGTGTCATAACAGCTCATGTCAAGGTTTGTATAAAAGGTTGAGAGAAAAGCTTAGAAATGTATTGCCATTGTGAAGTCATTCTTGGATAGAAAATCCATTTGAAAACTATAGTAATATGCGTCCTGCTATAGTAGTATATGCCTATAGAATGAGTGTATCCTGCGTAGTAAGAACTATCAAAAAATTATCACCTGGGGTTGGTGCAAGACAGCGCCGAAGAAAAGGACGGGATCAAATTTCTATAGAGCTGTGCAGTGTAGAGAGCGTAAGGGCTCGTGAGGAGCGTAACAACGTAGAGTGTGTGAGGCTCTCTTATGCCAGAGGCCAAAACCAGAAATATTTGTAGCGCTTGAATTAACCCTCATTTTAGGAAACATGTTCTGCGCTTGCATTTACTTTCAAGTTTGAAAACAATAACGTGAACAGCACTTGAATTCGTCTTCTAATTAGAAAACAATGACATGTCCGGCGTTTGAATTTATCTTTTGATCAGAATAAACTTACATGTGCAGCGCTTGAATTTTGCCTAATCAACAAGTGTGCAAAATGCCTGAGAAAAAAGTGGTGAAATTGAGAAGGGACACATTATGGAAATGAGCAACATGGAGAAAGGGCGGAGTGCGCTCCCACGTGGCGCGTCCAGACGCAAGCACTGAGGGAACAAAGGCGCGTAGGAGGCCAGGCCGAGGGAGGGGAGGCCCTTGGTAACAGGGCCTCTTTCGTGCGCCTCTCGAGTACTGCGCTCACCCTCACTCTTTTGTTTTGTGACCTACATGTGAGGCGGCGCTGCTCTCCAAAATATGTTTGCCCCCGGCTGGAAATTTTCTCGTCGCCTTGCTAGAGTGCGCTGAAAGTGCTCTGGTAACGTTTGTGTCAGGGTCTCAACTATTCGTAAAATTTTGTGCACTTTTCAAAAAGGCATTTGCTTGTTGAAAAGTTCCTGTATTTGTTTTTCTAATTAGGACCACAGTTCTTATTGAAGAAAATATTAACGTGCGACGGCGAACGGTAATGAAGCTAAGACTGAGTTTGCTATAACGTGTTATCCTATTTTCTGGGAAAAGTCCACAGAATGATAATTCCATTTAGTTTTTTTGTCAAATACATATAATTCATTTCCTGTAAAATTGTAATAATGGACATGTTTTACACGTACAAACAATTGTTTGCAACACGTGGTGTAGATCAGATCCAAGTGTAAAATTTTCTAATTAACATGTCAAACTTCTCGATATGCTTACGAGAGATCGGTTAAAAGATGTGGAACTTAATATGTAACTCTGATGACGTGGCTATCGCAGCGTCATATAAATGTGTAATTTTATGAACATTTATTTAATCTTTACTCTTTACAGGTACAGATCACATGTTTCGTTGAAATGTACTTGAGAAGCAGGTCGTCCCCGATGTTTCTCCACCGACGGCGTATACTGACGCTGTGTTGCGTTCTGCAGGGTTTTAAATTTCATTTTTTGAATGATATTCGTAATAAGAGTGTATCAGTGATACACTCTTACTATATCGCACTGTATCCCTGATACACTCATACTTCCACTACCCGACACCGTCCAGAATAATGTAATTAGGTCCTGAGCTACATTCAAATGTGTCCGTTTTAATAGCCTGAAGAAAAAATCTCTTGATGAATCTCGATGTACAACAGCCTTGATGCACCTCCTGAACTCTGTTATTAAAGCGTTATAACTTGAAAGAATTCAAAAGAATTTTTAAAGAATTATCACATGAGTGTCTTAAGAAGTTCAGTGGTGAAAAGTTCAATGGGTGCAACTGAGCTTATATGTAGCGCTCGTGGAGTCATACTCCTGCAAGGACAGACTGAAGTGTTGGTGTGCGTGGGTGTGACTGTAGGGTAGTGTTGTGCGCTGGATGTGTTTGTGAACAACGTGTGCTGCTGGTGTTCGTCACCTATATACATACATACATACATTCATCACATACATACATTCATCACCTACATAGGTGTTCATCACCCACATCGGTGTTCATCACCTACATAGGTGTTCATCACCTACATAGGTGTTCATCACCTAAATATATACAATGCATACATTTAGCTGTGCTGAATGTATTCATGAACGGAACCACAGTGTGTTGCAACTCTCTGTACTAAGAAGCGCGATGACGCGTGTTCTGTCCATTTCTCAGTACAATTTACCTCCTTAAAGGGGACTGAGATGTATCTATTTGTAACCGCAATTCTATAGAAAAGTGTTATGTGATTTATCGAGAATGTAGATAAAATCAACGGTAGATGGCACTGAAATCTCGTTCCATGACAATGATTTGTAATTTCACTTAGAATAATGAATTTCTGTGTTATATCGTTCCACGCAGTTCTCCCGTCGTTTTGAAGACAGTCAAACCATATCTCTGAAGACGTCCCGCGGTAATGATCAACTGCTGCATCACAGCCAACCTGCTGGTACCCGTGTGTCTCAATTAGAGCCTGACCAGCGCATCTATAGTCACACGTGGCACTGTTTCTATTGTGCTTCAAGTCATGACTAACTCATTTTGTAACGTTAAAATGGCATGTGACTAACCCAACCGGTCACACGCATGACGTGGCCAGCACATTACGTCTCTGCATAGTGTCAAAATGTGCCATCATGTGTAATCATTGATCTAAGGAGACGAAATTTGCAAAAAATGCTGTTTGTTTTCTCAATTTTGAACTTTAAACTCGACCCTCTAGTGCTGTAGCTGCGATGTTGAATGAATAACTGCAGCGATTTAAAAGGGAAAACTAGAATCGGTGTGGTATGCTGAAAGACTTACTGCAGTAATGCTGAAAAACATCACTAGCAATGATAACCATCGTGCCCTAGAGCGTGATTATACTTGTTTTACGGAAGATGCGTTAATTTATTCAGAACGCTCAATATTCCGATATTCATAGGTTCATTGTCATGGATTCGAATTGGAGAGAGGGCATAATATTGCCTTCTACAGGTATAGAGCATAATATTGCTCTCCACAGGTATAGAGCATAGTATTGCTCTCCACAGGTATAGAGCATAATATTGCTCTCCACAGGTAGGGCATAATATTGCTCTCCACAGGTAGGGCATAATATTGCTCTTCACAGGAAGGGCATAATATTGCTCTCCACAGGTAGGGCATTATATTGCTCTCCACAGGTAGGGCATAATATTGCTCTCCACAGGTAGGGCATAATATTGCTCTCCACAGGTAGGGCATAATATTGCTCTCCACAGGTAGGGCATAATATTGCTCTCCACAGGTAGGGCATAATATTTGTCTCAAATGACTGATTTACACTTAAATTGGCTTCCTGTGTTAATATCAATCTAACACTCAGTTTAGCGCTATCGAAATAAAACCTGTGTTGAAATTCAGCTTTGAACTTTGGTGAAATGCGAGCAATTTGTATTAAGCGCTGTATTGTTCGTTATTTCATTATCAAACAATGTTTGCCAATTCTCATCAAAGTTTAATTCTAATGTCCTACCCCACAGTTCTCTTAGTGTTCTATAATGTATCTATTTAACGCATCTATTGTTACGTGTTGTTCAAAAATTTAAAAAGCGAAAAATAAAATTCTAAACATTTATGGAACGTTTCGGGATAAATCCCATCATCAGCTGAAAAACACGATTTGAAATAAATTTGATTAATAACAGATACAAACGGTTCACGAGATTATAATAAATTAAGTGGAAATGCACAATGGAAAAGAACTAGATGTATCATTCAGAGCTGGTCTACCCTTTAAAATATGCAGTGATTCTAAAATGCGTACGTCACTAAAATTTAACCCCTGACCTATGATTGAGAAATTATTATTTGCGATTAGTGAATTACAGTTATCGGCGTGAATACGGATTGCAGAATGGGGTGGTTGTCCTAGCCTTGATCCTGTGCGGTAACTGACTCCCCTATGCTCTACGATCCTCTGTCCTAGGGTGATGTGTTTGATGCGAGTTGTTGTGTGCCGTGATGTGTTTTGATGTGCCCTGATGTGTTTGATGCGAGTTGTTGTGTGCCGTGATGTGTTTTGATGTGCCCTGATGTGTTTGATGGGAGCTGTTGTGTGCCGTGATGTGTTTTGCATCGCGGTGCTGCCGCTCGTCCCTCCATTGACTCCTGCATGAAAGCGCCGTAATTTGCTTTGACGAACCCGCGCGTGACGCTCTGTTTTGAACCGTTCTTTGGCTTTCACTGAGGCGGCTTCAATGACAGAGATTCTGCTTTCATCAAATTAAACTATTCAAAAGTTCTACCGCGAGAAAATTATGGGGTAAAAATATGAATTGTGTAAACGAAGACGGAGGTTTTTTTGGAGCTTGTCGTGCTCACGTTTTGGAAGTTGCAATGGTTGATCGAATTGAGATGCAAACATCCTAATTTTCAGGACTGGTTAATTTTATTTAGGGATAAAGTGAATGTTTCCATAAATTAAACATTTTCCAGTGCGTGTGCTAATGCCGCACAAAGTTGTCTCTCATAGATGGAAAGTGAATTTCGCGACGTAAACAGTGTGTTGATGTTCAAATATGACATTTTCGATAAACATTATTCCTTGAACTTTTGCACTGACTCTACTGAATGGATCACTGCAGCAGTGCTGAATGTATCACTGCAGAAGTAGTGAAAAGTCGACGCTATGTACTGCAAGAATCTCAGCAGTAATGCTGACGAAAAGATCTCGATGTGATAGTTATATAACTACACTGAGAGAAATTATTGAGACACCTGTGTGTCTCACGCGGTTATTCGAAATATTTTGATACACAGTAGAATATTTCCGTTGAATACATATTAAAGTGGTTGAGAGAGTTAAAATACATATTCACGTTTCAAACGGCTAAATTTTTTTTGTAGAAAACCGAACTGTGTTTAGATTTTGTGAATGAAGTACAATTCTCTTAAAAACCCAAATACCTTCACTAATTTTTTTTCTATTTCTCAGACGTTCTTAGACGTTATCTGTACATTAGTGTACTCAGTGACACGTCTGATAAAGTGAAATATTTATGTGGAATAAAATTTATTTACGTTCAAGTGTGTCATGGTTGACACACCTAAGTGTGTCGTATCAGCCCATGACACACAAAAGTGTCTCGGTTTTGGGACAAAATTCTTCTCAGTATATGATAATACGCTCAAAAACCGTGACAGCAGAGCCGAAATAACAACGTGGCAATTGTGCAAGATTCTTTTTAGCAATACTGAATTAATCGTTATCGCAATGCTGAACAAATCGTTGAAGCCGTTGTAATAATAATATGGTACCCATGTAGAAAGAATGAGCGTAAAATTGCTATAGCAAAAGTTCCACGGTAGCCACGTAGCAAGAATGAGAGTAGAATTCATCTTAAAATATTCATCGCTTGTTACGGTTGAGAACATGACCCATCGGGGACCTGTTTGCGTGGGGACGATCGCTTATTGGCTATGAAGGAGGGAGGGCGTGACGTCACCGCCACAGCCCGCCCCTCATCTGTCTCTCGTTTCCCTTACATTCTCGTGTAATTTAGATTGATGGGCGGGCTGCTGGTGTCGCCTGCCCACGTGTTGTGTCCGGTGATAACCTCATTCAATGTACAGGGTCGACACAATAATGGAGGTCTTAAATGTGTTCTACAGTGTCCTGGTATAAGCAATTTTAATTAAGCTCTCAAAAGTTAGTTTATTTTTGAGTGTGTTGTTTTAATATTAATATCACCTAATTTTTGCTGATTTTTGAAAGATTTTTCCGGATCAGTTTTCTGAAATTTATTGAAACGAGTCATCCGTCATAGTTTCCAAACAGTTGTTTTGTTTATGCTGAGTTAGCAGGAGATACCTTTAATGAAACGGTTGAACTGTGATAATTAGTATTATTTTATATACGATGTTTCACCACCGAAGACGCTACAGTAAACCGCTTAAAACGGTGTAGCTGTCTAAACGGTTGAATTGTTTAAACTCTTTTGAACGATTGAACTGTGGGCGTAATTAGAGGCAGGATCTCAAAAGCAAAGACAAATCAAAATGAAGAAAACTTTATACCTTGCTTCTCTTATTTTCTTCAATCGCTGTATTTTGATGGAGGTTTCAAGTCACCACCATCCGCTTTCAACAGCAGTCGCTACCTTCTGATTTGGGTTAAAGCTTTTTGCAGCAGCTGTCGTGGATTCATTGAAATTTTATCGAGAGAATGTTGATTAAATTGTGTGATATCAGGTTGGTATTTAAAGTTGGTAATAACATCTCTCTAGAGGTATTCTTTACTAATAGTAAAGCTTTCGAGCGTAACTCGACTCTTCTTCAATGTCTGGACTGAGTTATAAATTTGTACAATTTTTCTATTATTCGGTCGGTCTTTAGTTCAAAGTCTTTTTCCGATGGTGAAAATCTCATATAGCCTGTTTCCTTTGGTTAATGACACTGAAAAGATTTTTCGCCATGTTTGTTTTTCCAAAATTTATCGGTAGATTTGGAAGGTTTCTTCGGAAAGTTGTTAAATTTTGTTAATATAAGGGTGCTGACTGTGTCTGTGGAAGTTAAAATTTCGCTCGAGAAAAGGAACCTTTACGAAGACATGTGCCTTCGCAAGTGAGCAAATTTCTTGCTAACACTCCCGCCTCATTCGTTTTCATTACATGCATCAATGTCAATGTAGGTTAATGGGTGATGCGAACACTACCGTGTGGCGGTGCAGGACTCCTTGCTCATTAGTAACAAGACTCTAGCTGACTTAATCGTCAGGATGCTGAGCGTTCTGCCACTAAGAGTGCGATTGTTTCATTAGTGAAAGAGTTAACCATTCAGGCTCTAAGAGTGCGATCTCTCGTTAGAGAAGGAATTAAATGCCCAGCTTCAAAGAATGCGATTTATTTCATTAGTGAAGGAATTAAATGTTCAGCTTCTAAGAATGCGATTTATTTCATCAGTGAAGGAATTAAATGTTCAGCCTCTAAGAACGCGATTTATTTCATCAGTGAAGGAATTAAATGTTCAGCCTCTAAGAATGCGATTTATTTCATCAGTGAAGGAATTAAATGTTCAGCTTCTAAGAATGCGATTTATTTCATTAGTGAAGGAATTAAATGTTCAGCCTCTAAGAACGCGAATTTTTTCGTTAGTGAAGGAATTGAATCGTCTGTGCGCACAAGGGAGTATTTAAATCGTATCAAGAACCCAGGTACCCGTTTAAGAATACCCATTAAGCTGCTGATAGGTTCTGATCCTTCTTGCCTATAAATTTCATGAAAATGAGCCAATCTCCTAATGCCTCGCTGCCTTATGCCCTCGTAGTGTCTGTATCCAGTGTTTCCTGGTGTTCGTTTCCTTTCTACTTTTTTCATCCATAAGTTTGTTTTTTGTTTGTCCTTTTGTCTTTTGAATTTCATTTTTTCTTTCGAATTTCATTATTTTGGGGCTCTTTTTGTTAATTTTTCTCGCGAAGTTTGTTCTCTCTTTGTTCTTTGCTAAATTGCAAATGTGTTTTCTAAATTATGTGAATTTGCGGCTAATGTGAGCGAGATGAAAGAGTGCCACAAGGAAAATAATCACGTTTAGAATCTCGTACGTTGAAAAAGTTGAAAATAATGGTCACCTAAATGTCTAATTCCACGTTTAGCCTATTGTAGTCCGTACAGGTTTTTGAAGAGAAAGTTTTGTCGTAGCGAAGCAAAGAAAATATGTTGAGCACAATTTCAGCGCTATTGAAATAGTTCAGCGTCACTGCTATCTGTGAAATAAACTCATTTCACATAATTATTCTCACATGAAATACTTGCGAAGAGCAGCGCAATGTGGTAGAGTAGCCGTGATTCTCTATTATCTGCAGTGCGCACAGACGGGGAGAAATGTACGTGTTGGGCTTCGTCATTGTTTTAGAACTGAATCCGAATATTATCGGCTTCGGTTGATTCAGGTGATGCTTGTATTGCTTCATTTAATTGTATCCCTGCTACCGCACGGAACAACCTTCATAAATCTAAAATTTGTGACGTTGATGGTGATGAATTAGATGAGAGACTGCAATTAAAATGCTCTCTGTAATGTTGGTGCGGTTATAAACTCGAGTTCCAAGCCGACTGAACACTGAGTGTTGTTATTTTTTAAATGATAAACACGTTAAAATTTATTAATTTGTTCGCTATCGCATGAGAAGAGACGAAAGCAGCTGCAATGCTTCGTCTGCCAGAGGCTGTTTGCATTGCATTAGCTCACGTGGTCTTCTGCTGAACTCAAAATTTAACTTGGAAACTTTTTAATTTGATACTTTGAAAGTTAAATTCTAGATGCGCTTGGTTGAAATTTCCTTAGAGGTGAAGAGTAGTAATCGTGCGTTGGTGGGAAGTAGTAATGGTGCGTGCATGCGAGAAAAATTTGACAGCATTTACTTGATTAGAAAATTCAAAAAATTAATAAGTCTCTGCACGTGTTTCTCACTTACTGTTTGCTTAATTTAAAAGGAGACGCTTAATTATCTGTTCAATTCATTTTGTTGCGTTTAATTGAATGTTTTTGGGCAACTTGAACTTCAAGCTTTCTAATGTTTAGACGGAGAGAAGAAATTCATTATTATTTGCTTTACCCGTGTATTTCAAAAAGTGTAACAGCGCAGTTTTCAGAGTCTGGCAGGCTGATGTGCGCAAATTTTGCCTTAATTCTAAGCATTATAGGAAAACGAGAACAGCTGAAGCGGCGGTGCTTGTGTTGTTCTTGCAAGCGCAGCGTGTCTAGAGGGCGTCAGAAATTGCGTAGGGTAATGTTGCGTGTAGCGCAATGAATTTTTGCTGATCCTGTCTGGCGATTCGAAGAAATAGGAAAGCTATTTAGTTGAAAGAGCTATTATTGAGCTTAACGATGTTGAAGTTAGAATGTTGAGGCTACTCGTGGAATGACGCAGATACTTTAACAGCACAGACATATTCTAGTGGCTCTAGTGGCAATGGTACACATTCTAGTGGCACAGAAAT
>JACJUY010000485.1:89183-110609 GCA_014220935.1 Platorchestia sp. MABIK | reverse complement strand
AATGACACACGCACCGTAATGGCACAGGCCTCGTAATGACACAGGCACCGTAATGGCACAGGCACCGTAATGACACAGGCACCGTAATGGCACAGGCACCGTAATGGCACAGACACCGTAATGGCACAGACACCGTAATGGCTCAGGCACCGTAATGGCACAGGTACCGTAATGGTACAAGCCACGTAATGGCACAGACACCGTAATGGCACAAACACCGTAATGGCACAGGCACCGTAATGGCACAAAAACTAATAGCACACGGGTAAATAAAGATCTACCGTGATGCCGTAATAAAGAAAGACTTGACGGAAAGATACGGCCGAGCGAACAGCGTAACTGGAGTCTTTTAATTTCACACACGACATAATCTATCTTATTTTCATAGCACCTTATTTGTTTTCTTTTCTTGCTTTCATTTTTTTTTTCTTCTTGCACGATCTCCCCACGGAATGGTACAGCTGCACAAGTTTGTGCGCTGGATGTTCGTGCCTGCAGTAAAGCAATGCTTCACAACGAAGGTTGTGCTTGCTCTACTCCCTGCCTGGGCAGCTGCAGGTTTTGTGTGTGTTGGTGAGCAGAGTTCATTTACTCCCCCAGAGTTGGGGGTCGGAGAGGTGGGGGTCGCTCGATATGCTCCAACCCCCCCCACCCCCCGTGTCCCGCTGTCCGGCGTGTGGGCGACTGTCCGGCGCCAGCCCCGCGATAGCTCAAAAATATCACGCTTATTCCAGCCCAATTTGTGCGTGGCATGCACGCGTGTCTCTCTTGCTCTGTCTCTCATGCTTAGTCGCTCTTGTGCTCTCATTCTTGTTTGTCCTCTCTTGTTTATTCTTTCTTGTTGTGTCTCTTTCTTTTGTAGTCTTTCTTGTTCTGTCTCTCTCTTGCTTAGGCCTTCTTGTTGTGTCTCTTCCTTGTGTAGTCTTTCTTGTTGTGTCTCTCTCTTATGTAGTCTTTTTTGATGTGTTTCTCTTGTGTAGTTTTTCTTGATGTGTTTCTCTTGTGTAGTTTTTCTTCTTAAATCTCTCTCGTGTGTAGTCGTCTGTGTATTGTCTTCGAGTCTTAATTATTACTGCCATGTCTTTTTATCGTCTAATTTATCCTCGGGCTTTTCAGTCACTCCCTAATTTTACCTCAGTTACTTGTCTTTGCATATATCTCCTCAATGTTTCTTGCTGTGTGTCCTCGCTTGTAAATGATCAATGAACGCAGATGAATCCGTCAGAAACTTTTTACTCTTTGTTAATTAACTCTATGTGTATCGGCAGGTTAAAGAGCCACGTGCTGCTAGAGAAATCAAGTCTTGGGAGTCGGCTGAGCTGTTCAGAACAGAGCGTTGAAACCAAAATGAATTCACTGCATGGCTAGAATGTACATGTTTTAGCTCGTCTTCTATACCTCCTTCTAACCACAATTACGAAAAGAATCTCATTGACGTTGGTTATAATCTCGGTATGTGTACCGGGATTATAATCTCGAAAATAACTTTGATCCATGGTAAAGTTCACTGAATGTTGCGTGAGAATACCTGAGCAATTTCGACGTCTGGTTAGCATCGCACCCAGAGCGGCGAGCGAACCTTTTTTCGAATCCTGAATTCCAGTAACAAGATAAAAACATCTCTCTGATAGTTACCAAAAAATCATCATGAAAATTTTATTCAAAATTACGCACGGCAAACGTGCAGGGGCTGTTTGCTAAGTGCTTCTGTTATGTTTCCTCTGAAACAAAATAAACTCACAATTTAATATCAATAATGGCTCAGTTGCGCGAATGTAATCTACTAATTTTAAAATATGATTCTTGTTTCACTGAAGAAAAGTGCACTCTACCCTTGTACACTGTATATGAGGTTCAAATAACACACATAGCTGCTCAAACTGGTGCTAAGCAGGAAGATCGCGTCACTGATGCTCGTCAGTGTCAAGGCAGGGAACACTGAGTCATGAAGTAGGGAAGTTGACCAATGAGAGGCACAGCAGCGCCAGGACTGCGCAGGCCACACGACCTGCACACACGCAATCCTGCACTGCATCTCTCC
Organism: Platorchestia sp. MABIK; assembly: GCA_014220935.1. NCBI lineage: Eukaryota > Metazoa > Arthropoda > Malacostraca > Amphipoda > Talitridae > Platorchestia > Platorchestia sp. MABIK. The sequence goes on along the minus strand of JACJUY010000485.1, from coordinate 108,568 downwards.
ACCCCTCCCACCTTCCTCCTGCTTTTTTATTCCCCTCATCCCACTTTCCTCCCCTGATCCCCAGACCTCCTTCTCGGCACCCCACCAGTGCTTCCATGTCTCACCCCCACCCCCTGAAACTGGGGAGCTGAGAGCTTAAGCCTCAACTTTCAACCTGGTGCTTTTGAGGGCTTAAAAATCAACTAGGATGAACGCTTGACCCTTGAATTTGCATGCATTTGCGTTAAAAAAAATATGCTTGTATGAACGGACGGTAATTTATTAGCGAGCACTTCCATGTAAAATAATGAAATGTTTCAAATTCATTTTGTTTGGTTTAAGGTCTAAGTTCAGTGAAAATACTGGACAAGAAAATTAGGTATAAATTGATGTAAAAATTGTTCGTTTTTGTTTAATGGTGCTGTGCTGCCTCAGCACCGGAACTAGACACGTGCCACACAAGACAGCGTCGCAAGAGATGCCAACCACAGCTTCCTTGCGCGTCCGGACGAGGCTCTGAAGAGTATCCCTCGACGAAAATTAATCAAAAGCCGAAGAGTACGACTGTTCTTCGACCTCCGTTGAAAATCCGTTCAAATTGCTCGTTATTTGAAGACCAATGGTACAGGTCCAATAGGTTAGCAGTTACAGTCACGGGAGGTGGGTAGGAGAAGCCTATTATTTGATCAGCTTATTTGAAGCCTATTATTACTTTATGTTTGGTTCGGGCTGAACTTCTGGCGAAACTGAGCATGATAGCGAGCTCATGATCGAACGAGGGTTATCTTTAAGACGATTGTAATCATGCTATTTATAGTGTAACAAATTATTATGCATGCTCATTATCTTAGGTTTGAACGAGGGTACTCTTTCTGATGAATTTAATCATGCTATCTTGATTGTAAATATGTACATTGTGGGACACAGGGAGTAGTTTCAAATGCAAACAAGGTGAAATGAAAACACGTAACTCACTTAATACTTTTTAATTATTGTATAGTATAGCTTGAACTAAGGCTTCAATATCTGCAAATAAGGCTGCAATATCTTCAAGCTACCATATCTAGGAGGCTCGTTAGAGTAAGCCGCCTTTGACCGAAATCATTGGCTGGTGTAGGTGACATCACTAAAATACGACCAAAATCAAAGCCTAATGAAACACTACCGAAATATGACCAAAATCAATGCCTAATGTTGAAAACACTACCAAAATACGACCAAAATTAATGTCTGATGTAGAAAACATTGTCAAAATACGACCAAAATCAATGTCTGATGTAGAAAACATCGTCAAAATACGACCAAAATCAATGTCTGATGTAGGAAACCTTACCTGTGCCCAGACCAAAATCAATGCCTGATGTAGGCAACATCACCAAATTACGACTGCTTACAAATCGCCTTTCTTCATCGAACTGAGAGCGTCTCCCGATTGCTTTGCTTCTTGCATTGAAAAGCACAGTGGGACTCTCATCCTCTAGACGAGTGCTCCCAATGTGGGGCTTACTTCAAGTATTGTGCTTTTGTAAAGTGAGTGTTCTGGTTTGAATTTAAAAGCTCGGATGAGGTAATCAATGTCATAGTGCAGTGAGTTTTTGTAAAGCCTGTGGCAGTGTTCGATCTTGGTTAATTATTTAGGCTGTTTTGAACTGGTTTTATTGTCACTCCAGAAAGGGCCGCATGGCTTGTGTCACTTTTCTAAACTGGCAGTCATCAAATCCGCGCATTCGTTTTACAATTTCGATGAAAAAGAGAGCCAATGAAAACATGAACATTGTAATTTCATGCGTTCTGGAATTTGAAATTCCATCTTCAGTACAGTAAAACGTGGTTTAAGGGAATAGTGAATTGCGTTATTGTGTGTGAGCTGCATCAAAGCCGACAAAGAAGGACAATCTCTCGTTTTCTTGGCGTACCACCGAGCTGAGAGTTAGGTGGGTCTTCTTTTTGCCGAAATAATATGCTTTTGTTATGTTAAGGACCATCTTTTTTTCGGTTCACTGTTGTGCTGTTTTTCAGCAGCGATTACTTTCTCATTTGATTTTGATCTTGTTTCATAATCTTCTTTCTCAACTAACTGTTTCTATGCCCTTTCTGCATAGATTCCGCGTTCCCTTAACTCCATACTAAATGGTGCTTTCTTCCTTCCTCTCTTTGATACGCTCTCCTTGTAGCGGTTAAGGGGTCTTAAACTAGCTAATAATAATTTAATCTGGACGTACCGTAACAAAATGTGATATGCAAAGCTGCCAATATTTTTATGGGTGTGTCATTCATTTCTGTAGATTGTGCCAGGTGCACGACACGTAGTGCTATTTGTGTTTTGGCCCCATGAATTACCTCCTTTACTAAATGACGTCAACGCTACAATTGAGAAGTATGTCTGGCCTACGTCTCTCTCCATTAAATGTTGAAAAGAACAGCATTGACTCACACGAGATGTATCATCCTCGAAGATATCGGCGAACTTTTTTTATCAGTGTCGCTAGGTTAACCCTGATCTTTCGCGGCTGTTACTTGAATTTAGTTATTTTTGTCACGTTTGGCAGTCTGGCGCAAGTTTGTTTCGCTGCGTTCATCAGTTGCAGTTGTTTGGGCTGGCCAGCACCTGATTGCGTGAAGTCTGAGGCAATTTGGGTCGCTCTTCCGCCTAATGAAAACTTGGGGTCAGATTTTCAAACAATTTGCGTCGTCGTAGCGGCACAGTTAGCGACGTAAGTTATTCTAAGTGAACTTGACTACACTACGTGCTGAATCTTGTAGCGTAGTCAAGTTTACTTAGACTTATCCTACTGGCTGTACCGTTACGACAACGTAAATGGTTAAAAAAAATGTCTCCCTGCGTTTGAAGTTTAGCCTTTGACTCCATTAAGGCAACTGCAGCAAGTTTCATGTATGTGATTTGGATCTTCTTTGTTTAATACTAGTGTAAACGACCCATCAAAAATGACGGGATTCGATGGTGAAATGAGAAAAATTAGTTTCATAAGTCGCAAGATATAGATGCCAAACAAAAATATCCATCTTAATAGCACTAGCGAATAAAATGTTCTTGTACTTGTGCACTGGCAAAACTCGTCTCTAAGATACGGTCATTAAGCATCGTTAAGAACGTCACTGAGAGAGATCACCCAAGCAAGCAGTTATTGTGCATCTTTATTTAATTACTAAGTGGATAAAATTCTCCATAAATTTGATGTGTTTAATGAGATTCCCATTGTAAGAGAAATTACGCACAAAAAATTTAAATTCATTTATTGATTTACATATGTAAGGAGACACCTGGTGTTTTATCATTTAAGGATACCGTAGCTTGTGATGTGCAGTTTAAGGCATTGCGCGCTGATTTGACTTGAATATTTTTGAGCTTGGAACCGGGTCTCAAATTTCAAATTTTGAAGCTAGAATCGTGGCGTGGGAAAAATTAATTAGAGTTTCTACAAATCCGTGTGTTTTAAATTAAATTACTGCCATTCGAATGATGAATTTGGAATGTATGTTTATTCGCTTGAGTTTTTTTGGAGAACTCTTTTTGATTTAAGAAACTTCATGACGGAGTCGGACAGCAGAGTATGGAAACAATGTCGGAATCTGGAGTTGTGTTTTTCGGCTGGTCAGCGTGCATCAATTAGCAACATTCACCTCTTCAACCTTATAATCCCATATATTTTTATTACTCGACCGCTGGTACCTTGAATTTAATCATGCTACATTGCACATGCACACGCGATCTGCCCCAAATCAAGGCACATTTCAAAAACAAGTTTCTACGAGACCCTCCAGCCATCTGAGATGTCGCTGTAGTGTCGAGATCGCCCTTGCTGCGGGCCGCACATCTGTATGGCTGCGTCAGGTCGAGTTTTCAGAACAGCAAATCTCTTATTATTATAATAATTGATATTACTATTAAGTAGGAGCATTTTCAATAATATTGTAATAACTACTTTTCATTTCCTACAAAAAGGAGCTTAAGGCAGAAGGGTTTTTTTGGTACACAAAATGGAATGTTCAAAATGTCTGGATATGAGTTTTGTTCATTTTTGATGAAGGAAATGGAGCGTTCAATATATCTGAGAATGAATTTTGTTCATTTTTTTCAGGGAAATGGAGCGTTCAATAAGTCTGAGAATGAGTTTTGTTCGTTTTTGATGAAGGCAGTGGAGTGTTCAAAATGTCAGAGAATAAGTCCTATTCATTTTTAATTGATTAAATCGAATAAGGAACCTTAAAAATATCTAAGAATGAGTTTTATTCATTTTTACGAAGTATGTTGTTATAACGGAAATTACAGTTGCTCTTAATCGGCTATTGTTGCGATTTGCAAGAACGAGGTATGAGATGTGTGAGCTTTAATATTCATAAAAATTTGATGGTATATCGCCTGCTGTATTTGCTACTATTAACGGCTCCCTCGTTGCAGCCAAATGTTTGTAGTATTGAATTTACCTTGTATAATAGAATGCATGAAATAAATATCTATATAGTCAACCTCTTTTGGGCTTGTTAACTATTCTTACAGAGTCATCCAATAATCACTCCCTAGTACCGAAGGGAAGGGCTTTTAAGGCCTAAGAATGACTTGGGATTTGAATGCGTTGAAGATCTGCACAGCTTTGACACTTATTCCTACATCTTTCATGCCTTGATTTAGATTACTTCTCCTGCAGTTTTCTTCACTTAAGCAAGGGTGAGGGAAAAAGGTACAGGGATGAAATCATGCATTCGTGATCAACTGTATTCACACACAGCCATTGGAATTTGAAATTTGCAAACACAAGTGTACTCCAAAGGAGGTTCTGGAATGCATCTTTCACGCAATATAATTTTCCTGCTGACATTGTACACTCATCTTTCATCTTTGACCAATGCTGCTGGAGATGTAGTCAAAGCGAGGGTTGGGGGAACTCTCAAAAGACTTATATCTTCGTTCCTTATCGTTCTCCGCTTATCTTTCATTCGTGTCTTGTTGGAAGTGCGTTCACGTGAACAATCAAGGAAAGCTTTTCCTCCGTTCCCACCATATCCTAATTTCCACAGCAACATTTGTGACTGCAAGAAGTCTTGAAAAATATCATATGACATTGAAGAGCTTGTATCTGGGCACACCTCGCTCCAAGTTCATCTTTCGCGTGCCTCCTGCGCACAGCTGTTGCTGGAGGGCGAATGATGCAGCCACTCTGACAGAAAGGCACCACTGCCAAGCCGTGGATCTCGTCATTTTTACGCATCCCCCTAAGAACTCAATAAATCTATGTTAATTCTTTGTAAGTGCCTTGCCTATGGAGAGTTGATATCACCTCCATTGGTTTCTTGCCTCAAGAATGAGCGCCAGAGCACGGCCGCTGTCGTGGGTCGGATGGGGCACTTCGAGATCGATATCGTTGACGTCACGTCGGTGGCTGCGACCCTGAATCCCAGCTTTGACCTGAACAAACTATAACCGTATGGGCTTATAATTTTTCACACTCCCTCATTCTAATATGAATCTTGCAAGTTTGACGATATGTCAAAAGATTCCAGAAATTTTAGACTCCCTAAATGCGTTTCTTAAGCTTAGACTACAACAGCGGAGAGAGCTTGTGAGTGGGAGTCGAAGCATGCGCAGAAGCGACCATTGAGTCATCAAAGAGCCAGCAAGAGACGCAGCAGCAGCAGCAGCGGCGGCAGTTCCAATAATATTGTGCTGGCAGCCAAGAACTGGATATTGCGATGGCTGCCCTCGGTTCCCTCTCTTCTTGAACCAACACCCAGTACACTTCTGCTCTTGGTTCGCACCGCTCCGTAGCCGCGATCGCTTCCTTCCGATGGCTTAGGTATATTGCACGACCACGTCTTCGTGGTGCTTTGGTCCTATTCTCAGTTGTCCTCAGCCACTGATAGACCATTACTGGAGTGTTACAGCGATTTTTGCACTACGTTGCTGCAACTCCGAAGATTTGTGAATCATTGAAACTACGTTCGATATTTGTTAGGTGGGTACTCCTCAGAAGTGTGTCATCCTCGTCTTGTCTGCCGCCATGTCTCTTGTGTTTCACTGAAAATCGTTTGACCATTTTTGCGTGATTTTGTGAGTTGATGTTCTTAATCATGTTCCGTTGTTTGGTGCATTTTTTTAACATGAATTTCACGTGTCTTCATGTGCAGCAGTATTTTCCTTTCCGTGTGTTTATGCTCGATTTTTTAAAATTTTAAAAGATGGAGTGTGTTCTCGAATGTTCATTAACTGGGATTAATTTTGTCCATCTCAGTGAAGAGATTTGTACAATTTAAGATTTTTCTAATAAGGTCATGCACGCAATTTTTTCAACATCAAGGTAGTTACTTTTACGGACAAGATGCCATTCCATTTTGTAAACACCTTAGTTCCTTGCGTCGTGAGGGAGCTTTCAGTTCTGATTCTTTACTGCGCTTATTATTGGTGTAGCTTTTAGGGGGATAATGTGTGGTCCCGAACTGAAGGTTAAATATTTTTTGTTGAAACAAAACAGTTGTTTGGTTTTTTATGAATTACGTTTTTTTTCTTCACTGCTGTCCTATTTTTCAGCACCTACTGTACATCTCTTTTCTTCATCGATCGCGTTTCATAACCTTCTTTCTCAACTTACTCTTTCTGTGCGCAAGGGGATCTTGTGTCGGAACACACTTTGTGCATAGATTCTGCATTCACTTAAGCCCACTCTACCGTAAATGATGCCTTCATCCTTCCTCTTTTTGAACATCTTTGTTGTAGTTAGGGAGGCTGAAATAACTTGTAATCGATTATTTCTAATCGTTATTAGTGTTAAGGGAAGGCTTTCGTTGATCTCGTGAGTGCTTTCAAAAACGACCTTACCAATCACGGCCAATTTATCAGTGGTTCCAGTCACAGGGTTGCTGCTGGCGGAATGACATGTTTTCGTTAACATGTCGCATGCTGCCTGCCGTACGTGCTGTTCAGTCAAAATTTCTCTTCTTGTGGATGGTCTGCAATTTATTATCGACCATGCTTTTATGCATGTGTTCAGTTGATCATACTTTGTATTTTACAGAACTGATGATGGAGCTGGTCTCCGATTTGTTTTAGATTTTTTTAATATGATGACTAGTTTTATTAGCTTTTTATTCGCTTTTAAATTTTTAGTGAATCCGCGATTAACGCAAAGCGAAGATCTGTATTGGTCAAAATTGCGGCATGTTTTATTACAAACTCCTCAATCTGTTCCAGGTTTTGATTTCGAGTTTATTTTTCGTTCTCTGGATAATTAGTCATGCTAAACTGCTCAAATTAATCCCTAAGATTAATTTGAGTGTGTGAGAAGTAGGAGCTGATGCAGCCTCGTCCAGGTGAATCTTACGGCCTCAGAAACTCGAAATTTGAAATTCAATGTTTTGCTACCTGAATACGTCCCATTAGATGTCCTCTTTTTTTCAGACAAATTTACATTATGTTACAAACTCATTATACATGTATAAACATACACAAAATGGCTTTTTAACTTGTGTTGTATTTAGGGGCTGATATTCTTCGGAGGGAATTGCTTAGCAGAACTGTATTCTACAGCGTTTGAGATTCTTTGGTGAAATATTCTTTGAGCTCTCAGAAAGAACTACCATGAGGAAGTCGTTGACGCTCGATTATATTTTTCGAACAATTTTGGAAGAGATAAACGTAATACTTTATCTTCATATTTTGCTTTGCACTACAACGTAGCGCATGTATTGTTAAATGCTTCCATTTTATGACCCTAAAACTTTGGTAGAAAATGAAGACTTTCTACCCTTCTTTTCCAGACAATCTTATGTTTAAATTTATTCGATTCTGAAGTGGCAGAGGGAATAATAATAATGATCTTTCATGGCTATCTGAAGTGGCAGAGAGAGAACCTTTAGCTCTCCGGAGGCTGATTTATTCACTGATTAGGAAGCGACTGAGAAATTACTGCATTTGAGTTCGCTGAAGTCACTGAAATTACAACTATTCAGAGGGCTAATAACTTGCTAAGTTGGGCAATTTGAGTTCAAAGTTATGCGCGTACACTGAAGGGGAGACTACTAATCTCATTCATTCTAGCGTCATTGGTGGTACAGAGATGAATGTTTGTAGCATTTATTGAGTCGTGTGTCCTGTCCTGGTGCTGTTGACATCAGTCATTTGATCGCGAGCCCCCGTCTAACTGAGCCAAACGCTCGCATCATAAGAACGAAGTAATGGAACAACAGAGCATGCATTCACGAACACCGCAGGTGTTGGGGCCGCGCAGCATTCGGGCGCACAAGTTGCTATATCAGAATGTGTCCAATGTAATAGCCTTGAGAAACAATCTAATTGATGTATCACGTGTGTGTAGTAATACTCGTATTTTGTCTAGCAATATATGGTGTAGCAAGATATTTAGTATATCAATGTTCTGGATAACTCGTTCCTCACCAAATCAACGTCAAAAGCCTCGTAATAGCTAGGTAAGTTAGGTAAGGGGGCAATACTCTGCGTGTGATGGAAAAAAATTAGATCGCGGTAAAATCATGTAGATTTAAATTCTATACATGAGCTCTCTGCACATAATGTAAAAACTAAACTGCATTAAAATCATGTAGATTTCTACAGTACATTTGAACTCTCTGTCTCACGTGATCTTAGAACCTCTATGTGTGAACTGATGGGCAAAACTAAGTAAAGGGATCCGTGTATGGCCACTGCTCAGCTTGCTCGGCTCATTTACCCTGTGATGCAGCGGCGTACCAAAGGAATTGTTGTGGTGTTCGCGTGGAATTGTCCTCAGGAGTTCCAGAGATTTTGGGACGTTATTGCAATGAGGTTTTTCTGTCGATTTTGCTGCGCGGCGTGCATTTTTCATCGCCAAAATTTTCAAATTTGTTCAAAAAACTGAAACTGTGAGATTTTGTTTTGAAAGTAAGAGCTTGGAGCGAAGCCAAGTTGACAGAAAAATTACCGCTACTGGCTGTGTCGTTGCGACTAGGTAAATTGTTCGAAACTGGCCCCTGGATAACGTAGTGTTCACGTAGTTTACTGGACAAAGCGGGTGGTATTAGCCTCGGAAAATTTCAGATATTATAGCTTTCAGATTTTGTGCTGAACAACAAAAACAAGCATCAAATGAACCCGACAGAACGAACGTTTCCGTATCTGGTTACTAAAGTGGTTGGTATTTGTTCTGTTTAAGAAAATCATTTTTCTTTACTCGAATGTTCATTAGGAATTTAAAAACGAGGAACACTGCTCGTAGGTCAAGCATTATTTAATATTACACATCATCAAATCTATAACATGTTTCGGAGTCCTGCTCCATCCTCAGTAAGTACAGTATGAAAAAACTTCTTTGAAAATTAATGTACATGAGCCTTTATCAGAATTTAATACTCACCGCTTTTGTGCTGAGGGTTTTTCGAATAGAAATGATTGTACGATAATACAAGACGTCTATCGATGACATTTTAGGAGCAACTTCCCTGCGGGGACAAATTTTGCCATCTAGAAGGATTAAATGATTTGAGAGTGAGGCATCCGTTTAGTTGTAACATTTTCATTTATAAAGATTACTTTTGATGATAATGATAATGATAACTTTGATTACAGAAGCTTCGACAAAGTAAAGAAAGCATAAAAAGGGCCATGAGGAATGTGCGACGATGCGACAGACCATACATCGGTTTTGTGATCACAAAGAAGATTGCTAAAGTGGTTTAAAATGTTTGCTATTATTGGCGCTTGCTTTGAATATTCTGCTCCGAAGACTTGCAATAAAATTTAAGAGTTTTTCAGACCAACGATTCTGTGAACGCAAAGAAAACGCTCAAAATTAAATTCCTTTAAGGAATTTTATTATGTTGCTCTATATAAGCTATCATATTCCCTTATGAAATGCTATTATGTTTCTTTATGAAATACTATTATGTTGCCTTGTGAAATTTTATTATGTTCCTTTATGAAATATTGTGTGAGAACAGAACTGAGTTCAATCATGCAATTAATCAACGGACTTTGTTTTTTACAATCTTTTCACTTAAAAAATGCGATAGCGAACTGCTTCAACATTATTCTCTGACGATCAAGGAAAATTTGATTAGAATTTAGCCAAAAGTTTACTAGCGAAACTCATTTTTGAGCTCCAAAGTTTAATGAAGACGTGTTGGAGCTGACTCTGTTTTTTGCTGGACTCAGTATTTTGATTTGAATTTCTACCGAAGTAAATCATTTCTAACATCAAACGTTTGGAGCAATGCTGCTCACTGTGTGCGCTGCAAAGGAGCATAGACTTCATCAAGTAACGCACGCTGTGCTTTTTAATACAGTACGATTGAATTCATTTGTGAATTTGGCTTTTCTGGAACACGTGCGTAAATATTGAGGGAGTGTAGAAAATTTTAGGAATATCGTTTCCCGTCCATTTGGAAGGGGTAAAAATTGATTCTATTTTTAGATGATCTTAAAGTCATTCAGCTGTTATTCAGACTTTCAAATACTTTCTGCGCGAGTTAAATTTGAGTATTTGTTTCTCTGTGTTAAAATTGTAGAGTTGATCGTCGTAGGCATCAGCATAACTGTCGAAAATTTAGCCACTCCCTGGTGTTCACGGTGCTGTGTTTTGTTTTACTGACTGCTTCGTTTTCGAGTGATTTTGAATGCTCTAAAATTGCAACCAACCTGCCATGATAAGATCATTTTGCATAATTTGGCATCCGCGATGTCGTCTATTGATCTTTGTGTACACAAGGAGCCGGAGTGTGTGTGAGTGTGTGAATGTGTGTGTATATGTGTCCGATCTACCGTACATAACTTTGACGAGCGTTGCGTGGGAGTATGAACTTTGAGCTAAATACTTGTTAAGATTTGTGGAATTTATATTGTTTGGAATTTTAATTCAATTATATACGTAGGAATGCCACAATAATGATTTCAGATAGTAATTACATAACCTTTCACGGGCAAATAACGTCATTTTAATTTAGGGATTTGGTTAATAAATGTCACGATAGTGAGGTCGGGAAAGTTTTATTTTGGAAATGTATTATGCCATGGCATAAAGATTATTAGAAACGATCATTAGCGTGTCTTTCGGTCGTCAGCGTTAGGATGTTAGTGGACGACAAAAAGGGATTTTCGTTCAAGTATCTCTAATTTTTCTTCATCTTCATATCAGATTTGGTTAAAAAGGATTAGATTTCGAAGACCAAGTTTAATTCATGGAGTTTTAGATTCGCTTTGAAAAACCAGTACAATTGCTCGATAAAAGTTATGTGGTGCTTAATGAGCCACTTCCCCGCTGTCTCTATGAGTGCTTTGGATCGTTGTCTTGCTCAGACGTCTGATCATTCCGAGCTTCTGGGTATTTTTTTAATCCTTAAATATTTCAGATATTTTTTTTAATACTTAAATTCTTTTCTAGACCTTGCAATGCTTCTGAGAGTATTTGTGCGCGAAGTGAGACTTTCTGAATGATATGTTAGTAACTCAAATGTAGATAAATAAGTTTTTCACCGGAGAACGGAATCTTCCCAGAATAGTTATTACATCGTGTAATGTTTTACACTCGGCATTTTAAACATTTACATTCTCATTTTTTTAAATGCAACGATTCTTGTCCTGTAATTTCGAATTAGGCTTTTAATGGCACATTGTTCAGTGTCTGAGGGTGGCAATGACCACCAATGAACTTTTTTCATACACTTGTGTGTTTAATTCCTTCATGATTTATAAAAAATTATTTCAGTTGATACTAAGCTCGAGGAGTTGAGTGTTTGAAAGAGTTGCCGGATGTCAGATAATTTTATTTTTCAAGTTTTGACTTTTTTTCATCATGAGCTTCACAAACTTTTGGGGACGTTCAAATTGTTTGAATTATTTCTTAGAATTGTTTAAATTCATGAGAATTGTGGTGTAAATTATGATGGCTTCGGCTTCTAAGACTCCAAATATCAGCTCAGCAACGAAGATGGCTGCTATTCAGAGCTTCCATTTTAAATTTTTCCGACTCCCTTTAGTGAAATAGCCCATCATCGTCTCAGGCGAAAGCTTGTTGAGTGTTCTTATCGCTGCCGTGATCAAGGGGTTAAGAGACTATTTGTTGCATACACAACAGTAGAGGAAACAAGGTAGGTTCAAACCAGTCTTTTTTTCGTTGACGGTGTGGTTTTGCTGACGTCACGGTAACGAACCAATAGCAGCGCTCATATTGCATCTGGTAGCACTGCTACCCCCAAATCTGGCTTTACTATTGGCCTAACGATACGGCGTTTTGCTGATGTTATAAAGTTCGTTTGAAATAAAGCCTTTCTATTGGCTAGCCGAACAAGAGGAGGTGTATTTTCTCTCATTGAAATGACCCTATCTTGTTTCCTCTACCGTGGCACACACTAATGATCGCTCTGCTAAACTTAGAAATGGAATACTTCATTGCCAATACGTTCGTTTCGGCTGCGATTTCTCGTAACTAAGATCGCGTTTCTCGGAAAACGAAAAGCGTTGCCTTGAGCGCAAAGTAAGCAAAACGCTGCTCGAGTTCAGCAAGTCCGCTGAGTTGTGTTGATCTTGTTGGAGTTATCAGTGATGCTTTCGTGGCACTGATACGCTACTGCTGCCTGCTGCACTGAAGCGTTACTGCTGCCTGCTGCACTGATGCGTTACTGCTGCCTGCTGCACTGATGCGTTACTGCTGCCTGCTGCACTGATGCGTTACTGCTGCCTGCTGCACTGATGCGTTACTGCTGCCTGCTGCACTGATGCGTTACTGCTGCACTGATGCGTTACTGCTGCCTGCTGCACTGATACGTTACTGCTGCCTGCTCAAAACGAAGACTGAAGGTGTGCAAATGTCAGGTGTGAAGAGTTTATTTCAGCGTGGTGTGTAATGTGTGCATGTTGCGTATTACTGGAGAATACACGTATAACGCTTCAAAAGGAAAGCGTTGCCGAGCACGGAAAAGAATATCGACGAACACCACATGACCCGCGACTCTATAGATGTGTGCTTGTTAATGGGGTGAAAACAAGGGAGCGATACAAAGGCTTGTTCGTCCAACTATTCCTCCTGTGAACAACAAACCAGGATTCAACAAACATTGATTGTCACGGGAGAAAAAAAGGAATCCTCTTCTTCAATTAATTAATTGGACATTGGTGTCATGGAAAAAAATAACCGAAGAACAAGAAAATAGGTAGTATCAATCATGACAGTTTCACTGGATCCACGTATGCGTGGGGAACATTTATCATCAACTGTATTATCATGAGAAATTCAATGCGTTTAACCCATCATCATCTTTGGTGCTGTAGATACATTGGTGAACATTGGAATATTGCTATTAAAATATTGCAAATTAAAAAGCTGCCGTTTCGTACTTACCCACCTCGAGCTTAACCCATCATCATCTTTGGGCTGTAGCTATATCTGTGAACATTGAACCATTGCTATTGAAATATTGCCCGAGAAAGAGCTGCCATTTCCTCCTTTCCTACCTTGTGGAAGCTAAGGGGGACTGCGCGCTCTCCATTCGCCGTGTCCTGCTCTCCTGGGCAGAACTTGCCCAATTTGCAGTCCCTGAGAGCAGGCGCGTTTGTTTTTGCCTCGAAGACTTTCCTTAACAAAAGTGCTGTGCTGCAGCAGCATGAGGGCAGCTGGTGCAGAACTGCTCAAGTTCTTGCGATTCCCTGAAGATTTTTGCCTCTTGCCGGGCCAACCTAGAAAAGATGCCTCATTGATGTGATTAAATTAGCTGGTCGATTTGGCTTTGACTCGGTGATAATTCTACATCTATTCCTCTCATGCACCGTTCAAAATTAGGTCCGGATATCGACACATTTTTATGCGTCCATTTGTCACAAAACCGTCGGCACAACATTAATCAAGGCTTTGTGACTAGCTTTTGTGTGTCATGGGCCAATACGACACACGTAAGTGGGCCAACCATGACACACATAGCGCAAGCCTATTTCATATATTATTTTCTCACACCAGTCTGGGAATAGGCAGAATGACTGATAATATCCAAGAATTTGATGAAAAAATGGCAAATATTGTAATATTTCACTAGAGAATCTTTTTTAATTCACAAATTCACAAATTTTTCAAATTTGCCATTTTTTTACGAAATATTTTTCACCGGATGAAATGTGAATCATGAATATACGTTCACGATCGCTTGAACATGTGGTAATATTTGATACATCCAGATGAGCCAAGATTTCACTGAAGAACCATTTGACACACTAAAGTGTGTCCAAAATTTTTTGATGCGCATTATCTATGGGTAAAGGCACGAGACAATGGATAGACGCACATGTTAAGTATAGAGATTGCTGCTTGAGAACATGGCGCTGCGGTTCCTTGTATGAAATACTAAATTTGATGGTCAGGTTATTGTCTTTTTAGTTAGAGCTGATTAGCTCTGTCTTTGGAATTCTTACCGAGTCATTTTTTTCCCTGAGTGCAGACCCTCTTGCAAAACTGCTCTTGTGAGCCTGCCGTTCGACATGCGGCAGTATTGAAATGAAACGTGAATATCGGTGTTGGCTGAAGCGGAGGTTTTATTTTAAAATTAGCATCTGTTGATGTCAAATTATTATTTTTTTGCGTTGTAGGGGTACTGTGAGGCCACCGAGTCCTGAATTCATTGCGATGTAGCGCACCCATGCGTTGTGATGCCGTAAAAAGAGGACGCTGCGTTCCACACGTTAATTTAATCTTCCTTTAAACAGAACTATCTGCATGCTGTCCCGAATTTCTTTTATCACAGACACCACAATCCTTAACGAGAAAGCTTCATTTATTTTTTATGGTTTTTCTTCAAAATGTTGCTATTTCCCAACTCAATTCATTCAATTGTCAAGGGAAAACCGAAGCAGCAATAGCTTCATCACCGATATATTGGGGTAATTATGATGCGAGTACTCTGCTCCACAGCCCTGCATCGTACCATGACTGCATGTCAGATCTGCACCTCAGGCGTCAGTGTTGCGACGCATTTACTGCGAACGCAGCGTACACTTCAGCTCAAAATTTAATTCAACTTCCTACAATCGGTGTTAAAAGGATTTAAAGGTTCAGGATTACCGGTCTGAATACCACAAAGTGTAAAATTCCATCCATGTTGGCAATGGTGCACAAAATATAAGTTGCTTTTGATACTTTATCGCTCACTGTACATAAATTGTCTCGAATAACGTTTAGCAATAGCCTGAAAATTCCACTGGGTGTGCTTTTTATTATTATTCCTATTGTTTCTATCATAAAAATCTTCTCCGCCCGGGTGTTGTGTTATTATCATGTTCATTATACGTTATGTCATTATGTTTTTCTTGTTACCATTATCATTGATATTATTCAAAATTCGTTTCGAACTCGTTGAACGAAGCAGATCCCCCACTTGAAATTTCTTGTTATGAACGAACAGCTGAAAAAAAGGTGTTTTAACTGAAATTTTTGTGTTGGTGCAGCAACGATGTCGTCCGTGAAGGTGGCCGTGAGGGTGCGGCCGTTCAACAACAGGGAAGTGTCGCGGGAGTGCAAGTGCATCATCGGCATGAGCAACAACACAACCAGTGAGTATTGAGTGTTCTGTGTGTTGTGCTATTGTGGCACCTGTGTGTTGTGTTGTTGTGTTGCCTGTGTGTTGTGTTTTTGTGGCACCTGTGTGTTGTGTTGTTGTGGCGCCTGTGTGTTGTGTTGTTGTGACACCTGTGTGTTGTGTTGTTGTGACGCCTGTGTGTTGTGTTGTTGTGGCGCCTGTGTGTTGTGTTGTTGTGGCGCCTGTATGTTGTGTTGTTGTTGTGCCTGTGTGTTGTGTTGTTGTGACGCCTGTGTGTTGTGTTGTTGTGGTGCCTGCGTTTGTGTTGTTGTGGCGCCTGTGTGTTGTGGTGGCGCATGTGTGTTGTGTTGTGTTGTTGTGGTGCCTGTGTCTTGTGTTGTTCTGGCGCCTGTGTGTTGAGTTGCGTCACTTGGATGTTGTGCTGTTTAGCCACATCTGTGTTGTGTTGTTGTTGAGTTGTACCACCTGTATGTTGTGTAGTTGTCACCTTCGCGTTGTGTTAATGTGTCCCTGTGCTATGAGCCGCCTGTGTGTTGTGTTGTGCCACGTTTGCGTTGTTGTCCCACCTAAGTGCTGTGTTGAGCCGCGTATGTGTTGCGCACCACCACACCAATTTTGCTTTGTTGCATAGAAGTTGTAATTTTCCTCGTAAGCCTCACGCGTACAGTCGTTGGGACTGCTATTACGACGGCAGTCGCTCCAGCCAAAATGAGGAGATTTGCATGAAGGATTTCTAAGCTTCGCTTTGATTCCTGAGCTTAGCTTTGATGTATCTGTGCCTGGATGTGTCTGTGCTCTAGCGTACCTGTATGAAGGTGCATCAAACAAGCATGATACATTGGGAGTTTATGAAGGTGCATCAAACAAGCATGATACATTGGGAAGTTACCACCCGCTTTACCTGCAGCCTTGTGTGACGCTACTGGTGAGGCGGTGTAGTGTGCAGTTTGTTGTCAGAGGCGGATCTGTGTTCCACATCTCGCTGCGTGTGGACTGCATTACTGTCACCAGTGCACTTGCTCCGTCAGAAATGACGGAGGTGCTTGTAATTTAGGGCTACTGCTCATGGAAGTTGGTTTTGAATGAACATAGGAAGTTCCTTGTCTCTCAGGTCACGTGGCCTGCTGCGCCCGTGCTCGGGTACAAAATAGTCAGATCACGGATCTGTGCTACGAACCTGATCTTATGTTTGTATTGGAGTGTTACTGGCGGACGGTCCACAACCCTGAAACTATAGGGTGGCGCATAAGTAACGCACACGGTAGAGGAAACAAGGTAGGGTCATTTCTATGGGGGAAATTACTCTTCTTCTTGTTCGGGTAGCCAATGGAAAGGCTCTATTTCAAACAAACTTTATGACGTCACCAAACCACAGTATCGTTAGGCCAATAGTGGAGACGGATTTGGGAGTAGCTGTGCTACCAAATGCAATATGAGCGCTGCTATTGGTTCGTGGCCGTGCCGTCAGCAAACCTACACAGCCGACGAAAAAAGATTGGTTTGAACCTACCTTGTTTCCTCTACCGTGGTAACGCACCCTTTTAAAAAAAAAAAAAAATAAACCATGAAAGGTATAACAATAAGGTTAATTGCAAACGATAGAGGAACTCTTAAAGTTTATTGACATGTCATATCCTGTCTACAGATACCCAGTGTAAATTGCAGTAATAAATAAGGGTGCGTAACTTATGCGCCACCCTGTACTTACAAAAAACCCTCCGAAACAAGCATCATAAGAGCAAAGCGCATCTTCATCAGTACCCTCTCTTTCCTTTCTCGTTTCACCTCTTCTCTTCCCGACGCACTCTGTGTCAAACTCTCTTTCCGTCTTTCCTATAAGCATCGTTCGTTCGTTTGCAGACGGTCGGACAGACGGACATGGCTCGGTTAATAGTAATGACGGACCTTCAAAAATAACGGTATTCGATGATGTTTGATAAAGCACGCGAATCATGTAATTTAATGGGCGACTTTGAAGATATTATTGCTGTATAATAAGTTTATTTCCTAACTGCTCAACTTGAGGAACTTTTCTTGTCCATCGCGTGTTAAAAGGCGAAAAAAAATTACTCATCATATTTACTAAGCTACTCAATCTAAAAATTCTATATCACTGTTTAGCGGCATTACATATACATATAAAGTCCAATCTGCCCTCAATGAAAATACTACTAATAATTTTTTTTGTTATAAAATTATTCGATAGAGCTGCAGCTTAAACTTTTGGAACATCCGGTCGATTGCCAATTCTGCCTCTGTCTCTGGTGCCATGAACATGTAGCTGTTCTGCTATTGAAACTAGTCGTTTGGTGATCAATATTACTGTTGTACAGAATTATACCTATCTAGTCATCTGGAACTGTGATTTTCTGTTTTTTATGAAGTCTGATTTGACTTGAGCATTGAATTTACATTTTTAACAATGTAATTTTAAAATTTCTTCTGCACATTTTAAGCCTAAAGGTGATGTTAGTTACATCGAAACGTTACTTTTTATAAAATGAGATTGATATAGAATTTTTTAGACTGAGTACCGTATAATTACTTGGCCAACGAAAAGAGTGTGCGACTAGCGCATTAACTCAGGCCTCACTAACTTGGAATGTTCCCTTATTAAATAACTCGTGGGAGGGTCATCAGACACCTGTATTTTTACTGATAATATAGTCGTAGTCTCAAGATTTTTTTTGTTGCCATGAGCTCGGGAAGCACGTATCACAGATACGTTTGTGCATAGAGCCCTTATAGCTGTTCTATAATTCAGAGAACTCGAAGGTTACCAACAATTAAAAAGAAATAATTAATACTCAACGACTATTTCTGTTCTTACCATGAGTAGAAGTGTGTCGTGTGCACTTATAGAAGATACGAATGCTAATTGTGTTTCTGATAGACTGAATGCTTCGCAACTAAATCTGTTCAAAAAACGAGTTCCTTGGACACTGTGAAGCTGATGTTAGAATCTGTGTACCTTATAAAAAGGGTTATGTACAAAGCAGTAACCTAGATGAAGTGAAGGTAATAGAACAACTAATAGCCTATTGGAAGAGAGTGGTAATAAACAAAGAAGTGAGCTAGATGAAGATGAGGTAATGAAAAGACTAATAAGTTGGAGAAAAAGAAAGTATTGTAATCCAGGAATTAATTTGGATGCAGGACGCCTGACGTCATAAGAAGCACTCATCCTTATCTCGATGAATGAGCCTTCTTATCTATTTCAGATCGATGTTGGCAGGTGTAGTAGGTGTTGGCAGATGCACGAGTATATGGTTCTCACAGTGGGACAACAAATCCCAATTCATCATTCAGAAACACTTCGATACTTGAAACTACAATTCAAATTGTATTTATTGATTACTTCAACCACTTGAGTGGCGTTCAGTTCGCAAGAGTTCGGGTGAAGTTGACCGCAATATAAGTTAACGCCTGTCCAAGCTAAGCTTCATTTCACGAGATGGGCTCGTAGTTGGAGAGTTTCCCAACAACCGGTCGTCTTGGCTTCCTTACGGCGGCTCACTACAACAACGCGTTAACAATCTAAGCTCCGTGAGGTGCGGTGTGAGGCAACGTAGTCCCTGGCTAGGGTCTAAGGTGGCACGTTTTGATGATAATTGACAATTCCGATGAATGCTGTGATGGAAATGTCCTAACAGAGCACAAAAATAGGTGTGCGTGGCATGATTTACACGCTCCAGAACATGCCGGCATGATTCACACGTTCTTCCTCTTGTCTACCGAGAATAACCGCTCCCCCTCTCCCACCTCCCCCTGAGGGGGGCAGGCCTAAGGGGAAGATGGGGGGGGGGAGTAGTCAGGTCATGTAATCGAATTAGGCGGCCGCTCTCGTCGACCTGAAGTGCGGCCTGCACACTCGGGGGGTCATC
>JACJUY010000485.1:62542-89135 GCA_014220935.1 Platorchestia sp. MABIK | reverse complement strand
CACTTGAGGGTGACCACTTGAGGGTGACCACTTGAGGGTGACCACTTGAGGGTGACCACTTGAGGGTGACCACTTGAGGGTGACCACTTGCGGGTGACCACTTGAGGGTGACTACTTGAAGGTGACCACTTGAGGGTGACTACTTGAGGGTAACTACTTGAGGGTGACTACTTGAGGGTGACCATTTGAGTGTGACCACATGAGGGTGACCACTTGAGGGTAACCATATAAGTATGACCATTTCAGGGTGACTTCCTGAATGTAAAAAGATGGAATTCGAGTTTCAAGACTGACGTTTTCATGAAATTGAGGTAGGGAGCATGTCTCAAACTACCGCATGGTTCCTGAACCCGTTGACACTCTATTATACTGGCATTTTATTTTGCTCTACTCAGAGCTGCAAAATTCAGTTTCATTGCTGTGTTCCAAGGGAAGGTACAATTTGATGTGGCTGTGTTCGTCGCTTGTAGATGTGTTGAATTTAATTCAATTATGCAGAGGTCAGTCATATAGTTTGCGCTCGACCAGGCCTGCATCTCACGAAAACCTTACCTAAATTTCTCAACAGAACAACAACGTTCAATCGCCAATTATTATCTTGTGCGTAGAAGTTACATAAATTGATTCTAGGTCTGCCTTCCATCAGGCAAAGGTCTTCTGGTTTAAGGCCGAGCCTCCGACTGCTGGCTCGGCCTATTTCCTTCCAGAAATAGGCATCTGACTTTGGATTGTGTTTCGAAGGGATGGTCAACATCGGCGTAGTCTAATTTTGTATTGAAGGAATGGTCTGCATTGCGTAGTTTAATTGTATATTAAAGGGATGGTGAGCTCTGGCGTAGACTAATTGTATATTGAAGGGATGGATGGTCGGTATAAGGGCATCGTATGCATCCAAATGCACCGTTTCACTGCTTTTAGTATACGCAAGCAGGCCAGGCAAGAGTGTGCGCTGGAAGTTGTTAAAGAAAAATTTCAGCTGCGTTACATTGTATCGAAATCTCCTGTGAGTCTTTGATTTTCGAACGTACATGTCGCTTCACCGCCTTGATTAAGGTTATGGATTTAAAAATTTCGAATACTTAAGATCATTGCGCTCTACCGTTGTTTTGCTCCGTGATTAAAGTTGGTTCTTGTTACATGCGAAACCAGAAAGTTTCCGTCGACGTGCACAAGTCTAGGATTTAACCTTTCTAAAATAAAGGATTAAATTGCTATGTTTTCCTTTGATTCGTTGAGTTGATAACATATTTTGTAGCAAAGCTGTGTCTTAACGGACGTAATAAGCTTTTCTGATGCAGATACTTCTTTCATTCGCCTTATACAAATCTTATTTTCAAAGAAAATAGGTGCGAAAATGAAGGTTAAATTTAATTTTTGAATATTTTTCACAAAAGAAGAGGGAAATATAGTAGTTTACAAAGCCATCTCTCTTAAATAGTTCCCACAGCCATTCTTTTTTTAACTTTCATTGCGTGTCATTCCTTCCTGAAATCGATGTTCTGTGTCCTCGATCATTTCTTTTGAAATTTTCAATGCATGACGACAGCAATGTGGTTCGTATTGGTTTTATCTTCAATCGAGAAAATATTTCCGTTCCCTCGGGTCCAAATTTCCTTTATCCCTCCGCCGAAGGTAAGCAGCGACAACAATTTCCGGGATTATTTTCTCTTTGTGTTGGCGGGAACTGGCGGTCCTGCTGGCAGTCGCAGTTTTGCCTGCGCAGGCCCATCAGTGTGAGTGTGTAGGCAGGGAGTGTTGTTTGATTTCCTTGTTCCGGCTACACTTCACCGTGAAGAACTCTTAACGAAGAGTAGAACAGATAAAAGTTACGGGATCTTTCCCTGCATTATTGTCGTGTACAGGTGATGCACTCAAAGCCTTTTCAACTGTAACTGTAACTGTGAGAATGTACTTCAAGCTTAGGCCAGGCAGTCTAAGCTTGTCCTCCAATTATGCTAAAATTGTCGCTCAGATGTTCTCATGGGTGAGGTACACATGCGCTGTATAAGTCCTTGACACTCCCGTGTGCTCACTCAGGATCTGGTCCACACCCGCCGACAGCCTGCAGCTGTAATGCGGGCAGGTCATGCGATGCAGTCACTCGACGAGCTCGCGACCTCATGTTATGCATGTTCATGAAACTAAACGAGTTTCTGGGACGAAAATTTACCTCTGGTTACTTTTTGGTAGATGAATGTTACGGGTAATTTATGGACCTCTTTGGAATGCTGGATGATAACCTTGTGTTCATATTTGAAACGCATACATATAACTTCTTCTTTATGAGTTACTCTCCTGGGCAAAAACTGATGTCAGAGCGTATGTCTGCATGATTCCTAGAATGAAGAGCGAATGTATGTCTGCATTTTTCTGGAGCACATGCGTGTTTGATTCTGCGTGTGCAAAAGCGATACACAATATCCACGTTCGTTTTCCATTAGACAAAGGCGAACTTCAATGCATATTAGGACGACGGCCGTGATGCACGGCATTATGACCAGACAAAGGGCTACTTTTGCCTGCGCTCGAGCTCTCCGACGCAGTTTGGCTCCGTAATTGGTCTTTATGAGTTCCCTGGCCAGCTACAGCAGAGGGAAATGTTTCATTCAAGAGAGGGATGCTGCCGCTGACAAGGGACCTAAGTAAAGGTTCATGGTTGACTTAAGCACTCTGTAGGGCTAGGTTGACGTGTCGCATTTGTGAGGCGCGGCGTTTGTCGGTCGCGGGGTTTCCAGGTGCTTTGGTGTAGTTGCATTGCGTGCTCGTAGATTTTATTCTAATTAGCTGATAGGGAAAAAATTTGATTCGCCGTGTTGTTTTAAGTTTTAGGTTTTCTATCTGAATGGGTGTGAGTTGGTGTGTTGCAAAACTGTAAGATGAGCTATACACGAATCGGTGGAATGATGAGATGAATGCAATAAATAGCGCCAAACAAAGTTGAAAAGGAAGTTGACACAACGAGAGCTGAATTCTGAGAACACATGAGACTTCTCCAAAAATTTGTTGCCTTATCTGACACCAAGAGTACGCTTGTCTGTGCCGTCAAATATTGTGCCGTCAAATATTGGTATGCCAGTGTAAAAAGCTATCATTATACGTTATTAGTTTATTTAACTATAACATTCCGTTATGTATATATCATGAAAAATCCGCATTTATTTCTGCTCTCTTTCACAAACTTTTAGACTAGAGGAGAAGGATTCCGTGCTGAAACTGTAAGAGAATTGAAACTGTAGAGGAGATGAAACTGTAAGAGAATTGAAACTGTATAGGAGATGAAACTGTAAGATAATTGACACTGTAAAGGAGCTGAAACTAGAGAAGTATTTGCGATCTGGGCCGGCAGGGGCGAGTGAGGGACGTTGATGTTTGTACGAGACAAGTGCAAAAGGTTTCATCCCCGCGCATATCTTTAAACTGAATGCTAATCAGTGGTGCAATTTGTACCGCAATATGATGCTTACTTGTGGCTTTGTATTTGTTCAGTTGTGTTTGTCAGGCCTTGACCTAGTTGTCTTCTAATCGCCGCCGCTGTGGCTGCGTCCTTGGCCCAAGGGTCCTTTGATGAGGCCCTGTCCTGGGCCTGGAAAGGATCCAGGGAATGTCGAGTTGTAGTTTCAGGAGGAACCTCTAGCGTGAGTTCCTCAGGACTCCCATGGAGCTGAGCTCACAGATAATTTATCGGGCTACTTGATTGCAGTCACGACCAAACGGGTTCTCGTCTCAGAAAGTGGTCATTTAGTATGTATGGTTCCAGAATAAACTACTGATGTCAACTAGAACCCTCATTTGATCAATTATTCTTCACCTAGTCTTGTCGAAAGAAAAAAACGCATGGAAAATGAGAAACGGCGAACTGCGATTTCAGAATTGATTCTACACAAATTCAGGACTTAAAATTACAAGAACTATTCTCGCGTGCTGGTCGTGAGTGTGTGTCGCGTGTGCTGCGAGTGGTGTGCAGCAGCCCGCCATGCAGCTACACCATGTCAGCACCGGCTTTTATCTTCTTTCATTACTGGAATAATAGTGCATATATTTGCAGTAATGCAACGTCACAGTGCGATAGTAAAAGCGCGTATTTGTGAGAATGTACTTCCCAGTAAGATAAAAAACAGCGTATGTTTGCGGTAGCGTACCGTCGCCGTGCGATTACAACAACGTATTTAACAGCAATGTAGTGATGGATTGTAATAATAACAACTTTGTTAACGGCAATGTAGTGTAAGAGTGTATTAACAGCAACGTTTTTAACGGCAATGTAGTATTAGATTGTAATAATAACGTTGTTAACGGCAATGAAGTGTAAGAGTGTATCTATAGCAACGTTTTTAACGGCAATGTAGGATTAGATTGTAATAATAACAACGTTGTTAACTGCAATGTAGTGCTAGAGTGCGATAAAAGCAACGTTTGTTTACGATGATGTCGCTTAGAGTGCGACGACAGGAGTGTTTGTGTACGATAATGTTGCGATAGAAGCTGGTCATGATGAAGATTGTTTACGATATTATAACCTTGAGAGCGCGATCATAATACTGCTTGCTTACAGTAGAGTTTCGTTAGAATGGGATTTTGACAGATTTTTTGTAGCAGTACTTTACTGTAACAGAAAATATTACTTGGCATAAATCTTGTGAAACAGTATATTTGGATAGTGTATGTTAGGTGAACATCGAGTAAAACAAAAAATTGTGTTCTTTAAGTTGTGTTACTAGTGTTCAATTAGAATTACCAGAAGAAACATCTTTTGATAGTAACATCGTAACATTTCTTTATCCGTGTTAAGGTTTGTATTGTATTCTTTCTGTTGATATTTTACACATTTATAGCACGAGTTACGTCCACTGCAAAAATCCACTTAATTTCCCCTTTACGATTATTTCTGTGCTGCTGCTGGTGAATGGTAGACGCAGTCCTGGGCTAAACTTTTCACAGACAGCAGTTTTGTTGAGCTTGTAAGCTGCAGCTGTTCACTCCCAGCCGCAGCTGTTCTCTTTAAATTACAGTTGTTCTCTCTAAACTGCAGCTGTTCTCTTCCAGCTAAAGTTGTTGTCTCTCAGCAGCAGCTGTTCTCTCCCAGCCGCAGCTGGTCATATTGATCTCACCAGGGCCGGCGCCCCCGTGTTTCTGTGCCCCCCTCCCTGGTGCAGCTATCCTTCCCTTCAATAAAAGTTTTCTTGTTTTTTCCAAGCTGTCCTCGTCTTCCCTCGTTGAGCCGTACGCTCTCTCTCCTCTGCCGCGTGTTCTCGCTCGTCTTGCTGACGGGACTCTCCTGGTAGCTTCAATGTTTTGGTCTTTTGGCTTCTAAATTAGGTCATTATTAAAGAAGACGTGAGGGCTGAATCAAATCTTGTGTTGGATTTGAGTCTTTCGATAATTTTACTGGTCTGCGTTGTAAAGTTTTTTGTCTTTACGCTTGTGTTATAACTTCTAAATTAGGCTATTTGTAAAGAAGGCGTGAGGGATGAATCAAATCTTATGTTGGATTCGTCTCTTTCGATAATTTTACTGGTCTGCTTAGTAAATTTTTTTTGTTCTAACGCTGGTGTTATGGCTTCTAAATTGTGTCATTTTTAAAGAAAACGTCAGGGCAGAAGGAATTCTTGTGTTGAATTCGAGTCTTTTGATCATTTTACGGGTCTGCTTATTAAAGGTTTCTTGTTGTCTTTCGATAATTTTACGGGTCTGCTCAGTAAAGGTTGTTTGTGTTTGTGTCTGTGCTTGTTTTTGTGTGCTTGTGTGCTCATATGTAGTGCATTGTTTTGTGTTTGTTATGTTTACATCATTTTTACACTGAATGAAACTCAAAGATTTTCCAATTCCAAGACTGGCCCTCCGGGGAAGTGAATGTTGATGTTTTTTATTTCATTTGACATCTTGAGGACCGGGAATTCCACTCCCACTAACACGCTGTGGAGTCTTGTATGGCACAGTTTTGTAATTGTGAGGAAACGCTGCGACTGGTCCAGAGTAAACCCGCGAGAGATGTCAAATCCTCTACCCAACTTCGCTAGAAACCGATGAAATTGCACAACTGAGATGAAAGTAATGGAAAATTCAGCAGCACTTCACCATAAATGTTCCACAGTTGTTGCTTCCCTGATTGAAATGCACCGAGGGGGAATTTTATTTTTCTTGCTAATATTTTTATCCCTTCTTGGTGGCGGTTGTGTTGTTCGAGTGTTTATGGTGAGTTCCATTTGTGCTGTGCTCGTTCTTCTCTTCCTCATGCTTGTGTTTTCGTGTGGAGCGCAGCACGTTAGGCCGTTATTCTGCGTCTAGAACCGCGTCATCTAGTCTGAGTTTTTTCGTGAAGCTTGTACGCAAAAGCTCAAATACACTTAGAATTCTCTGATTTTTTAGCATCCCACGCTTAGAAAGATTTGGCACAGGGTGATTTTCAAGTTAATGAATCGTAAAATCAAGCGCATTCTCCTCTTCGACGAGACGAGCCCATGCAGCCCCAGAAGGCCGCCAGTCGCAGCTGCCATAGCACGAGTCTGTGGAGTTGCAGGGCCTCAATGGTGTCGCTTCTGCCATTACCTGCTCAGTGAGCCGCTCAGAGCTTGCTTTACTAACTTCCTCTATTGGCTCATATTATTGGCTCGGTTTGGTCGCGTGGCACTCTGTGCTGTTACTGCTGTTGCAGCTACTGTTACTGCTGCTGTTGTTGCAGCTGCTCTTACTGTTGCTGTTGTTGCAGCTGCTCTTACTGCTACTTTGTTGCAGCTACTCTTCCTGTTGCTGTTGTTGAAGCTGCTCTTGCTACTGCTGTTGTTGCAGATGCGCTTACTGCTGCTGTTGTTGTGTTGTAGCTATTCTTATTGCTCTTGTTTCAGTTGATCCAATCGCTACTTTAGCTGTTCTTGCTGTTTTGGTAGCTACCGCTATTTGTGTTGATGTCATTGTTGTTGCTGTTACTGTTTGTGCTGTTGTTGCTGTTGGTGTAGTTGCCTTTGTTTCTGTTGTTGCCATAGTTCTTGATGATCATGCTGCCAGTACAGTAGTTATTACTGAACCCCATAGTTTGGCTCGTATAGTTACCTCTGTTGCGTCATTACATGCGGGAGATCGGGTGACGTTGTCTAAGATTTACTATCTTATCTTAATGATATTTTCGTCCGAATTTTGTATGTTGGGTCACGTTCATTTAGATGACATTTGAGAGTTGATTTATGTTTCCTCTGCTGTTCTGTGAGATAGTAAACTTGAAATATTGCAAATAAAAGATTTTCGACCTTCTCCTATCAACTATCAACTTTTTTTCTTGAAAATTTTTACTCTCTAAGGGAGTTCCGCAATGAAGTCAATACAATAATATTAGAGCTTTACAAAACGGTGTTCAATGGGTTGCAAAATTCCTACTGTTAGTCTGTTTCTGCTTCTGCAAAGCCTTGTTAGGCGTCTTTTCTCTTGAGATTTTAAAAACCAATCGCAGCCTTAGAAAAAAGTTGCATCTGTTTCTAATAGCAGCTTTATTCTCGCCCTGTCGTCCTTCGAATTATCTTCGACCTTCTCAGGACACTTGATAACGATTTACTTCAGTGCAGTGATGCCACGATCCTTTTTATTCTGTGCGAAAAGTTGAGTGTTGTTTTTTTAAGGCGAGCGTCTTTTAGTTTCACTAAAGAGGCGTATAATGGCCTTCTGGGCAGCTTTACGGCTCTTTTCTAATCGTCCTCTTCCACAAATTCACAAGATGCGGCTTTCGGTGACTGGCGATTGTCAATAAATTGTCTGGAATTGCTCCGCAGTGCGGCCTTTTCTGGAAACCTTTTGACGCCACACGGACTCTGTTCTCACTTCATTTTTGTATTTTGCTATGCATTGTTGCAAAGTAAATATTCATTTTGTAGTTTCTGCTTGAGGTCGCTGTAGTTATGTTGTATTGCGTGGCCCTCTGAGTACCGTTCTTAGGCAGCGTGTATAAACCCACTCTAACTTTTTCGCCGGAGCGTCCATGATTTTAGCCGCCCAAGTGTAGCATCTGCCTCGGCTAGTATCATAGATGGTGCAACGAAAAAGATGGACGGGGGCAGCAAGCTCATCTTGCTGAGCTACACTCGACATACAGTCGAGTGTGTAGGGTGGGACTGGCGTGTTTTTCAGTTACAACCTGTGTTGGGCGTGTCTCAATTGCTCTGCATATTTAAATGCTGATTTCTTAACATTTTCATGATGTTCCCGCATTTTTCCAAAATGTTTTAGCGTCAGACGTTTCTATGAAAAATCGAGCTGCCTGGCGCAGGTAAAGACCAGGTCGCTGCGTGGCACACCACTGAATTGTGGCTTTGTGGCGTGAGACTTCGTTGTATGGAGGGACTTTTGGGTTGGAAGGGGATAGTTCCTGGTTTCGAATTGTAAATTTATTGGTATTTTTATTGGAATCGCCAAAGGCCTTCTCAATGATATGGTTATTTTAACGAAAAAATTCACTTTCCTTACAGGTTTCTTAGAAAATTTTGGGATTGAGATAATTTCATCTCAACTTGAGCTTGTAGTGAATGTGAGTTAAAATGGGGTTAATACCTATGATGCTGTTATGAATGATATCGGAATGGGAATTTTTTTGTTGGTTTTGTCTGTTTTTTTTTTTATATTTAACGTCATCTCTTTGATACCATCATGAAACTTTTGCGTCAGAGGTGCAATTACGACTTTTAAGTAAGTTTTTCAATCGCGTGTGACACACATCATTTCTGTGTCCTTATGTTACAGGCACAAAAGTTAAATACTTGAAGAAAATTTGAATAAATCTGAAATTAGATTTCAATGCTGAGCTATTTCTGATGGTGTTTAAATGAGGCCTCTATGTTCTGCACCGTAGTTTGATTTAAATGATGCATGTGATGGAGAAAAAGTGCAACATGTGGGGTTCAAGCTTAAGCTCTAACGAATACTACAGCAGACGATCCTTGAGTTGAGCGACATCTTTTTATGCAACCTGAACTTAGGCGGATAAATGATGCTTGCAGGCGCAAATGGTGCAGTTATGATTGACTGTAGTCAGGCAATGAGTAAATGGTGCTCGCAGTTATTCATAACTGGAGTGATGCATCGAGTAAATGGTGCTCGCAGTTATTCATAACTGGAGTGATGCATTGAGTAAATGGTGCTCGCAGTTATTCATAACTGGAGTGATGCATCGAGTAAATTATGCTCCCAGTTATTCATAACTGGAGTGATGCATCGAGTAAATTATGCTCCCAGTTATTCATAACTTGAATTAAGCGCCGTATTAGTTGAAGTACTGGAGCTAATTTCCATCACGTATAAGTTGAAGTTCGCATAAGGTAATTTTGCGTAACTTGTCCACTGTTGTTGTGACCGCTGCTTGCCCCTGCTCTTGCTGAGCAATTTGCGTGTGGAGTTATTAAATTCGTATCAATCGTGTTCAGTTTCGTGAGACTGCGTGTTACCTCTGAGAGCTGTGCATGCGCGATGTTATTAGTTTTGTTAACTTATATGTTTCCGCGTCCTTAATGAACGTCGGTTAGAGCTCGGAGCTGTGCAAAATTGCCGCGACTTTGTGAAAGGAAAGAACAGTAAATGTAGTAAATAACGCAATCTTGTTCTGCAGAAATATTGCAGAAAAGTCGTTTTGTAAATCTGTGAAGCAGGCAGCTGCAGAGATGTTAGGTCACGCGTACGAGATTCTACATGAGTAACCGAGACACGCATACAGACTCTATGGGACTCGAGACTTTACGAGACGCGTCTCGTGCGAGCAGTACTGACGTCTCGTGAACGAGACTCTGTGGTACTCGAGACTTTAAGAGACGCATCTCGTGCGAGTAGTACTGACGTCTCGTGGACGAGACTCTGGGGGACTCGAGACTTTACGAGACGCGTCTCGTGCGAGCAGTACTGACGTCTCGTGGACGAGACTCTGTGGGACTCGAGACATTACGAGACGCGTCTCGTGCGAGTGGTACTGACGTCTCGTGGACGAGACTCTGTGGGACTCGAGACGTTACGAGACGCGTCTCGTGCGACCCCTCAGGGGGATACAATTATTGTATCTATGGGAATTAGCGCTCCCAGGGGGGCAATGTGAGGGCCCGAGCTAAAGGTTAGGTAGGCTTTCTTTTTACTAAAATAACATAGGTTTTTGTTTTGTTACGGACCAACTTTTTTTCGGTTCACTGCTGTCCTGTTTTTTCAACACCTACTACTTTCTTCTTCAACTTTGATCTTATTTCATGAACTTCTTTCTTATCTTACTGTTTCTATGCCCTTTCTGCATGGATTCCGCGTTCCCTTAACGCCATACTAAATGGTGCCTTCTTCCTTCCTCTCTTTGGATCGCCTTTGTTGCGGATAGGGAGGCTTAAACTAACTAATAATCTAATCTAATCTGATCTAATCGCGTCTCGTGCGAGTAGTACTGACGTCTCGTGGACGAGACTCTGGGGGACTCGAGACTTTACGAGACGCGTCTCGTGCGAGCAGCCATAGCGGCATTTTTAATCTAAATGTTGTTGGCTGAAAACGAGTTTTGCTGAGCAAAAATCGAAAGACAATCTTTAATCTGAATGTTGTTTGACTCGCAGTCACTGACGAACAAGTTTATGTATCATCAAACTTTTAATTGTCTCAATTGTTGGAATCATTAGAGTTTTACATAAATTTAATTGGTTGATCTTTCATAAACGTTCCCCAATTAAGGGCCTAGGCTAAAAATGCTTATGAGTCAGCCTTAAAACGTCTTTTTGTAAGCCTTATTAAATAAAAGTTCTAACTACAAGCTGAGAAATTTCTGATTGAAACTCTCTGAGCTCTCATTTGTTCGAGAGCCCTTAGAGGTGCGGGCAAGGAACCAGAAAATTTCACTTGCAGATATAATTATTCAGGCAGGTCGAGTTCAGCATAATTTATGCCAAGCCAAGTCTGCAGCTTCCTAATTATGCAAGACTTTGACGTAAAGTTTTCATTTAATTCAGGCAACGTCTTTTTATGGTAATTTCATTCTATCTTCTACTCGCTTTCCAAGATGAAAAACTATTCTCATCTTTCTGTTATTTTTTCCAGCCATCACAAACCCGAAAGCTCCGGCTGGCTCCAAGGAAGCTATCAAGAGCTTCAATTATGACTACTCCTATTGGTCGCACAATGTGAGTATCTCTGTATTGACTGCTTCTATTGGTCGTACAGCTTGAGTATCCCTGTATTGACTGTTTCTATTGGTCGCACAGCGTGAGTATCTCTGTATTGACTGTTTCTATTGGTCGTATAGCGTGAGTATCTCTGTATTGACTGCTTCTATTGGTCGTACAGCGTGAGTATCTCTGTATTGACTGTTTCTATTGGTCGTACAGCGTGAGCATCTTTGTATTGACTGTTTCTATTGGTCGCACAGCGTGAGTATCTCTATATCGATTGTTACTATTGGTCGCACAGCGTATCTCTGTATTGACTGTTTCTATTGGTCGCACAGCGTGAGTATCTTTGTATTGACTGTTTCTATTGGTCGTACAGCGTGAGCATCTTTGTATTGACTGTTTCTATTGGTCGTACAGCTTGAGTATCCCTGTATTGACTGTTTCTATTGGTCGCACAGCGTGAGTATCTCTATATTGATTGTTACTATTGGTCGTACAGCGTAAGTATCTTTGTATTGACTGTTTCTATTGGTCGTACAGCGTGAGTATCTCTGTATTGACTGTTTCTATTGGTCATACAGCGTGAGTATCTCTATATTATAATGCTCCACCGCGATTTCTCGTAACTTTTTCTGCAATGAATAATTCTAGGGAGTTGAAATTATTTGCAAAATTTGAATAGTATTGATTAGATTTACTAGAAGTTTTTTAGCCGAGTCTTGCTGCAGACTTTATTCATTTCAGTCTTGGTAACTCTTTCAGTTTGCTGCTTCTGCTTCTTGGTAAGGATTCATATAAAATATTAGATTTTATGGGACAATATTTATTATCCCTAAATTTTTTACGGTGTTCGCTCCATATGGATAATAGCACATTTCAACGAAATTATTTGTATTTATTTCTTTGCCTTCAACTTGCCTCAAATTTTTTAGGCACTGTGCTTGGGTTGATTGGAATAGGTTCCAGTCGGTAAGAGTGTCTGATACTCAGAATTCTTTCAAGTTTGTTCGGTATTCATAGGATGAATTCATGCATTTACTTCGGGATTTAACTCACGTTGATGCCTCTTAGTTAGAGTTGTCAGGAGTGTCTGATTCTCTTCTTCCATTCTTTCCAGTTCAAATGCTATTCGTAGGATGGATTCATCGACTCAATTCATGATTTACCCTACCTTGAGAACTGTTTTTGAAATTCGGACTTACTCTCGTGCAGCACGGCGATGAGGACTGTCCTCCGTTCGCTGAACAGTCGCATGTGTACAGTGACATTGGCGAGGAGATGCTTGAGCACGCCTTCGAAGGTGAGTGTCACCTGCGCTCTCTTCACCTGACATGTTTCGTGCTCGTGAGTAGGCTCGGTGCCGTGTGAGTTACGGCCGCTTGTGCAGGTCCAGCGACCCGAACAAGGCAATTAAGGAGTGTCGGGTCGCGTGTCTGACGTGGCAGTTTCATCTGCCCAATTCAGATTGGAATTTAGTTCGTATTTACACGGTAGCCAGTGTCACCTACAGCTGAACCATTTATTTTGGTGCTCTAGATTTGGTCTATGTTAGCGCGAGGACTGCGAGGATTATGTTCGGCATCAGCAACTGTAGCTATCTATATTCATATATTAGGCAACAAAGACTCAAATGAGAATAATTACATTTAGAAAATGAATTTTCGAGTACTTGAGACGATAAAAGGGTCTTGGGATTGAGAGCCTGTGTGAGAAGTATGATCTGAGGAGTGATTCACTGCTAATTTTATATTACAACTACTGTACATAAATGTAGTATGATTGAATGGTTTCATTACGATAGCAGGAGGCTTTTTTATTCCGCCTATTACTTTGGAAGCGAACTGTGATGTTCTTCATTATTACCTAGAATATAAGCCACTGTCCAGCCACACATGAGCGCTACACTCGGAATAAGAGGGGCTCACGATCTCAATAGCGGCAATATTTTGCAGGACAGGCAATACACATGCCGAACGCGAGGTGCATTGCCTTCCAAGAGAGGCAATATTTTAGTGGAGCAGAAATATTTCTCTGCGTGGGCCATATCTTACTTGAGAGCAAATGTGAGCTGATGTATGCGGCGTATTTTCTGTCCCGAGATGATGCTATACTTGCCCACCAAATTTGTTCTTGCGTTTAGTTACGGCTTCTTGGGTGCAGATTGTGGGGACCTTGTTTCCCGTAGGATACGTGCAGTATTTTGTTATGCTTTGGGCAGAGTTAGCCTTAGACATTTCGATGGTTTTTTCTTTTCTCGTTCTATAAGAATCATCTTATCGTATTCATGATACCGCTGCAACAGCGTTCGCGTTTCGATTACATTAAATTTCCACTCTGGTTTAGCAATTATTCTAAGTGTAGACTCGATATCATCTATACTTCGTAACTACCGTGAGGGAGGCGTTAACTTTAAAACGAACATTCAGGTATCTAGTACACACAAAAAATCTACGGAAATACAAACTGACATTTAGATATCTGTTTGGAAAAGTCCACGGAATTAGAAACAAACATTTAAGTATCTGTGCATAGCGAGTGCGTGGAACTGCAAACCAGTATTTAGGATAACTCTTTACGGTTTTTTATAACCACTTCATAATTTACCGTGCCAGTAAATAAAATTTCCCAGTTACAGCTTTTACCTGTAAGATGAATGGATTTCGATATTACATCTATTTTTTTCAGGAATTATAGATAAGTACTGTATCCGCATAAAATTTAGGTCGAGACCGTATTCAGGAGAGGCTCAATTTTTGCTTCATTTTGTAATTTTGTGACTCATTGCATTTTCTCAAGAAACCTGCTCAATGATAGTCAAAATGGAAGAGTTGTAGCGGGGTTGAGTCAAGTAGAGATAGCAATACGCCTGCTCATCATACTTATTATACAAAGGGAAAAAATTTTTTTCTTCTTAGATGTATATCTTCCACGTAGAATATATCAAATACGTACAAAAAATAGACTGAGTATGTTTATATAGTTTCTTTGAGCTAATGCGTCAATGTCTTCAGTTCAAATTTTGTGTCCTGCATTTCTGACTTCAGTTCATATTTTTAACGCGTGCTCAATTCTAAATTAGTTGTGTGGAGCTTTCCTTTGAATTTTCTTACTTTTTTCATGTGAACATAGCCGTTGGATATTTATTTTAAAAGCTGAAAAAAGAGACATACAGTGTCTTTTGAAAGTAAGCATTGAGTGTCCGCTCAGTTTTTCAAACTGCTCCTGTTCCTGTCTAGCGTATGGCAGATAGCGTAGATTGGAATATTGTGTCTTGGTCTCACATTAAAACGTATTTATTTTCAGGCTTTTTGCACTCTTTCTCTGTCGTTAAAATAGCTGACGCATTCTAAACGTTAATCTTTGAAAAAGTGTCATTGGAGCAGTTTAAATTTTTTGCCAACTTAGATTGGAATGAGAAGACTTACACATTTGAAACCTCTATTTCAGTTAACAAATAAGGATCAAAATGAAGCAAAAAATAACAGCACTTTCCGTCGTATGTCTAAAAATAGATTTAGCTCATTCAACTTCCCCATAATGCCGCAGGCTACTCACAGACTCAAACTTAATTTCTGATTAAAATTCAAATACTTGACTTATTAGCCCCAACTGCGTTGCTGGTGGTTCCACTGCACGTGCTGAAAGA
Organism: Platorchestia sp. MABIK; assembly: GCA_014220935.1. Taxonomy (NCBI): domain Eukaryota; kingdom Metazoa; phylum Arthropoda; class Malacostraca; order Amphipoda; family Talitridae; genus Platorchestia; species Platorchestia sp. MABIK. The sequence continues at coordinate 74,384 of JACJUY010000485.1, read as the reverse complement.
AAATAGCGAGTTAAAGCCACTAACAAACATATTGACGCGCGTGTTTTGTTCAGGGTACAACGTGTGCATCTTCGCGTACGGCCAGACGGGGGCTGGCAAGTCCTACACCATGATGGGCAGGCAGGAAGAGGGGCAGGAGGGGATAATTCCCCTCATCTGCGAGGACATGTTCAAGAAAATCAGCGCCAGCGTCAATGAGGAGCTACAGTACTCCGTTGAGGTGCGTGCTGAGTCATCTTCTATTCATCAGCTCTCCATGACCGCCATGTATTTCAAGTTAATGAATAAAAGTGCAAAGAAACACGTCTTTAATGAGATAATTTTCTGATTTGAAAAAGTCAGTGAATTCGAAAATGATCTCATTAAAGACGGGTTTCTTAGCATTTTTATTTATAATTCGGAAATGCTAATGGCACAAAGTTTGTGTTGTTTATAGCAATTAGGTGCGTGATGAGCCACCATATCTTCGTCAGCTCTAAATGACCGCCATGTATTTCAAGTTAATTAATAAAAGTACAAGAACCACGTCTTTAATGAGGCCGTTATTGTAATTAAGAAAGTCAATGAATAAAAATATTTGGAACGTTTCGACCTTTTGAGTCATTGTCAACTCTGCTAGTGCTTGCGTTAGGATGTTGAAACGTTCCTAAAATTTTTATTCAATTACTTCGTAAATAAGGTAATGATCTCGTTAACGAAGTGGTTCTTTGCACTTTTATCTATAATTCGAATATGCAAAAGGCAAAAAGTTAATGTTGTTTATAATAACTAAGTGCGTGGTGGGTCACCTTGTGTTCGTCAGCTCTCTTTGACGGCCTGGTAGAAATTTCAAGTGAGTGCTGTTTATGGTAACGTACGCTGTAATGAAGCCATATTTAGTTGCACTGTTCGTGTTAACTGAGCGTCATTTGTGTTTGAGAATATTTCTGTCGCTCTACGTCACTTGTGTCTAATGAGATCACTTTCATCTAGGAATAGCGTTGTTGTCGTTTTCTTCCCCTTTTTTCTTTTACTTGTGTTCTTTAACGCCTTTGAAATCCCAAGTATGATCACTAGTACTCTTTAAAGGAGCCTGCATGTTGCGAGGTTTTACACATGGGATGATTCTTCTTTCCTTTTTTTTAATTTGCGCTTAATCTGATGTAGCAAGGTAACTTTTTACAACAGCTCTCAGTCTATAGATAGTTTTGTAGCAGAGTGGCTGAACCGAACACAATCGAGCTCTCTTAGTGCTGGTGCTGTCTGCCACTGCAAAAAAAGCGTTAGTGCCACTCGTATTAGAATCATTTCCGAGCCTCAGTGACAATGTCCTGAATGAGCGTAAGTTGAACCCTAAATTTTGATATAATTTTGTTGTTGGGCACAATATACATACACAATTAATTAGCCCGGGCATTTTCTTCTACGTGGGTACTAGACTAAGTTTTCTATGCTGTGTGTTGTGCTTGTATACAATACTAAAATTGTTCCCGCCGTGCGTTGTGTGTGAGTACAAGACTAAAATTGTTTCCGCCGTGCGTTGTGTGTGTGGGTACAAGATTAAAATTGTTTCCGCCGTGCGTGGTGTGTGGGTACAAGACTAAAATTGTTTCCGCTGTGCGTTGTGTGTGGGTACAGGACTAAAATTGTTCCCGCCCTGCGTTGTGTGTGAGTACAAGCCTAAAGTTGCCTCTGGACTGCACAGGTGAGCTACATGGAGATATACTGCGAGCGTGTACGGGATCTCCTCAACCCAAAGAACAAAAATCACCTGCGCGTACGCGAGCACCCTCTCCTGGGGCCGTACGTTGAGGACCTCTCCAAGCTCGCCGTCATGAGCTACGATGACATTCATGACCTCATCGATGAAGGTTAGGATTTACCTTGAATGTGTTTTGCTCTTTGTTATTAAATTTTTTCACCATCATACGGTTTCTTCCAGTCCCAATCTTTGACGTTTATCTTAGTGATCTTACATCACGTTGAATCTTTCTTCGATAAGCCTTTGTAAGATTCAAGAAACTATGCTGCTTCTTACATAAATTGTAATCATTTTTACTTTTTCTACTTGAGTCTTGTTTAATAGCATATTTTTATTCTTATGAATGAGTAGCTCCACTACGTTCCAACAAGTGATGTTTGATGCAGGCAACAAGGCGAGGACGGTGGCGGCGACGAACATGAACGAGACCTCGTCGCGCTCGCACGCCGTCTTCACAATGGTGCTCACTCAGCGCCGGCACGACCAGACCACCGACCTCTGGTCTGAGAGGGTCTCCAAGGTGAGGGTCTGCAGGGGTCTGCACCATGAGGGTCTCCAAGGTGAGGGTCTGCACCATGAGGGTCTCCAAGGTGAGGGTCTGCACCATGAGGGTCTCCAAGGTGAGGGCTTGCAGGGGTCTGCACCGTGAGGGTCTCCAAGGTGAGGGTCTGCAAGGGCCTGCTTTATAAGGGTCTCTAAGTTGCAGGTGCTTTTCATGAGTCTTCATCATGAGAGTCTTCTGTCATTGAGAGAGTCTCTACGGTGCGAGTCTTCATGGGCTTATAGAGTCCACAGCACAGAGTCTTAACCAACTCGTGATCTCGGGCTGCTCATGTGTTTATATCAAACTGTGCCTTGTAGTAATTCTTCTATTCGGCGAGAACGTAAGTTCAATGGGATATACATACAACGAGATGAATAAATTCATAAGTATTTGTAAAATCCTTAGAGTGATTCTTCCAATTATATGTTTCGCTCTTAACAACCGAATTAATGAGCCCTATTGACCAGTCTCTGAATCAAACGCCTGCATTCCGTCAGGACGCAAATATTTTTTGTCTGTTGGGCATTGGTGTGTCGCGTTTGCTACTTCGGATTTTGTCGAGATAAGTTTTGGTCTGCCATAGACGGAATGATGAGGAAGTCTTTTTTCAAGCTCAATATTACTCGTATATTGCTCAAGTTGAGGGCATCATGTTGGTATCAGGTTAGCATCATTTTGGTATCAGATGGACTCATGTAGGCATCATGGTAGGAAAGATTTGGCAGTGTTTCTATTTTTGTCATGTGTCAAGAACATTTTATGTATGCCTGCTTCGATTTTGCACTATGCTCACATATCACAGTAGCTAAATGAAAATTGTGTCCTGGTATCAAAATAGTTTGTAGATAAAACTAAATTAGCTTCGAAGAGTTCACATTCCGAAACTTGCGATGAACCTTCCTCGTGGTCACCGTGGCCTAATGGATAAGAGAGCACACCTATCAAGGGAAAGGTCGCTGGTTCGAATCTCAACATTACCAGCCCGGTGAATGGGAAAAGGGAGAACTAAGCCATAATTCTTCAATTCACCCAGGTGTCGAAAGTGGGTACTGACTTGAACGGGGGTAACTGACATTGCGTTGTGGTGTTAGTTATAAAGCAATACCAATGTATCAGGTTTGGTTGGAATAAAGCATTCTCTGTCGTGGAACGGCAGATCTCGCTTGTGGACTTGGCGGGATCCGAGCGAGCGGACTCGACAGGAGCGAAGGGGACGCGCCTCAAGGAAGGAGCCAACATCAACAAGTCCCTCACGACCCTCGGCAAAGTCATCTCTGCCCTCGCTGAAGTGGTGAGGTCAATTGAATAATTGAGGTCGACTGGTGAGGTCAATTTAAGTGGTGAGGCCATTTGAAGTGGTGAGGTCAACTGAAGTGGTGCAGTGGTGAGGTCAACTGAAGTGGTGCAGTGGTGAGGTCAACTAGTGACTAATGAATTGAAGTGGTGAGGTCAAGTGGTGAGGTGAATTGAAGTGGTGCAGTAGTGAGGTCAACTGAAGTGGTGCAGTGGTGAGGTCAACTAGTGACTAGTGAATTGAAGTGGTGAGGTCAAGTGGTGAGGTCAATTGAAGTGGTGAAGTGGTGAGGTCAGTTGAAGGAGTGAGGTCAATTGGAGTGGTGATGCCAATTGAAGTGGCGAAGTGTTGAGGTCAACTCCCTGACCTGGCGTGTCTAAAGGGCGTGAATCCGTCCACTACTGTTTGAGTCCATTGAGAATACTCAGATGTATTCCTTAAATCACTTCATTGTGATAGTGTGGTATAGTTGTTTTAAAATCTTCAGCTGATGTGTATTCTATTTTGCTTATTCCACTTCATTAAAATCAAGAGGTGTAGTTGCTTTGGAATTTTCTGTCTATGTGTTTTCTGTATATCTTGTTTTACTTCATTGTTATTAGGATGTGGAGTTGCTCTAAAATGATATATTTTCTTTCGTATACTGGAACTGAAAAAATTTTCGAGCTGGTATCACGCACTGTTCACGTGTCAAGTCAATGAGCGTAAATATGAGCAAACAAAAATGCAATTTTTGATCGTGCGCATCCTTTTTCGAATTCACATGTAGAAATTAATCATTTTCGTTGTTAATTTCCTGCTTCGATGCGTGGCTCAGATACATATACTTGAATAGATACCACTGGTTCAATTTTATATTTTCAAGAGGTTAAAAAAACTACGGTCTTTGGTGGCTTGCAGGCTTCGAAGCCCAGCAACAAGAAGCGCAAAGGAGACCAGTTCATCCCGTACCGAGACTCTGTGCTGACGTGGCTGCTCAGGGAGAACTTGGGGGGCAACAGCAAGACCGCCATGGTGGCCGCCATCTCCCCTGCTGACATCAATTATGACGAGACCCTCTCCACCCTCAGGTGTTGCATCGGCTGTGTCGTGGCTATTGCATAGCAATGTGGGGCCCTTAGTGTAGTGTTGGCCTTGGTGTGGTGTTGGACTTGGTGTAGTGTGGGTGTAGCCCTTGGTGTAGTGTTGGCCTTGGTGTAGTGTGGCCCTTGGTGTAGTGTGGGGTAGGTCTTGGTGTAGTGTGGGTGTAGCCCTTGGTGTAGTGTGGGTGTAGTCCTTAGTGTAGTGTGGGTGTAAGCTTTTCTCATCGTAATGGTGTAACTTAGTTTTAATTTTTATGATTCATTGGTGACGGTGCTCAGTTCAATGGAAAGACCAGCTTTTTTTTTACTCTGGTAGTGTTTTCCCTATGTCAATGAACATTGTTGAGCAGAACAGTGTCACCGTAGGTTCTTCTTGACAGTCAGAGTAGCAGATCCGTTGATAGTTTGAGTGTAATCTATTTCTAGAGAACTTATATTTCTAACTGGAAAGTGTGAAGGTGTGAAGCCCCTATGAAAAGAGACCAGACATTAATGGCTGCAAGTTTTTTTAACGTTAAAGAAAATTTGGCTTCGAGGTTCGAATTTGGATTTGAAGTCATTTATTTCTTACTAAATATCTCAGACACTAACGTTAGGTTAGCAGAGAATTTCAAAGTACGTCTATATCATCAACTGAACACCTTTAGGATTTCGCAAATCAATACCTTGTACTTTGGTGAACTGAAGCCATTCCGTAGGTGATATTCGTATTTAGGAGATGGGTTGAGTACTTTATTGGTATTTTGTTGCGGTAAATTCGTTTAATATCACCTGACTTGAGGTAATCGTTGCATTAAAATATGTGTACTAATTAGAGTGGGTGACTTTATGGCGGGCATAATAGTGTACTAATTAGAGTGGGTGACTTTATGGCGGGCATAATAGGTACGTGTTATTTCCTTTAAGCATGACAGGAGACTACATTACGCGTTTATCGTTACCATGGCAAAACAGCCCGGAATATTTGAGAATTGATTTCATTCTGAATTTGAGATTCATCTTTGTTATGGTTTCCTACTACATTTTTTTTCCGTTTAGTGAGTCTTCTTCAGGGATCTGAATCTGAAGTGCCTTATTTCATTTCCTTTCATTTGCATCAGGTACGCTGATCGCGCCAAGGCGATCCGATGCAATGCTGTGGTCAACGAGGACGCCAACGCCAAGATGATCCGTGAGCTCAAGGAAGAAATTCAGAGGCTGCGGGAGCTGCTCAAGCAGGAGGGCATCGAGGTAGAAGAAGGTGAGACTTGATGCTAGAGTTTGCCAATAATAATAGCAATCGGTTGGAGAAATTGTGGAGCTATTCTGTGCCTCAAATTTACATAGGTGTCGAGCTATCTCTTGTTTGCAAGTCAGAAGTGATATTCACCCTGTAAATAGAAATGATGAACTGGGGAACATCGAATACGCCGATGAAACGTCTTTGTAGCGTCTTCGGAGGTGAAGCGTCGTATATAATAAGAATAATCATAATCTAAAATATAGAGCTTTCTTGCATGAGCATAGAGCTTTCTTTCATCTCAAATTTGCCAAAGTAACGAACATTCTTTTTTATTTTCATCTCACATTTGGGTAAGACTCGAACTAGCCTGCTTCTCAAACTTGCATTCGGTATTGAACATCTCCAGAGGGAAAAGTCTGTCTTTGAAACTTCGCTTTCGAAACTTCTTGTTCTCATGTTAGCGTGTCCTTATTTGTGTGTAGTCGGTTGCATCTTCCTGAAATGGGGATTTCTGTGATTAATTTCCATAGTAGGGACATGAAAATTGCATTCATTCGTTTTATTGTTTTTTCGACCATTTCCTAGCATTATTGTGTGTGTGTCAGAGTTTAATCTTACGTCTAAGAAAAGCCGTGGTGCTTTCTACTCTTAGGTTACTTCTTTGTTCCAAGGTACACCGCGCTTGGCGAAATGGCTTAAGTATAATTAGGTTGAAATAGCGTGTGGAAATTTTTCATTTCAATTGATACTGGAAAAAGCTTGCGGCAATTTATTCTTTTTTACTGTGAAGGAAAAGGCTGAAAACAGGTATAAGTTCACATTTACAGCTTGTAAGTCAACTGTACTTACCATTAGAGAGTTCTTCTGTTTGAATACTGCTCACCTTTACCTATCTTGTGCGTACTTTCAACAACAATATGAAATGAAAAAGTTAAATTATTGCTATTTACTTTCTTTTGTGATTGATCCCACAGTATTGAAGCTTTATAAACTAAATACTAAAAATCTCATGCATTTTGAAATATTACTCTCCACAATTTAATTCCCTAACAATCATAAGAAATTATAATGAATTGTGTGGTTTCATGAACAAAAAATGAAAACGGTAAATAGTTTCGTGCGTTAGGCGCTGTGGACCTGCAGAATTACAATTACATTTTCGACGTATTTGATCACTTCTATACGTATTTGATCACTTTGATCACATGTGGTCTCTATAACGCCACTTCAAATGGTGTTCGCGTAAAAGATATTGAAATATTCTGCGGTTAATTTTTTTTACTTATCGTTTTATCGGTTGTTCAAATAATTTGGAATTCGGATTACTCTTTGACAGCATCAAATTCTGCAATGAACATTTTTCCACAACTTTCATTTCACATCTAGTACAATTTACTTTCTAGGTATATACTGAAATGTTACGTTAGGGCATTTTAGAGCTCATAATCTGAACGTTTTTAGAGTGAAAAGGATTTTAAACTATGGACATATTTTATTTTTTGTGTAAGTATACTGTGCCTAAGCTTCTATTTTCGAATATTTTTTCCTCAACCCCAGTAGGTGCAAATCTTTATACTTCAAAAGCGTGCGTTTCAGCCGTTTGAAAAAAGTCTCTGGGCAAGTATGTGTTGAGATCGTAATCGTGTGTCTATGATTAATATTATTTTGCGGGTACTTCATTTATAGAGTTTATTAATTATCGTTCACTTACTTAGCTTTAAGTTATTAATATTATTGCATTTAACATTGCTTCATTGGCATGGTACATATTTGTTTTCAAAATTGTTCTCGTGTTATCGTCTCCTTATTTGTGTGTAGTCGGTCGCATCTTTCTGGAATGGAGATTTCTGTGATTAATTTCCATAGAAGGGACATGAAAATTACACTCATTCGTTTTATTGTTATATTTTATCATTTCCTAGCATTATTGCGTGTGTCAGATTTTAATCTTACGTTTAAGAAAAGCCGTGGTGTTTTCCTGAATTTTCGGTCTTCCTACAGAATTTTTCAGTAACAGCGCACACAAACATGTTTAACTATTAATGTAATTGTCTCCCTGCTATTTTAAGGCGACCCCTGTGTTATGGAACAAGAGTTTGTGTGACGGTGCTTACGGTGTTACCCTTTCCTTAAAACTCGTCCTCCGTACATTTCTTCCCCACTCTGAACTTCACTGCCTCCAACAAGTCCATCCTCATCACGTGTTGCTTCCCAGTGAATTTTGTCCTCCGTCAAGCCTCAGCTGGGGTAACTCAGTGTCACATTGAGGGGTCAGACCTGCTACTCAAGCCTACTTGAGATATGCCGTCGTTCGTGTGACCAGAGTGTAATTTCTCTGCAGGACCTGAAGGAAAAGTCATCTATCCTAACGAGAATAATCGGCCTGCTGATTTGGGGCCACAAAGTGAGTATGTGAGGGATGGTGCGCATGCGCAGCACGTGCAGTCGTGTCACATATAACCTCGACCGTGACAGACCCCTTGCTCAAGCTTACAAATTGCGGCTACGGTCGCGCAAGAACCTTCCTTTGATGCGTCCTTTGTTGACTTGTAAACTCTTTTCAAATGAACCGAATTCACGTATTTTGGATACCCTTACTCGCTTCTCATTGTTCCAATGGGACAGCTTAAAATTCTTGAGTACTCGCACGTAGAGTTCCTAGAGACGAAACATCGGAGGGTCCTGGACTCCTTAGCGTCAGTCTACGCTCAGAAAATTTAGCGATCTTCGGCGTGTAATTTGATTGGCGATGCCGCGCTTCTTTGCAGGGGGTCTCTTGGCTCAGCTTGTGTCGGTGACATATTATCTTGTTCTTGCTGTGGGTTATTTTACATTTCCCGTGTTGCACTTAAGTTTTGCTTCTGTGTTTTACATCGGTTTGGAAGAATTATTAATTTATTCTATATATAGCATGCATAGTGGTTTATTTGCGCGCAATGGCACCGTCTTCCTCTCCTGTGATTTTTTACCGTATAGGCCTATGTTATACTTGTTTCAGGATTTGTCTCCTATTTCTTTGTTGCACACGGTAAAACTTTAAGGAGTGAGAATTGGTTAAACATTCTCGACTATTTCGAAATTTAGTTTTTTGCGGCTGATCATTTTGGATGTTACTCAACATTCTTTAAATTATAATTATTTTATGTCTTTATAAATATATTTAAAAATTCTTTTTCGGTTGAATAGTGCATCTTATATTTTAAAGATAAGTCATTTCAATTAAATGTACGCATATTTTGATTTACGAATTCTCAAGCATAATGGTGTTTTTTATTTTATTTCCTTGTTTCAAAACTGAGCTTATTTAACGAAAGAGAACGGCGTTGCTAAAATCAGTGGATGACCTCACCGGCTGTGTGTTTACCGATGACGCCAACGTAGGTAGCTCAGTCATAACCACAACCTTCCAACTGACTGAGTTTAATTTGAAGTTCCTGCATCATGATAAAGAGATTTTCATTTTCTTTGTAATTTATTTCAAAATGCCTCACTCATAACAACATTTTCATTTATATTATTTTTCTATAAAATAACCTTTTTTCAGTGTTGTCAATCTTGCTCATCACAGTCACCATCGATGAGAGCGCTTAAAATAAATGTGCGTGTTCACTGAGTCTGCTTCACTAAACTCGTACACGTGTCTAACCTGCGCAGTGCTTCGTGTGCCCTCCCTCTGTCTTCTTGTTGCTCATCCGACTAAGTGTTGGTTTTACCAAGCACGTGATCTTTGAAAGTCCAACATCCCCACCCACTCTTCCTGTGGCATTCATACCGCGCGCTTTGAGGAACTGCATTGCTGTACATACAATATCTGTAGAGCTGTTCTAGATTTCTCTAATACTTTATTTTGCTTTCATCGTCAGTTTATCATTTCTTTCACATTGTGTGTAGCTTCCTTGCCCTCCTGAGTGATGTGGTTTTCTGTAGTATTTTGCTCCGTGTACCAGTTTCCTCATTCCTGTGAATCAAATTTTTGTATTTCAAGCTATTTATTCTCATGTTATCGCAACTAAAATTTCAGGTGGATTATTTATACGTTTGATGGAAATCTGTGATCACATTATGAGGTGCTCGATAATTTTTTTGAACGTGATCCACGTCAAGTCTCGTGGCTGTCGCTACACGTGTTCTATACGCTAGTCTTCTATACGGTAGTATTCTTTACACTAGTGTTCTTGCTCGTTGTCTGGACATAATAAAAAGAACATAATACATTGACGTGAGTTTTACGCTCTGCTAATTTTGTAGGATTTGACATTAATATCCCTTTCCTAGAACCGGGGGGGGAGTTCAGTTGACCATTTACTTTAAACTAGATTTCTTGCGTTGTTTTCGAAACGCCGGGTAAATGGCGGAGATCCATTATAAAACGAATTAGTACTAAGCTATGCTGCTGACTGAGATGTCGGTTCCCTTTAGGCTGCTGTTGCAAAATATCTGAGATAGAATATAACTTTAACCCTACAGTACTTGTTTTAGTAGCGGTCTCAGTAGTCTCTTCAATGTTAGGCTATTCTCTCAAACAAATTTGTTTAAATTTAGTCATGGTTATTTTAGATTGTGATAAGCTGTTGCAGACCGAGGAAATTTTCTACTGAAATACTTCTGGGGTTGCTTTACACTAGTCCGGTTTTGTTCGAATTAATTGTCGCAGTGCACATCCATTTCTAATTGTTTTACATTATAGAACTATTTTAAGTGATTGAAAAGGATGTTCTCATTCGTTTGTTTGTTTCAACGTTGATAAATTACTTTTAAGTTACACCTTCTCGGCAGTCATTGTACGTGTTTGCATAAGCGTTCGCTTGGGGTGTGTAGGGCGTTGGGGTGTGTAGTAAGTATTAAGTATTTTTAGCGATATAATATGTTACTTTTTTGATTAATATTTAGTAAACTCATTTTTAATAGAATTTCGCTTATTCTGAAGTTGAGAGCCACGTGATAAGTATTTTAAGCGGTGTAATATGTCACTTTTTATGATTAATTTTTAGTGATTTGTTTTATTCGGCTGGATCCAACTTCTAATTAGAGGTAGCGATTGTTCAGGAGACTAATGGTTTGGTCTTCGTTTAGATGTTTATTTAAATGTTTGTGCAATTGATGCTGGACGCAAAAGAGTCGGTCTGCCAACCTTTCTTGATTTTCCGCCTCATGAAGAATATTCCTAAGCTACATTTTTTAGAACCTGAGTGTATACCACGCACAGTTACTTCTATTTTATTTCGATGTTTGTTCTAGCGTTTATGGCTGACTAATTGTTTTTTGAACACCCAATCGCAATTAAATTAGCTTTAAAGTTTGCTCCTGGCGTTACGGGTTGACAGGATTTGAGAACACCCATCCGTCGTGACGAACTTGCCAGAGTTTCTGTTAACATTTTGGCTTGTGGTGCACGGAACATGTTGAAGTACAAGGCTGATGTTTGTGCAGGTCAAGAGATATCTAAAATGGTGACAGGAGGCCTGCGCGCCAACGGAGACGGGAACGCCACTCAGATCAACTCCCCCGTCAGTACGGTCGCAGAGGTGGCTGTTGACCAGCTGCAGGCCAATCAGAAGCTTATTGCTGGTGAGATCTTCATTGTGTCACGTGGTGTGAGCGGCTCATTGTGCTTCATTGTGTCATGTGGTGTGAGCGGCTCATTGTGCTTCATTGTGTCATGTGGTGGGAGAGGCTCATTGTGCTTCATTGTGTCATGTGGTGTGAGAGGATCATTGTGCTTCATTGTGACATGTGGTGTGAGAGGCTCATTGTGTCATGTGGTGTGAGAGGCTCATTGTGCTTCATTGTGTCATGTGGTGCGAGCAGCTCATTGTGCTTCATTGTGTCATGTGGTGTGAGCAGCTCATTGTGCTTCATTGTGTCATGTGGTGCGAGCAGCTCATTATGCTTTATTGTGTCATGTGGTGTGAGAGGCTCATTGTGCTTCATTGTGTCATGTGGTGTGAGCAGCTCATTG
>JACJUY010000485.1:44500-62422 GCA_014220935.1 Platorchestia sp. MABIK | reverse complement strand
CTCATTGTGCTTCATTGTGTCATGTGGTGTGAGAGGCTCATTGTGCTTCATTGTGTCATGTGGTGTGAGAGGCGTAAATTCAAGTTTCTTAGCGGTCCAAATTAGTCTCATGGTCCAACTGGTTGCGCCGCTGTGATTTATTCCTTCAAAAATACTTGTAGATTACGGAAGTGAGATCGTTAAGATCATGTATATTCATCTTAGTTATGGCTCATTTTTCGATAAAATATGAACAGAACAATGGAACGTTTAAGACGAACTATATGCATCTTAGGTAACTTATAACTCCAAAATAACGTGATGATGCATTCCATTCAAGCATTCTGCGTGAAAACGCTATCACTTCCATCTTTAGGGTTGCCGAATTAATACCAACTCTGTTTTCGAGTTCAGTCCTCGCCACAAGGATATTTTTTGGCACTTCCAGAGCTGAATGAAACCTGGGAAGAGAAGCTGAAGCGCACCGAGTCCGTGCGGCTGCAGCGGGAGGCCGTGTTTGCAGAGATGGGCGTGGCGCTCAAAGAAGACGGCAATACCCTCGGCATTTTCTCTCCCAAGAAGGTAGGTTTTTTTGTCGTAGGTTTATTGCTACTTCTTTTTTAAAACGGAATGAGAATGGAAAGTTGTTCAGTTTCCCTATTCACGTGTTTCTTAAGAAAGCACATTGTTGTAGTATTAGGTCCTTTAAAATATTTCCGAAAGCCGAACTGAGTGGATATGAGCAGATCCTAATTTGTCGTCTTTTTGTTGTATAAGAAGCATATTGTTGTAGTATTAGATCCCTTTAAATGTCTCCAGAAGCCTAACTGAGTGGATGTGAGCAGACTCCTCACTTGGTGAACCTGAACGAGGACCCGTCGATGTCGGAGTGCCTGCTGTACTACATCAAGGACGGCTGCACCAACGTCGGGTCCGCAGAGTTCAACCTGCCCCAGGACATCAAGCTGTACGGGTCTCACATCATCGCCGAGCACTGCCGCTTTGAGGTGCCCAGCTTACGCTAAATGTTTGTCTTGGTTACATATTCATCGAACGGATTATCGCGGGGCTGCTGAGCAATTAATTTAATGCAGGTTTTATTGTTATTTTTGAAATTGATTCGTTTACGAGCTCGTCAGTGACTGGATGGTATCTTGAGGACTTCAAATTGAGACGTCTTTGAAATTTCATGTTTTATCCCCGTACGACTTGACTGTTTCGATTGGTTAGTTGGTGTTTTGTAAAGTTTATTTATTTTAGTAGTTTAAAATTCATCTTGATAAACCAAGCGGGGGTTTCATAGAGCATCAGCTGATGGAATTTGTTGTGATTGCTTTTGAATATTTATTATTCTTCTCAAAAAAAAACCTACGCAAGACAGTTAACTTTGGTTTTTGTCTGTACTGCGCGTGAACTAATTTAAATCTTCTTGTTTTTTACTGAGTTATTTTCAAGGCTTCTGTAAATCAACTTCCATTATGATTTTCTCACTCTCAAAATTCTATTTGGATCCTCTATTCTCTCAAACCCTTGCCATCCTAAAAAGTCAGCTATGAATATGATGATAATATAAATCATTGCGTTTCTAAGGCATTGGAATTTCAAGGTTTGAGCTATCTTGCGACATTAAAGAGTTTGGTGTGCCGCAAAATTACAACATGTGTTTGGTGCCGCCAAGTTTCTACATTGTGTTTGTTGCAGCAAAGTCTAAACGTTGTGTTTAGTGCTGTAACGTCTAAATATTGTGTTTGTTACTGCAAATCCTTAACATTATGTTTGTTGCTCCAAAGTCTCAACATTGTGTTTGGCGCCGCAAAGTCTCAACATTGTGTTTAGTTTTGCAACGTCCAAACATTGTGTTTGTTACTGCAAAGCCTTAACATAATGTTTGTTGCCCCAAAGTCTGAACATTGTGTGGCAAAGCCTTAACATTTTGTTTGAAAGCCTTAACATTATGTTTGTTGCCGCAAAGTCTGAACATTGTGTGGCGTGCGCAGAACCAAGAGGGGAACGTGACGCTGCACCCGAACAAAGGAGCGCTCTGCTACGTCAACGGGCGCGAGATCACGGAGCCGCTGCTCCTCAAAACTGGCTCCAGGGTCATCTTGGGCAAAAATCACGTGTTTAGGTTCAACCATCCGGAGCAGGGTGAGTATTGCTTGTGCTACCGTTGAGCTCAGCTTGTCTCGAGTCTTGAATAGAAGAGTTTTTAGCAATGTGAAATACTTAGGTGAATATCAAATTAATCCGTTATTAATTAATTTAATTAATACCATAATTAATGATAAACCTTCCTTAATCGCGTTTTTAGGGTCAACCATCCTGAGCAGAGTAGGTATTGATTGTGCTACTGTAGAGCTAATGTTATCTCTAGTCTTTAATGGAAGAGTATTGTGCCACATTTGTGTAAAAATCGCGTGTTTTTGTTGAAACATGCTCTCAGCACGGCAAGTATTGATGTTTTATGAGCTATAGTTGTGTCGAGTCTTGAGCGCACTTGTATTGTGCGATAATGATTGTTGCTTTTTACTTCACTGCGCCTTTTTTTAATTATTTGCTAACTGCAGTAAATACTGTCTTGAATTAAATTCAGATTTCACAAACAATTCTGAGCAAATAAATATTTGATTTGTCTCACGGTAACGTGTATTTAATTTTTATTAAAGGATTTTATAAAAACGAATATTGATGATCTTATTGACATTAGTTATTAATCTCACAGAAATTTACCTTCAATATTTATGTTAATTACCAAGCACGAACGTCAATGGTAATGTTTTTTTACTTGTTTTTATTTTGTCGAAATTAACCTTAGGAAAATATATATATGCTACTACTGTCATTCAAGTTGAAATTACGTAAGTGATTTGATGTTTTATTACACTCCTGTTCTCAGTTCCATGAATTTTATCGCAAGTTACGCAGGAATTTCAATGAAGTGTTGTTGCAGGTAGGACATACCTGCGGAACGTGAAGCACACCGCTATACTCCCTGAGCATTGTGACAGGGTGTCTAAGAGCGACAATTTTTATAGGTTCTTGATTCTCTGGGTAATGATCGATGCAAGAAATAACTCATCCTAATTTATTTCAACAAGCCCTTAATTTCAGCCGCGGAATTTTTGGTTATTGAAATACTGACGAAACGTATTTCATGTTCAAAACTATTCAGCACACGTGCAGGATATAAGTCAAGGAATTCCCCCATTATCTTATTTCAAACAATAACTCAAATTTGATTCAAAATGGTAACAATGATTAGCTGCAAAACGCTCACCGGTAATTGTGGGAGTATGATATTCTTTTTTATAAATAATCATGCATAGATATTATTTAGCAATTATTCACTGTAATGATAGGAATATTAGTTATTTTTTATGAAGAATTTTGGGCGAAAAATAATGTTGATATTTTCTTCAATAGTTGTCTGAAGACTGTGTGTCATTTATGCCTAATAATTAAATCCGTGGATGTGTTTGTCTACATGTAAGTTGTATTTTATATATATTCTATCACAAATTTCAATGTGAATATTAGTACCTATTTTGCCTACGTGTTTTGCCATTATGTTTGCAATTTTGAAAATGCACTTGCCATTGATCAAACGATAAATACTTTCATTAATCAGAAATGTTCCCGAAAGATGAAATGACCGTTTGGAAAATAATTTTTCAATTCGTCTCATATTTCGGATACAGGTCTCACAGCGAAACTATATAAGTTTGAGCAGCTCAATATTCTCTTCAAAAACTAGCCTAAGTGAATGGTTTCCTTGCCTCATCGAACATTATCGAATATCGCCATTTTGCTAGGTTAATGATTGATTATACTTGGTCTCATGCAGTACAGTAGCGGAATGCCGTCATGTCTGTCGGCTCATGCTCGCTACTTGTAAATAGTTAAATATATTAGTCTCGCACAGTACGGGGGCAGAATGCCGTCAAGTTAGTCGGCTCGTGTATGGTTGTAAATAATTAAAGATGTGAAGAATTAAATGTTTGCCTGGTACAGTACGGGAGCGGCGAGGCACGAAGAGCCCCGTGGGCACGCCAGGCTCAGGAGAACCAGCTGACTGGCAGTTCGCACAAATAGAGCTGCTCGAGAAGCAAGGCATCGACCTCAAGGAAGAGATGCAGAAGCGGCTGGTGGCGCTCGAGGAGCAGTACATCAGGGAGAAGGAGGAGATCGCCAAGCAGTTCGACAAGGAGCGCAAGGTGACACACTTGCTCTCAGTACCAGCACAGACGCTGTTCCTCGTGACTAGGAATGTTATTAAACGCTTGACGTTGAAATAATGCCTTGAATATCGATTATTTAACTTTAGGGTTTATGTTCAGTGATAGACGGGAATAAGAAAGCTTACTATTTAAATAGGGTAAAAATAACAGTTGACTTTCTGAGCAACTATTGAGCATTGCGTTAGGGAAGAGAGGGGAGGAGCAGGATCATCATTTGTCACATTCCTGAGTTATTGCTTGTCATGTTCATGAGTTATGTTTACTAGTCATATACCTGAGTTATCATTACATGTCATGTACCTGAGTTATAATTACCTGTTATATACCTGAGTTATCATTATTTTTCACATTTCTGAGTAATTATTGCTTCTTATATTTCTGAGTTATTTTTACTTGACATGTTCCTGAGTTATCATTACTTGTCATGTTCCTGAGTTAGCATTACTTGTCATGTTCCTGAGTTTACATTACTTATATGTTCATGTGTAGTTTGGTGTTACACTACCGAGATTTCGACGCTGTTTATCCCCACGCAGAACTTCCAGGCGCGTATCGACGCCCTGCAGAAGCAGGTGGAGGAGCAGAGCATGACCATGTCCATGTACTCCTCCTACACCACCGACGACTTCGCCAACAGAGAAGAGGACATTTTCGGTGGGTGGTCACTTCATTCCTTCTTATTTTAATATACCAGACTAGTCCCTTCATATGGGTAGGCTGAGGCTCTGTCTTTGTGAATCTAATTTAATTGTGTTAGACGCAAATTGTTTGCACACGCTGGTTAACATTTAATAATATTAATTATTCGCTGATTAATTGAACAGCTGAGGTGTGTGATGAGCGCATCTATGATTCAGGTTTCACTACCTCTCGAATTTTTGGTATGTGACCTGCGAAAAAATATTGAAACGACACGGCTAGTATAATTATAATGATTTTATTGATGGATGAGTTTCTTTTATGATGGACTACAACAGAGCAGATGAGCTTGCTCGTACGGCGTACTCAAACCCGAGGCCTGGAGCTATTTAGACGCTGCGTTTGTGTATCTGGGATCGAACTCCGCTGGGCTGTCACGATATTGTGCGCAGTTTGCAGAGGGGATGGGATTTTGAGTGGGATCATATTCTATGCATAGACTCGTCTCGTTAGGGATTTTTATGTTCATCACTTATAAATATTTGTGATATTGGTTGTGTGATGAGGGTAGTTTTCAATGCAGTTTTTAATTGTACATCTAGCTAGCGTTTGTGTCTCTACACGAAACACTCTTTTTCTATGTAGAGGGGAAGAATTTATTATTAACTCTATTATTTGGTAATGATTACACACAATAGGGATATGTTAATTGAAGAGCTCTATAGGCAAGAATATTGAAAAAAATTCTGAACGTTGAAGCACACTTGGAAAGCATTGCTCAAGGGAGATTTGAAACAGTTTACACAAAGCAACAATGGAAAGTGTAAGTAGTGACTGGTAAAGTTATGAGAATAGTTTCAAATGCAAAGTTTTCCGATTACTTGAGCAGCCATTTACCTTGACGAGCTCTTTGTTTCGATGAGCATAACACTGGACTGGTAGAAATAAGTACCTGGTTCACATTCTATTGGTGAGTCTCTCACTGAATCTTGAAATGAAGACTTATTGAGTGAGATGATAAGCAAGCAGGTCTTAGTGCTATGTTGTTCATTTTTATTTGTTCTTTTCGCTTAGGTCGAATTCTCGCTTCTATAGTTTCTAAGATTGAATTACAGCTTGAAGCTGCTGGAGTTGGGCGAAATCTCAATTTTAATTTTGAAATTTTTATATATATGTTCTTGTACGCGTATTCCTCTTCAGTCTTTAAATAAATTTTGTTGTCTGACATAATGTTGTAAATACTATCTTGTCCTCAATACGGGACACAGCGTACTACGCGGTACATTTGTCTTTTAAATTCCAATGTACATACCCACTTTAGCATGCAAGTTCGTTTCTATGAATGTAACAAATGATCTTTTCTTTGAACTATCTGGTACTTTTTCATGGCGGTCAATTCTGCTCCAAATGCTAAACTCAACTCACTAACTGCTTAGTGACCCACCGGTGGTCACAGAGAGGATTTTCATATCGCGGGTGAACATACCGGTAGTCGCAAATTATATTTTTTATTTATACTCAATCAAAACCAGATGATGGCACTTCCCAATCAATTTTTTTGTTCATTTGAAAGTTGAATGTTGGAATTGAGTTCAACTGGAGTTGAATCTAAAATTTTAGTTGAACCCGCCGCAGTTGTTAACTTCTTTATTTAGCTTCTGAACCCTCTGCTCAAGATCAATGTCGTGCAGCTCCGACAGTTACGAATTAAGCGCCGTACCCTTCTTTGATCTTTGAACTCGACATGTGTTAAGGCGACAGTGAGTCCCGCAAAACTTACTACCGTCGTTTTTTAAAACTTAAATTTGGTTTCGTTTTTGTTACCCCGTTTTTCAAATGATGCGAAGTTCATCGTACTTTATTCATCTTTCTGTCGGAATCTTTTCCGTGAGTTGGATGTTTGTTTTAATAATGTAATTAATATCCGTATAGCATATAAAATAATATATAATAGATATTTGATAAATAGAATTATAATAAAAATGTATAGCGTGTGTTTTCTGGTGTGAGAAAATACGTCTTTTTCGTCTTTTTTAATATTTTGCCATCATCTTCTTGAGTACTACCCGTAATTTCCTGCCAGCGTACTTTGTTATATTTTCCTTCCTTAGAATTTCCATGCTTCGATAGCAAAGAATGAATATTTTATAATTTAGATTGTTTACTTAATCCGTGCTTAAACATACGTTCAACTCAGGAGGTGGAATGTTTTCATACCAATCTTGGGGATATTTCGTCTCATAGAGACTCGTTTATTCAGTCCCATCCATCAACGCATTAATTTGTCACTGAGAAAGACACTTTCCTGCCTAGTTTCACCAATGGAATTCAATGAGAACGACAGTCCAGATGGTCCAGAAAACTGACCATGCTAGCAGCAGGGCATGGCAGGCAATTCTAAAATTACAAATGAATGCTGCATGAGTTTCTCTACACGCCACTAATCTGATCGCCCTTCTTCTCATCCCTCCACCAGCATAGCATGCGCCACGAAGTCGGCTTTTACCTTGTGCCCCATCTAACCAATATGTTTAGAATGTGTTTGTGTTGTTTGTTACCCTTGTCCGTAACCGTGTACATGTGTTGTTTGCAGTAAACCCCCTGTTTGACGCAGAGTGCCATTGGACTGAGAAGGAAACCGCCCTCGCTTCATGGGCCTTCCGCAAGTGGAAGTACCATCAGTTCACCTCCCTCAGAGATGATCTCTGGGGGAACGCTATCTTCCTCAAGGAAGCCAACGCTATTTCAGTCGAACTTAAGAAACGGGTGAGTCGAACTTCTTTTGATTTATATTTTAGTTTGCAAACGTCGCACCGATTTTGATTTATATTTAGTTTGCAAGCGGGTGAGTCGCACCTCTTCGATTCATATGTTGTTCGCAAATACTGCGAGAATAATAGAAGCAGTTATTAAGGGTTGTTGATGGGATAGTGTATGTCTCGTATTCAATTGCATTTATTACTACGTAAAACTTTAAGCAACTTTTTCAATTATCTGAATCCCGTACACGTTTGCGATAATTACTCAGGGTTTATTATCTTTTCTATTTTGAAGTACATTACAGGTTTGATTTTCACTGTCATTTAAATGTTGTAAATAAGGTTGTTGCGTGTCAGTTTGTTCTTGATTACTTCATTCCATGGTCTTGTGATTCTTGACATACTTTACATGGTCTCTCTATTTAAGATGTGCTTTACTTGTTCTTGCAATTCCAGATATACTTTACATGGTCTCTCAATTCAAGATATGCTTTACTTGGTCTTGCAATCCCAGATATACTTTATACGGTCTCTCTATTTAAGATATGCTTTACTTGGACTCTCAATTCCAGATATCCTTTACATGGTCTCTCACTTTAAGATATGCTTTATATGGGTTTGTACTTCCAGATATACAGCCATCGGCAACCAACAGTCGATCGTCTTTTATAAGTTCTTTTGAAATGCAGTCAAATTCTAATCCAGTATTGAAATTGATTGAATTGTCTTGCTGGTGTGTGGACGCAGGTTCAGTTCCAGTTCACGCTGCTGACGGCCAGTCCGTACTCGCCCCTGCCGGCTGACTTCCAGGCGGTCATTGACGAGGAGCAGGACAGCGACGACGAGGAAGACGAAGATGAAGACGAGGCTCCTCGCCCCCGCACCGTCGTGGGCGTCGAAGTCACCGACACTCACAACGGCGCCACGCATTACTGGACGCTCAAGAAACTCAGGTGAGTGCTTTGGAATTGTTTCTTGCTAGAATAATTGTGTGCTCCAGAATTATGTTTTCAACCTCACCGTGCTTTTGGAATTGAAGGTAAGGTTTTTGAACACCGTGCTATTGTAATTAAAAATCAGGTGTTTGGATACAGTGCAATTAAAATTATAGGTAAGGTTTTAAACCCCGACAATTGGAATTGAAGGTAAGGTTTTAAACCCTGGCCAATTGCAGTTGAAGGTATGGTTTTTAAACACCGTGCTTTTGGTATTTATGGGAAGGTTTTTTTTACTGTGACCAGGGTTATGCAAAGCTTCACTGGTTTTGCTATTCATAGAGTTCTAAATTATTCTACTCGAGATAAAACGTCGTATCTCTTGTCACTGTATCAGATCATATGAGAAGCTCCTTTCAGTGCTCAAAAAAAAGCATTTATTGTTTTCAATAATGGCGCTCACTTGCATAAAAGTCAATACTACTCGTTATTGGTTGCTTCAATATTCGTATTTCATCAATTTAGAGCCTGTGAGCTTTTCTTGAGAAGTGTGTCGCGTTAGTGCCTTTTCATCCAGTCTTAGCTGCTTCTCAGTCGAACTGTAGCGCATGCCTGCAAATTGCTCCCGAGCTCAATGTTAGATAGACGAATCTGCTGTACGAAAACTATGGTATTTTGCTCTAGATGGTTGATTAATCGTCCAGTCCTCCCTCAGTTTTGTAAGTTTTGTGGGGAGTTCCACATCCTGTTTTGCTGAATTGAATTACTGAAGTGTCTCACAACGAAGTATATATCTGGGATTCAAGAGAGTAGTATGTATTGTGAATTTGAAACGGTTGTGTGATGAAATCAGTGGATAGGAAATACTAAAATACATCAATTTTAAATTACGAAAGCTTTCCGTAAAAACAATTTGTTCTTTACGTTATTCAAGAGATGAACATTTTATACATTCAGTGCATGAGTCAAGTGGCCTTTTTTTTTATTCGCACGATGTAAATTTGATAAGATTCTTCCGACGTGAGTTGCTTACTCCTCTCATGCAGTGGTCTGGAAATTTTGTAGGGAATGGTAGGATTTTTCCAAGCGAGCTAGTTTCGAACTTTTCAAAATGAATGGTAAATATAAGCTTTTCGACGGGGTTGTCATGGATTCTTAGACTAACTGTGATCATCCTGAGTGAATTTTCTCTCTATTTGCTCGCCTCGGTTGTCTGCTTCCGTTGTGCTTCATATGTATTTGAGTTTATTTTTGTTTCAATTTTAAAGCTTGTAATTTTGCGTTTGTCAGTAGTCTTGTTTTATTCTTAGTCACCGAGCATTGAATCGAGTCCAGAAATTGATTTCCAGCTACTGAACGTAGCTTTAGTTAAGTTACATGAACTTCAGTTAAGTTAAATGAACGTAGCTTTACATAAGTTACGCAAACTTTAGTCATGTTAAATAAACGTAGATTTAGATAAATTCCAAAAACATGAACCAGCAAACATTATCCTTTACATTATCAAAGATGTCTCGGCTAAAAATTGCTACGCCGATGTTTTTCATTCTCGCTGTCTGTCATCAGCTTTGCTTTGTCTCCAAATCCCACGACACATTCTGCTGTGGGTTATTCGGGATTTCCCTCCATGGCATCGTACATTTGATTTCTCATAAATTCGTATTAAAACTGAGCGGTCTTTGTGCGGACTCTTGCAGTGCGCACAGAGTGAGCATTGACCTGGAGCAGTATAAAATTACTAGTGTAGTAACGACGATGTGCGTATACTCGCTAGTGTCTCGGCACCAGAGATCTGTGGTCGGATTTTCAAACAATGTACATCTTTGTGGCGGTAGAGTTGGCAACGAAACTTCGTCGGTTGACTTGAATACGCGACAAGCTATTTTTCTCACTTAAATGGTTAAGTTTAAGTTTTTTAGCGTAAAATTTGATCGCAGAAAAATAACGCGTTACGTACTCAAGTCGATGAACGAACTTTCGCTGCCAGCGGTACCGCTACAAGCGAAGTAAATTGTGTAAAATTCCGTACCGTGTTCTTGAGGGAAAATCTGGTCATTTTCTTTCGCTGGTTGATTTCTGCGTCACCATAACTGAAGTCAGACTCCGGTTGGATGTAAGTGAAGTAGCTCATTGTTGAACAGCCCGTGTAGCTAGTCTAGTCGAACATACGTATTTGATTTTCGAATAACTCATTTCCGTACTTCAGTGAGCTTTTTGGTTTTTAAGCTGAAATCTCTCGCGTAACGCTAATTCATGCACACGCATTGACAACTTCCTCAGAGAAATTGTATTTTTGTGTGATATGAATCTGAATTCACTACTTAGAGAATCATCAATAAATAAACTTAACAGTAGAATAACGTGTTCCTTTAGGAGCAAACCTTGAACAGTCTGCTTCATGTTTCGTGTTCCGTTTATGTTCACACTGAGCTTCGTACATCACGCACGGCTTCTCCTTGGATTTTGCGGGTGTCGCTGCTTCAACTTGAAAGGAAGTTTTGGTTTTCAAAATACGTGCCAATTCGAGGTACTGCTCAACCTTTTATTGATTCAAACTTCAAAATGCAAAAATTTCAATTCTTGTCTTCTGCTGTGATTCTCTGCTTTTGATTTTTTTCGTATCAATTCCAAATTTTTTGAACTTTCAGTTCCTTTGCTTTTTATTTCAACACAGGTTTACATATGTGGCGATACGCTTGATCATTGCACAAACGGTCCCTGAAAAAAGGGGTTTCATTGTTTCTCCCTATTATTCGCTAGAATATTGCGCAAACGGCCCCTGAAAAAAAAATTTTTTTGTTTCTCCCTGGAATTTTGTGTACTGAAAACTTGTCTCCGGTGGTTGTCCGCTCGCTAGGCACCGCTTAGAGCTCATGCGCCTCCTCTACGACCCGGAGCCGTTCTCGCCTCTCGCCTCCGCCTTCCCTGGCCTCCCTCCTAACGCTTCGCCCGACGTTGGCCCAAACAACACCGTGAACGCCAACGCCAACGTCGTGAACGTCGACGCCGTGAATGCCAACGCCCCAAATAACAACTCCCTGTGGGCGTTCTTTTCCCAACACGCGCAGTCTTACGCTATTGAACGCCACAACTCAGGGACTCTTGTCTGTAATGGGACCGGGCCCGACAATGGGACGGGCCCTCGAGCCGGGACCCTCAATGGGACCGGGACCATCACTGGGACCGGGACCGCCACCTACGGACTCACTGCGAAGCTCAGGCAGAAAATGTCTGTTGTGTTTTCAAGCTTCATTTGATTCTGGATTTGTGTGTTTCTTTGCGCGTACTTTTGCTCGACGCACTCCTTACTTACTGAATTGCGTTTATTTCTTTAAAGGCATATTATGTACTCAATATTTATTGCTCTATTTACGTGACTATTATTCGAAAAGATTCAGTTCCGCGTGTCGTGACGCATCTTAATTTTCATTTTCACTTCTTCAAGGTTAGTTGTTTAATATATATTTTGTAATTTTTTGCGGTGGTGTGTTGTGCACTTTCCATTTCGTTTGCACTTTTCACTTGACTCACGTTACGCAAACTTAACCTTTTTTAAACCACACGAAGCTACATGAGTTGCTATTGAACCTCACATCTGCCGAAAGATAGGCGTTTTCTGTGTTAAGCGTTCGAGTCTCGTTCTTCAATCTAATGAGCGTTCAAGGAACTTACTGATCAAACCATCAATACTGTGCGTCACTTTTGAGATCACCTTTTGCTGTGACTGCAATAGTCAAACTAGGAATATAAAATCTAAGCTTCCAAGTTTTTTATACGTCGTAAGAGCAAAGGAAATATATGCTGATATTTTGCCCTCTACTCCAGGAGGGTAAATAATAATTAAGATAATTAGGAAGCTAGATAAATTGATAATTTACAGCATGAATGGTTCTTCAGTTTGCTCGCCACTGATGCCTGATTGCTGGCACAGAAGCGCATCAAACCAGATTGTGTATGTCACGATTAGCAAATGTGATGCAGCTTTTACTTAGTTCAGTAGACTCGAGCCTCTTGGAGAGTTGCGCTTGTCAGAAACACCCTCCCTCATGACCACTCGCCCACTAAGACAAGGCTGAAGTTACGGGACAATTTTACCTTCACCTGCTGATCACGACATCTGCACGGTCTACTCAAAGCTTATTACGTTGGGAAAGTTTATGTGCTATTCTCTGTGGTGCACATCGCTCTTCCAGCAAGAAAAATTCTGATTCAATTGTCTTGCAACGCGAAATTTTTCATCAGAGTAAACGCGGCTCATCTGGTGATTATAGAAAACGGAGATGACGGGCCCAAAAGGTTCTGGGCAACTTTTCTGCTGAGTGAGCTCACACTTCTATCACTCATTTCCCCTTCTTAGGTTAAAGAGCTAAAGCGTCATTGTATAATCACAGTTAGAATAATGAGGAGATCAACAACTGTGTTTCTTCACAGATGTATTCAATGCTAAAATGACAAGCACACTGAAGACTGTAACATGTGACGCTTCCACGTCTGTCGTGCTCTTGTTTTCTACTTCGGTGTCTTTATATTACATGGACTGTCTCGTGAGTTCTTGTACTTTGTTCATATGTTGTCTGCTCTCAGCAGCGCAACACAAACACTCCACACGGCAGTTGTTTTCCGGCGTGGCGGCAGTGCAGCACTTGTTCTATGCTAGATGTTGGTCGCCAAGGCTATGCAGTGTGTTATAATGAAAACACGAGTACATCTGGAATGTCTTAATCACAAAAATCTTTCTTTAAATGACTTTATAAAGTTGAGGGACTAGAAGTGAGGTACGCTACTTTTCGCTACAGCAACATACGACGGGCTTGCTTCTACAGTGCGAGCGTTTCTTCGCGCTGACGTATGTTAGCATGTGTCTTTTTGCCACCCTTCGTACGCTTCCTTCCACTCTCCTTCGTACTCTCCTTTCCTTTCTTATTTACACTCGCCCTTCTACTCTCCTTCGTACTCTTCCTTCCTTTTACCTTGCCACTCTTATTCACACTCTCCCTTCTTCTCTCCTCACTCTTCCTTCCTCGCTCCTTTCTACTCTTCCTATCACTCTTCGCATCGTCTTATTCCTCTCTCTCACGCAGCTAGAGAATATTTCAGTCCCCCACTCACCAAACTAACAAGGGACATTACAAAACTCGGCGCAGGCAAGCGACAATGATTCGGTGTTTATTGAATACATCGTAGCTTGTTGTGTCAAAATTGTGCAATACCAATAAATTGAATGGCAATTTGCACTCCACCGTTTGAAACTTGCAATTCGGATGTGAGTGTAACCCGGTGCTACGTGTACGCCATGTTCCCCAAATTTGTAGGATGTTGTGTGCAGGAAAGCGAGACAGTTTAATGCTGCACCAGTACGATAAACAGACTTCAGCTGCACGTGTTGCAAGTTCGCAAACTTTATTTCGCATTCAAAACCTGAACTTGGGTTGCGCTTATTATATACGTATGAGTTGTACTGTTTTGGATCAGTTATGTTCAATTGCTGAATGATGTTAAATTTTACTAATTACTACATATTTTTCTCGGCGAATATACTTGTGCTGCTGCACGATGTAAAAGTATGGTTATCAAGCATGGCTTTCTTTTGTTGTCTGCGCTGTTTCTCATTCATATGTTTATTTTATTTTATATTTTGAACACTGAGTTGCCAACTGAGTTTTACATAAGGCACGTATATCATCATTGCCGTGCGCCAGTCAACGTTTTCACCGGGTGCTGACCTTAATAAATGCAGTCGCTGTGTTGAATAATAATGTTCATTTTGCATTCGATGTTCTGTGACTGATACCTTGAGAAAACTGGATTTTGCCTTTGCGTCATGAATATAACTTTTAAGTATCATATTTTTGAACTTGATGGATTGATTCTATAATTTTGACACTGCAGACAGAGGCTGGAGCTGATGCGCGACATGTACAACAATGACGCTCAGTTCTCCCCCACGTCCCCGGACTGCAACATCGAGAGCCTGACTGGAGGAGACCCGTTTTACGACCGCTTCCCGTGGTTCCGCCGCGTCGGCTGGTGCGTCCTCTATACTCGGCTGTCAGAGTGGCCTTTTTTATGGCCGAGGTTCTCAAATTTAACTAGAATTAAAGTCGATCTGCCAACCCTGTTTCTGTATAGTAGATACAGACTCACTCATAAGAACTGCCAGGGAGTGAGGAATAATGAAACGAAATTTCGTAGATCTCAATCATTTCGTAAGCTGGGTACGCAATATTATGATGACCGCAATGTTCGGATACGTGATATTATGATGACCGTTACGTTCCGATACGAAAAATTATCATAATTATTATGTTCGGATGCGTGATATTATGATGACCGTTATGTTCCGGTACGTAAAATTATCATAACCTTAATGTTCGGATATTTGATATTCTGATGACCATAATATTTGGAGACGCCTCTCCTACGTTTTAGATATAAAAATTTCCGCCTCCTAGTCTTGTTTTCAGTTGATTATATCATTGAGTCAGGCAGGTTTGGTGTGCCGTGTTGCTTCTGCACGATGGTGTTGCATCGAAACAGACTGACGCAACACTTTGGTGCCCTACTTTGCAGATTTGCTACTTGCTGTACTCGACGACATTCAAATGTACTAGAAAATTGAGCTTTAGTTACATGGAATACCGTTTACAATTTCACAACTTTATCAACGTCTTTAAATTAAAATGGTATCTAAAAGCGTTTAGTAAATTAGCAATCATCGTGTGCTAGTATTTTGAATGCTGACCCAAAATGAAGTACGATTTCAGATATTGTTTACCGCATAGAAGTCATTTAATTTTGAATATATGTTCACATTAACATTTCTCGACTCAAGCCTTCTTCCCTCAAACTTAGACAGAAAATTTCCAGTACAATAAGTAAACTTGACGTACCTCGACAGCGGGCACGTATACTTGAGCAACTTGCTGCACCCTGTGCCTCTGGTTCACCGCGTGGCTATTGTCAACGAGCGCGGCGACGTGAAGGCCTACCTCAAAGTGGCCGTGCAGGCCGTGGCAGGTACGTCCTGCCACGGTAGACGAAACAAGGTAGGGCCAAACTAGTCGTTTTTCGTCGACCGTGTGGCAATGCTGAAGTCATAGCAAAGAACCAATGACAGCGCTCATATTGCATCTGACAACATTGCTAGCTCCAAATCTGGTACCACTGTTGGCTTAACGACATGTCGAATGGTGACGTCGTAAAGTTTGTTTGAAACAAAGCCGTTTTATTGGCTAGCCGAACATGAGGAGGTGTATTTTCCCCCATAGAAATGACTCTTCCTTATTTCCTTTACCGTGGTCCTGCACCACTGCACGCCACTCGGCTAGCAGGCTTAGTCTTGAGCAAAGGAGGTAAAAGAAAAAGAACATCTTTGTTGATCACATGTTTCAGCATCATGTTTTGAGACGTTCAACTGTAATTTGCTGACTCAGTTCTTTACATGTTCTCTACGTATCCTATACACAGGTCTTACAGCGAGACCACGCATGTCTGAAAAAGTTTTGATTGGAAGAAACACTAAATGAGGTCTTTTAAAAAAGCTTTGAGAAAAATTGAAAGGTTATTTTGTATATTGTCTGAATTTAATTCTATAAGTACCGTAATTGTATAATATTATCGGATACCATCACTTGAAAAATGGGAAAATGACAACAGAAATGAGGGAAGTGGTCCAGTTTCGGGTTGTCCCTTAGTCCCGTGCCAAAAGGTATTCGCTGTCTATAAAATTGAGGGAAATTATCATATCATCACTCATTTAAATCATAATGTCTGTATGACTGCAGATTGGAAAGGGTTGACTTCAGCGCAGAGAAACATTCAGCGTTAACCTTTCAATTGTTTGGCGAAGATCAAGTGCAACATTTACTGGGCTCAGAAAGAGCACAAATAATTATACGAGCACAAAGCACCAGTTCGTTGATGTTAACGCGGCAGTTACGCAAAGTGTGGTCCAATGATTTGACCGTTTCCTTCGCATTGTTGGAAACAGTGTGTATACGTTGGTAGATTCATTACGATTCTCAGCGTGAGTACTGACAGTGTTCTGTGTCGTGACTGCAGCAGACGACGACAGCTCGTCCACCCAGCAGAGCGGAGGCGTGCGGCAGTCCGCTCGCATCACCTTCAACCCACCGCCCCCCACCCGAGTGCGCCCCCACAAGGGCCTCCTCGGGGCGCCACCCCTTGGGGGTCCCGGCACTGATGATGAGCGCATCATCGAAGGCCAGTCGGACGGCGCTGACGCAGCTAAGTTGGAAGGTGGGCCCTGCGAAAGCCGAAGCTCAAGCACTGTTTAGTCTGAATTTTGCAGTCCTTTTCAATCACTAACTTGTTTCGTAATTATGAGCTCAAACTCTTTCCTTAAGTTCGTCGTGAAGCGCTCGCTGTGCAAAAATTTATTGTACAGTTTCTTAGGGCAATGGTGTACAGTTGTTTCTTGGATACTATGAAGCTCAGCCTATATCAGCCAGTTTTGTGCCATTCGCCGCTTTCATGGCAGCCCTTAAAAGGATTTAAAGCTTGTCACTCTACGGTCCTGCTTAGGGTTTGAATTTTGAATCTGCGAAGACTGTCACTCGGTCAGACCAAAGCTGCTAAGTAGTGGTAGTGGCGTGATTGTGAGTGGATGCTCGCATATTACACGTTAAGGTCTCATCTGAAATAATGTGCTTTCTAGCGAGTGAAATAAACTTGTACGCTCGCATATTAATTACCTGACGGGCTATTGGAATAGAAATACTAAAATGCTCTATATGTACATAAATAGTCTTCGCATCTGCTATAGATTTGAAACTTTTAAATTGTTCAGTCCATTCGTTTAAATATCAGATTATTATACATGTTTTTTTAGATTTAGCAATATTTTATCATTGTTTTTTGGGCTATTTAATGTTCACTATGGATGGTACATGTTAATTTTATGTTAAAAGTCACATTTTCGGTGTGGCCAAACCTATCTGACTCGAAGTTTAAAGCCCCGTTATTGTTGTAGAATATTCTCCCGCAGAGTTGGCGAGGTTTTTCCTTGTATACATGCTTGTGATGAATAAAATTCCAACATAACCCATGTCCTTCCCCAGAGTTGGGTGAGGTGGACTCAGGCCGTGGGGACAGCTGCCTGAGCAGCACCACGGAGGAGGAGGACCTGCCTCCCCACCTGCGCCTCGGTCAGGAGTTCACATTCAGGGTGACGGTGCTGCAGGCCTACGATGTCGCTCCTGAGTACACCGACGTCTTCTGCCAGTTCAAGTGAGAGGCGCGCCTCGTGTGCCTTACGTCGTTTGGTGGGCGATTCTTTGTTGGATTTCCTTTATTCATGTCTTCATTTCTATGAATTTGTGCACCTAATGTGCCTTACGTCATTTGGTGTTG
>JACJUY010000485.1:0-41306 GCA_014220935.1 Platorchestia sp. MABIK | reverse complement strand
CCTTTTCTTTGGAATTGTGTTTCATGAGCTGTTAGATTCAATTATTTTTTCTTTCAATGGTTATCAATTATTCAGTTTCATTTAATAGTTAGAACTTCGATTGCAAGAATACCACTAGTGCAAAAGTTGTAGTGTTTTTAGTTACATATTCAAACGTAAATGTTAATGAGACTAAACCACACGTTTGACAGGCATTGCTCATAACTCGTTCATCTTACAAATTAGAAAATACCACAATGAGAGTCTTCGTATGAAAATTGGTGCTCGAGCTCATCCACCATTTGAAGTCGGACACTTTTTTTTGTGGTCACCGTGGCCGAGTGGTTACGAACGCGCTTTCACGGGAGAGTGTTGGCAGTTCGAATCTCGGTAGTGCCTCCCGGTGATTTCTCCCCGTGGGAGAAAGGGAGAACCCAGCCACAATTTCCCACTCTTCCCAAGTTTCGAGAATGGGAACCGGCCTGATCGGGGGTAACCGTCATTGCGTCCTGATGTTAGTTAAAAGGCATTTGAAAAACCAATGTACTAGATGATATGTATCAGGCTTGTTTAGAATAAGAAACATCTTTTGCTGTTGCAGTCGTATGGCTCCCAAGCGGCTGCAGCCACCAGCCATCCCAATCAGCCAGCCGGTGCGCTCAGCCAGGTTCGGTACCCTGCACTGCCCAGCCACCTCACAGGTGTACGCCAGACACGACCTGCTCGTCTGGTTTGAAATCTGCGAACTGGGTGAGTAAACTGAACCTTACTGGGTGAGTTAAATGTGATGTCGTCAACTGGACGAGTGAGATGTTGTGAACTGGGCGAGTGAGCTGAAATGAACTGTGTTAGTTAACCGTGGTCATCTGGGTGAGTCAACTGTTCCGTATTGTGTTAGCCAACTGTGCTGTCATCAACTGAGTGAGGCAGCTGCTGTGAACTGAGTACATTTTCTTCGCCCATTTTTTTAATATTTTCCATATTAGGAAGAAAATTGTTCATCAGTGTTTCTTGAATGACTGATGGATGATTTCTGGACTGCGCGCCTCATTTTTTCAAACGAACTACCTTTGCCGTGCATCCTGATCAAAATGTTCTTATTTTCTTGGAAATCAAATCATTTGTCCGTCATAGCTTAACATTTCTTCAAGTTGTGTTAATTTCTGCACAATAAAGATATTCAATACACATGCACAATAGACTGTGATGCCTAGTAATTACATTAGTATTATGTCACGGTGTTGCTTAAGAGAGTGCGACCGTCAGCATGAAATAAACTTCAGTTTCCAATTCGACCCTGGTGTAAGAAATGCGTGTCTCGCTCAATCGGGTGAGACCATCTTCAGTTCCTGACAGTAATTAATTATCAGCAATTTTTCCAATAATTTAATTCAACATTCGTAATCTTTTCCACACGTTTAATTTTGATTTAATTTAGTTTTACTGATATCACCCACCCTTTCTCTAAAAACTTAGCTGTGCTGTTCGTGACCACTTTTTTTAAAGAGCTCACCGTGTCTCGCTCAATCGTGCGGCGGGAAACAGTACACACACATGTGGCTGTAACAAAAATTAATGTTTAAGTATGACATCGAAGGTTAAATGTATTGAGATTTGTTTGACTGAGACGCGTTCCTTTGAAGAGCGTCCATATTTATAACTTGATGGGAGAAAGGATTGAGTTTTTGGAAACCTAATGGCTCAAATGTATTCAAACCAATTTTTCTTGATTAGAATATTATTGAACACCCTATTTCCAAAATCCGGTGCAGCCCCCAACGGCGAGTACCTACCGGCTGCGGTAGACCACGGCACCGATCTGGCGTGCCGTGACCTCTACCTGCTGCACCAGGGCATCCAGCGGCGCATCCGCATCACGATCGTACACGAGCACTCACATGACCTCGTCTGGCGGGACGTGCAGGAGCTCGTCATTGGTCAGTCACCAGCTGTGTGTTGCCTACTCTGTACTACGTAGTGTACCCGCGTTGTTAACTGTCACAGTCACCAACTTTGCGTTGCCTATTCTGTACTACGTAATAAATTCGTTGTTCGCTATAACAACGAAAGCTCTTTTGTTTCATTTCATTGTATGGGGCTCGATTCATTTCATTGAGTTGGGGAGAAGCACGTGACAACACGAGTTACTTTCTGTTGTTTTTACTCTCTGTTTCAACGCAAGTTTTTACCTAAAAAAGAGGGTTTCATATTTCAGAGATGAGTTCGATTGAATTAATACTAACGGGAGTTACAGAAAAGCTACTGAACGTTGTAGATAGGCAATGGGGGTGTTTTATTGATGTTCGAATCAAATTGATTAATTTAAGTGGCTTTTGGTCCGATCTCTATTAGTTTCAAGGGAAACTTCATTATTTCCAAATTTGATTTTAGAGTTCATCGCTTTAGTTTATGAGTTTTCATTACGATCGCTTGCAGCAGTTCACGCGTTACAACCGATGGAACAATTTCCAAGGCCTTCGGTTTTCAAATAACATTGGTGATCTTCGCACGCTTTGCTGCATGGATAACGGATCAGTTGTCGCGCATTTGAATCTGTATTTTTTCTATCGAATCTTAGGTCAACGTTGAGCTCTAGCAAGTCTTCTCAAGCCTGCCCTATTGCCATTCATACAAATGAGTGTGTTTCAAGAGTTTCACGAAGTTTAACTCAATTCTAGCCGTTTTACCTTTGTTTTCTTTCAACTCTATGGCACGATTTGATCATTAAACTTTTGTAGCAGTTGCTTGATCATCAGAAAATTTTTGTACCTTTCACCCATAGTGCCCTTAAACAGCTGAATATGAAATACATAATTGATTACTCTTAATAGGTAGTAGAACAAGATAACAAAAAATGACAACCGGCTTTTTTTGAGTCTAACTTCTAATTTGCAGGTCGCATTCGCAACACTCCTGAAAGCGACGACGATGAGAACAGCGACACGTCGGTGCAGTCGCTGGGTCTCTTCCCTGGGGAGTACATCGAGAGCCCTGGGGAGGATCGAACTCTCTTCAGGTAGGCTTCAACTCACTGTTGTAACTTTGCTCTTGTATTCGATCCTTTACACTCCACCACCCTGGTGTCGGAAATGGATGCCGGATTGCCCGGGAGTAACCACCGATGTGTCCTGATGTTAGTAATAAGGCATTTATAAAACCAATGTACAAGATGATACGCATGTATCAGGCTTAATTTGAATGAAAAACATCCTCTCTATCTCATGGTCAAATTTTTCCTTAGATAGCCACACATGTATGTTGTGATATTTTGCAAACTTGTGGTTGCTGTTGTTGACATTGAAATCCATGCTCTCCTGGGCATCAAGAATGACGACCAGATCTTTGTAGTAGTGGGTTGTGTGTAAATAATACACATCCGCACAAATGATGTTACACATTTTTTGATTTTTGCAACATAATTGGCGTAACTCACGTGAGCATAGTGGGTGTTAATGTTTTTGGTTAGGTACTACTTAAGCACCTTCGAACGGTTCCTGAGTTACGGCCCCACGCTTGTTAAAGCTTCGAAAGGTTTCGCCTTCAAATTCGAGATGGCTTCATTATGGTAACCGAGTGTTTTGCCAACTGATTGGGGCTAACTAATGGTTCTAACTAATTAGTACTGCCTGATTGGCGCTAAGGGTGTTAATTGATTGATATTAACTGATGACACGATTTGGCTCTTATTGAAAACGGTAATGAGCGTAGACCGTTGGTACTGGTAAGTATTACATGACTATTCTTGACTGATCAAATAAAATGGCTCTAATCGTTGGCAATAATGGTGACTGATCGTTGCTCTAAATTGATATTATGTACTTAGTACATGATTATTTTAAACGGCATGAATCAATTGCGTTCTTTGTTGTAAAGTGTTGGTTTTAGTTGCGGTTACTTGATGGTGACTGGTTTGAGGCAGCATAAATGGATTTTAACTGACGACACTAGTCGTAATTTCACAATTACACTATGTTGACAGGTTCGAGGCGGCGTGGGACTCCTCCCTGCACAATTCGCTGCTGCTGAACCGCGTCACCCCCCACGGGGAGACCATCTACATGACCGTCTCTGCCTACCTCCAGGTTGGTCCGCGGCTGGGTAGAGGAAACAAGGCAGAGTCATTTCTATGGGGAAAAATGCACCTCCTCTTGTTCGGTTAGCCAAAAGAACGGTTTCATTTCAAAACCCTGAAGGACGTAACCATTGTAACATGTCGTTAGGCCAATAGTGGGGCCAAATTTGTAGCTAACAGTGTTACCAGATGCAATCTGAGTGCTGCTATTGGTTCGATGCCATGACGTCAGCATTGTGACACGGTCGACGAAAAAATGGCTAGTTTAACGCTACCTTGTTTCTTCTACTGGGATCCACGGTGTCCTCCGAGCTTCTACCGTCTCGGGGTGCGGATATTTTCCTTTAAAATATCAAAATATTTTCAAATTTATTCAGAGCAAATAGAATTGTATGCAATCTAGCGAGTGTTGCATAAAAACTCGTGGAAGGTAATAACATATCGAAATTTTGAAATTTATTAAAAACAAACGGAAAATCCAACTTGAAATAAAGTGCCATGTACCGATTGATGCGTAAAAATTTAAAGAAAGTAATTTAATTACATTTTAAAACTTGGAAGATGCCAATTATTTCGTAACATAAGACCATATGGGCCTAATAACAAAATCAGTGTTTTGCCTTCATCAATTGGGTCACTACCGTCCAGCTGTGTCGGTACACTCATGAGCTGGCCAATAATGTGCTGTGTGGGTCGTTCAATTATTCCACCACCATTCATCTGCAAATATATTTTTTTTTGATATGTCTAAAAAAATGTTCGCTATGCTTGAATGTTTTTGACACCATCTACCTCATTATGATTGTCAATTACTGAGTTGTGAGCTTTAATAAGCTCACTGATGTGTGTGGGCAGCTGGGTAACTGCGTGCAGCCCCTGACGATCACGAAGGACCTCTGCCTGGTGCTGTACGGGCGGGACTCGCGTGCCATGCCGCGCTCTCTGCGCTCCCTCTTCCTCGGCGCCTACAAGTACGGCCCTGAGGCCAACCGCATCACGGGCGTGTACGAGGCGTGCCTCAAGCGGGCCTCTGAGGCAGGTGGGTGCCTCCGGAAGCGAAGTGCGTTGTGTCAGAAAATTGCGATGCATGTCGTGTCAGAAAATTGCTCTGTGGAATTCTCGATGTTCCTCACTCTTTGAACCCGCCTGCTTATCCCATCTTCAAAAGGGGATTCTTATGAAGTGGTCTCAAACATTCTTTTAATGCCTCATTTACTGCGCGTTGGGATATTTTCAGAGTTTTGTGGCATATTGTGTTTGTGGATGTGTTATGCTTGTGTTGATTCCCCTGTTGATACCGCCTTTGGTTGCAGGGCTGCAGCGGCGCCAGCGCCGCGTGCTGGACACGAGCAGCACCTACGTGAGGGGGGAGGAGAACCTCCACGGCTGGCGCCCTCGGGGGGACTCGCTCATCTTCGAGCACCAGTGGGAGCTGGAGAAGATCCAGCGGCTGGCGGAGGTGGAAGGCACCCGCCACAGGATCCTGCTGGCCTCCAAGTTGGGTGCTGATGCCCTCACCAACGTCAAGCCCGCGCCCCCTGCTACTTCCGTCGTCGCTCACCATCACGACTACACCAAGAGTGAAAAGGTATCCCCGGGTGCTTTTGTCCTGCGGTAGCTTATGGTTCTTTTTCAGAGGTGTTATTATCCTGCGTTAGCTTATGGTTATTTTTCAGGCATCTTCGGGTGCTTATACTCTGCGTGAGCTTATGGTTATTATTCAAGCATCCTCGGGTGCTTTTACTCTGCGTTAGCTTATGGTTATTATTCAAGCATCCTCGGGTGCTTTTACTCTGCGTTAGCCTATGGTTGTTTTTCAAGCATCCTCGGGTGCTTTTACTCTGCGTTAGCCTATGGTTGTTTTTCATAAAGTTTCCGTTTGCAGTTTCTGGGTGATTTGATTTAATGATTGTTAGTTGAACATAATAGTCGGATTTTGCGAGAGCGGGTTTTTAATTCGAACTGCACATCGTACTGCGAGATTTTTTGTGAACAATAGAGCTGCTTCCTGCAGCGTAATTTTTGTGTGTTACATCTCCCACAAGCAAAATTCTTTGGAATAAGGGCAGCAAATAGTTTGTTGCCTTGCCACAAAATCGTTGCTTCATAGTGTTTATTTTGTCCCTGTGTCTGGAAAACATTTATTTTCTAGTGCCTGGACGCGTATTTATTTAGAAAGAAACTGTTTTTGACGAACTAAAACTATTTCAAACACCTACTTCATCAAAAAAACACAACTGATTTTTCGGTGTCGCCAATAAACTGCACAAAAGAGCGTAACATTTCTCGGAAGATTGCTGCCCGCAACGCATGACATGCATTACACTTGATGGCAGGCAGCACATTTTATCTAACAACAGTTGCGGAGGACTTCAGAATTTTTGTTTTTTGGCGTCTCTCATATTTTGTTCAATTTTGTTCGCTAATTGATATTGAATTAATTTGATAACAATTATTGAATTAACTTGTTATCTATCATTCAATAAGCTTGATGATTATTTATGAATTAACTTCAGTATTGCAATTGAATTAACTTGATAATTATTATCGAATTAATTTGACGGTTTTTATTTAATTAACTTGATAACTATAAATGAATTAACTTTATAAGTATCATTCAATTAACTTAATTATAATTATTGAATTAATTTGAAAATTATTATCAAATTACCTTGTTAATTACTATCGAATCAACTTGATAACTATTATTCAATTACAGTACCTTGATTGTTTTTTCTTATATCGCCAGGAGGTCGCGAACCTCGCTGCCAAAGCTGCTCAGAGTTCACCTGTGCGCATGCCCAGTCTCACCAGGTGAGACGCTCTCCTTCATCCATCTTATGGTGTCATCATCCGTCCTCGTGATGGATGATGGTGTCACGTAGGGTCATCATCCGTCCACGTGATGGATGATGGTGTCACGTAGGGTCATCATCCATGGCGTGGTATCATCATCCATCACGTGATGGATGATGGTGTCACGTAGGGTCATCATCCATGGCGTGGTATCATCATCCATCACGTGATGGATGATGGTGTCACGTAGGGTCATCATCCATGGCGTGGTATCATCATCCATCACGAGATGGATGATGGTGTCACGTAGGGTCATCATCCATGGCGTGGTGCCATCAATCCTCACGTGGTGTAATCATCACAGTTCACCATCATCTATAATGTTGTTAATTAAAGTAAAGTTATGTTCCGTTTCCTTTTAGAGAGAGGCGCGACGCTGTACATTGGAGTCCGTAATGGGTTTCTAAAAAATTGTACGCTTGAAATGCATCGCCTTCTGTGTTCACTGCTCACTCACTGGAAGAGGCTCGTAGAGCTTCAAGATTTATTCATCTTCACCATTTATTTTCGATGGTAGGATATCGTACGATCGAGAATAAGGATATTGAAGGTCCTAGTAAATCGATTTCACTCTCTTGTAGCATCGTAACTGAAGAGCAAACTTGTTTCTGGTTTTTCGTTGCGGTTGAAGCGCTGAAGCTTATGCGCTGTCACTTATGCTGCTGTTTGCTGTGGTGTACTGGTTAACGTGCGCTCGGCTGCGGTTAAAACAACATTTGGGTTATCAAGTTTTCTTACTCTTTTCATGACGGCGTTGTAGGCTTCGAAATTATTTTATTTTTTATGCCTCACACCTTGTGTATTAATCTCTACTTTTGATTAAAGTTTTGTGTTGAAAACATAATTATTGTTTCTTGATGTATCGTCAGCTATTCATCTGTATTAAAAACAGTTATTTTCGACCTCCTTCAAAAGATGGGAGATTCTTAAAAACGTACCCCATCCTGGTCTAGACTGTGTCTAGCAAACACTCCATGAGTTTTAAATCATTGAGTCTGGTGAACACCTCGTCATCATTGTTATATCTAAACTGAAAAGTTAGTAAATTTTTCTCATTCCATCTCCGTTAAATATACATCTTTGGGGAAGGTAGTTCGTTATCCCCTTTTCCCGTCTAATGTTCCAATTGGTAAAATAGGACAAATAAGAGAGTTCTCTTAAGTCGGTTTATTTAATCCGTGAGTAAGTGATATGTCGGGATAATGGTAAGACACGATATAGTGGTAAAGGGGTAGCTGGGTAGACCTGCAATGATAGGATAAGTCAGAACAATAAAACATGATATTTCACACGACGTCACGACTAATTAAATCATTACGCTGACCATAGATGCTCGTGCTAAATTGGTTGACTGACACATCTGTGCTACATTGGTTGACTGACAGTGCTGTACTCGTACGTGCATGACAGTGAACGCGCAGATAATTTTTATGATAATAAATGGATAAAAATTCGTCGTGGCACAGTACGGGCTCTGGTGAGGGCGACAACCTGACGGAGGCGCAGAAGCAGATGCTGCTGAAGTACGTGCGGCTCATGCAGGGGAGGCCTCTGGTGGAGCCACCGCCCCCTGAGGCGCCCGTCACGCCCTCTGATGAGAAGGACACCGACTCCACCCAGCTGCCGCAGCCTCCTGTGTGGTGAGTGCAACTGGGGCTGCATTACCGCTCAGTCTTTGGAATTGGTTGGAATATTTAGCTCATGTGCTTTCATTGCCTAATTTTGAACCCAGCGTTTCATGCCCTTGTTCCAACTGCTTGCGGAACTTAGTCCGCTAGCTTCGATATTTCTGTTGCATGTTCTGAAACGCAACAACAGCTGAATGGAACTCATCTTAATCTGAATTATTCATTCAACAATCACTAAAATGTGTACAGTCACTGAAACGTGTACTGTCACGGAAATGTGTACAGTCACTGATATAATGGGACTTTATGCTCCTCCAGTGAGCCAATCCAGGTTGCTCCATCGGTGGAGCAAGAGGAGCAGATCCCACTAGGCGGCTCTGCCAGTCTGCAGCAGCACGAACAGAAGCATCAACAGAAACAACAGCAAGCCAGGGAGTCTCCTCTACCCTCACCCGATGATTCCTCCCGTACATCTTCTCCTCTCGGTAGGTCCTTCTCACATGTATTGTTTGTTTTAAATGTTTTCAATCCGTTCGAAGTACCTCCTATTTATGAAGATTTTGGCCTAGGTGTACTGTAAAGAACAGCCGCAGACGAGATTACTTTGTTTGATCACATGTTTTTATGACTTTAAGCTAAGCAAGGTTCCGCGTGTTGAGGTGTGATACATAAGCCATATCTTCCTCTTGCCAAAGGCAGTTAAGACTTGAAGCATTTGCTGTGTTGCAGACATGCAGGGCCCGCAGTTTGTGTGCGAGGTGGAGGAGGTGCGCATTTCCCCCGTGGTGTCTAGGAAAGGCTACCTCAGCGTTCTGGACAACCGCACAAACGCCTGGGTCAAGCGATGGGTCGTGAGTATTGTTCTGGTCTTCTGCATACGCTAAGTTACGGTCGATGTTCCTGTCAAGCGATGGGTCGTGAGTATTGTTCTGGGCATCTGCATACGTTAAGTGACAGTCGATGGCCATGTCAAACGATGGGTCGTGAGTTTTGTTCTGGCCATTTGCATACGTTAAGTGACAGTCGATGGCCATGTCAAATAATGGGTCGTGAGTACTGTTCTAGTCATCTGCATACACTAAGTGACGGTCGATGTTCCTGTCTTTATCACTGACGTAATGTGATGGATCTGCCCTACTTTCATCACTGCTCTCTGATTCCCGTAATGTTGTTTTAGTGGAGCGTCATCGCCGTCTTGCAGTTAAGCTGCTGTGACGCCCATAGTGTCGTCAAATAACTACTGATAAACTTTATGTCCGTGACCTCTAATCGACAGTATCCACTACTGTGATTCGCTATTGCTTATCCAAACTTACCTGAAATTCTTTCCGCCAAATGATAATTGGAATTTCTAGGGATCCTGTTCGTGTTAGTCTTACCATTAATACTCTGCACTATTTCGACTGAATCTATAATTTTTCTAGCTGCGTGAAACTTTTACGTTCCTATGGATTCATTTCGCTTGTAAATGTTTGCTGTGGTTCTATCGTAAATACTGAGTGTATCGATCAATCCCATATTTCTCCCTTTATTAACAGCATGTTG
This sequence comes from Platorchestia sp. MABIK, assembly GCA_014220935.1. Classification (NCBI taxonomy): domain Eukaryota; kingdom Metazoa; phylum Arthropoda; class Malacostraca; order Amphipoda; family Talitridae; genus Platorchestia; species Platorchestia sp. MABIK. The sequence continues at coordinate 31,226 of JACJUY010000485.1, read as the reverse complement.
TTCATGAATTTAGAACTGTTAGTGCAGGACTCATTGACCAAATTGCCTTCAGGTGGTGCGCCGTCCTTACGTGTTCATCTTCCGAGACGAGCGGGACCCTCTGGAACGCGGCCTCATCAACCTCATGACTGCCGAGATCGAGTATTCTGAACACCAAGAGGCCATGCTCAAAGTGCCTAACTCGTTCAGGTGAGCGTGTCGTACGTCCAGCACTTGGGAATTATGCTTAAATGTTCTTAACTCGTTCAGGCGAGACTGTCGTACGTCCAGCACTTAGAAATTATGCTTAAAATTTCTTAACTCGTTCGGGCGAGACTGTCGTACGTCCAGCACTTGGGAATTAAGCTGAACGTGCCCACCTCGTCCAAGGAAATAAAATTTAGTGTTTGAAGTTTCATTCCAAGTTTTTTAGTTGGGTGCATAGTGTAAAATTTTTTGATCCTTGCATTGTAGATTGTAGATCTTTGGTTAACACTGTTTAATCTACGAGTTACATAAATAGTATAGCGGTTATAGACGTCAGCTCTGCTCGATCATGGCAAAACTCGATGAAAAGAATGACTGCTCTGCAAAAGATAGACAACAGCCAATGTGTGTTGGCGGGTCTACCAATACATCATTTTCAATTGCCTCGCTTTTACATTAAAAAATGTGTATTGAAGTAGAACTCTGTACCCCCTCATGCATCTAAGCTCAAAATACGAGATTATTTATTATTGTATTGAAATACCCAGTGAAATACGTTGAAAGTTTCGCTAGAAACATGCGTTATTTATAACAATTGAAAAATTGGATGTCAATCTTGCACTTGATCAAAACTGCTCTTATCAGGGAGAAAATATCAAAAGCTCTCTGCTAATTTGAAAGTGGGTACTATTCAATTAAAATATCTGCATGACTGCTATTTCCATGAGAACTTGCTTTATCTGGTTACAATGAATTACTTCTTGACTCATAAGTGTCTATTTTTCCTACAGGGTGATGACTAAAGAACGAGGGTACCTCCTACAAACCCTCAGCGACCGCGACATGCAGGACTGGCTCTATGCCATCAACCCGCTGCTGGCTGGCCAGATCAGGTCCGTGCTAACTAGACTAATTAATTAGGATGCTAGCTGGTCACATTTGGGGGTATTACATGATCAAATTTGGTGGATGCTAGCTGGTCACATTTGGTGGGTGCTAGGTGGTCAAATTTGGTAGATGCTAGGTGGTCAAATTTGGTGGGTGCAAGCTGGTCACATTTGGTGGGTGCTAGGTGGTCAAATTTGGTAGATGCTAGGTGGTCAAATTTGGTGGGTGCTAGCTGGTCACATTTGGTGGGTGCTAGGTGGTCAAATTTGGTAGGTGCTCGGTGGTCTAATTTGGTGGATGGTAGGTTGTCAAATTTGGTGGGTGCTAGGTGGTCAAATTTGCTGGATGCTAGGTGGTCAAATTTGGTGGATGGTAGGTGGTTAAATTTGGTGGGTGCTAGGTGGTCAATTTTGGTGGGTCCTAGATGGTTAAATTTGGTGGGTGCTAGGTGGTCAAATTTGGTGGATGCTAGGTGGTTAAATTTGGTGGGTGCGAGGTGGTCAAATTTGGTGATAACTTTTTAGATCGTGGATGCTTGCTGAAATTATTTTCTGAGGTCTTCTTTGGATCACTTAAATGCCACATGAGGGCTTCATTTCTAACGCAGTTCTTGAGACGCGGGCTTTGTGAAAGTTATCATCATGTTTAGGCGTCGAGATTTTACCTCCAGAGACGCCTCTCTAAAGTACAGGATACTTTATGCTACGATAAATATACGTAGTATAACAGCGTAGTGCTACTTTATACGGAACTGTTATTCTCATGCTTCAGAAATAAATGTTTTGTGAGACTAAATGCTTATAATTAACTTATGGTCACAGGTCGAAGCTAGGAAGGAGGTCACGTCACACCTCCGGCAGCAACAGCCAGCAGGTGCCCACACTGAGCCTCCCATCGGGTGCCATCATCTCCAACTGAAAATTAAAGAAATTCTTCAAGTTCTTACGCACTTAAGTTCCGCGTTTATTGCTCCTTACGTCTCTTCAGTTCGCCTTGAAGAATTTCAGCACCGTGGAGCTACTCCTTTCTATAGATAGACTCTTGTCTCTTCACCGCTTGAATTTACGAGTCTTGACTCCAAGACTTTTGTGAATCTATCCCATGTTAAATCGCAGTAATCCGTTACTCATGGTTAGTACGAAGAATTGTGACTAATTCGTCGACATGCTCTGTTTCGTACTCGCAGTTGAGGCTAAATGGTATAGTTTCACCTTGAAACTTCCAATTTGAGCTCTACCAAATTACTTCGTGAACAAGACTCATATCTCATGTCATTTGGTCGGTTTTATTGTGAGGGTACGCCCTAGCGCCTCCCTCTAGGGGCAGAGAAAAACTTCCAGAAACATAAATTAATGACGAGCTCCACTGCACTCAAAATCGACTTTAGTCGCATTGATTTTAGTGCTCTGCCGTGCACGTCGATTTCGTGATTTTCTTGTGGCTTCTACCCTATGACGCCTCCGAAGAACAAGCTAGGTGTTCGGCTATTCACTTCAAAATACCTATTAATAAGTCTGTGCAGATATCCTCGAGCTTGTCTCTGCATCCACACTGAGAGCATGACGTGGATGTGCCTTAGGTCACAATTTGGACTGACGCTAGAAGACCAGCAAAATAACATAGCCTGATCTGCAAACAAATTGTTGAAGGAATGGATCCAATACCTCCGTGTATGTATGTCTTTGGTCGTTTCCCTCATTTACTAGGAGCGGCCAGCAGCAAAAAAGCGCCCCAGAATACTTCCGCCTCACCGAAGCAGGAGCGTTCAGTCGAAGGAAAAAGGCTGAGTTGGGCAACACCTTTGTGTTGCTGAGACTACGGCACCGAGACTTGGCAGAGGAGACGGCCCCTAGTTCTGTGTTCTTCGTACAATACTTACTGCATTCGTCTCTTCAAGATAAGTGTAATTCATGGCTTTATAGTAAGCAGCTGCTTTCGAATTTAAGCCCCCTTTTCGCACGACTTCGGTGATGGGAACTTTGATGTTATCGCTACAAGAGTACTGGGCGTTCTGGGGCGTGATGAGCTATTAGAAGTAGGTGTGTGCTGGGTGTGATCGCCTGCTGGATCGCTTATGGTATGCCTTAAACTTGCTGATGTATGAATCTCACATTTCAATAATACTTCCAGTTGGGTGTGTATGTCTATTGGCCTCGCCTTGATATTATTTGTACATGTAAAATGTTGCGTTCGTTCATCATGTTTTCACAAGTAAGACGCTGGCATCTGACGCACGCAAGCTCTTCGATAGGAGGGAACTAGAAATGAAAAATACCTAATAGTCAGCAAGGATGAGCGTAAGAAGTGTGTCTTCACGTGCAGTGTCACTTTGTGTAGTATCAGAAATGTTCCTATGTGCGATTTTAGGTACTGTATAGAAGATCCGAGTAAATGATCAACTGTATACCAAAGATATGTCTAGCTACATAATAAATATCCTAGTTATCATGCAATGTTCCTTGGAGGACATTCGTAGCGTCGAAATATTCTGTTCAAGTTGCACGTTCTCCCTCGTGAGCTGATGTACGCAGCAGTCAACCTTGGATCCATGATATTCTTAGGTGTTGAGCGTCAGCGCCTTTCTTATTCATCAGTACTGCAAAGCTGTCCTCCTACTCGTTAGGTGTCGGGGCTGTTAGCAGATGTTCATTTAGAACCATACTTTATTTATACCTTCTGATGAGTGATAATCGTCTGACTAAGCTCTTGTCCTGTGCTTAGATATTTTAGCCTCCACTGTTTACCTTTGGACTGCCAGTACAGAAAGGAAGCTTTGAAAATAATTTTTGGCAGTCGTTGCGGCTGATTTTCAAACTTGAAGACCAGTATTTAACAAATTTCCGTTAAGCATAGACATGGATTCCGTTTCAATGAAAAGTATTACTTTTGTAATAAAACATCTGGAGTCTGCTGAAATTGCACCATGCATCAATGTAGAAGTTCCTCGAGGCTACTCAAAGATTTTGATCCCTGCAAAATTTTACGTTCCGGAGTTGCAGAGCTGATCCGGCGCATGTCTTGCACCGAACTGCAAGCTCAGCAGACCAAGATATTGAATTATGTTTATTTCTCTTTTAAAAAAGTTTAAAGGCCAAGTTCTACTTAAAAATTGGAAACTCATTTGATGAACATGTTACTGTTAAGCTGTTGATATTTGATATTCTTCTTGATGAAAGTATGCTGAATGGCTGCATACGATGCGCTGCTGACCACGTTAAGAAGCTTCGCTGTGCAGCTTAGATGGCGTTGCTACAGGATGTTCCGAATGTCCTTCATCTTATTTACAAGATAATAAATACCTTAATTAACCTGTAGACTAGCTCTGCTGTACATACATATTACGTCACTATCATATTGATCCGCCTGCTCTTCAATTTATCACAGATTGACAGATTAACCTTGTGAAAATTAGCAGAAAGTATGACGATTTTAGTATCGCCTGCAACTGAAGGCAGAATTGTGTACTGCGAGTGGCTTGTCTAGCATCTTTTGCACGAGCGTGGCTTAGCAACTCTCTAGCGGCCTTTGCATCTCGAGGATATCTTGGACAAGACGCCATCTTTGTTCATTTGGCCGCTGCTCCTCGACGGAATAAACAATTGCGTTATTTTGCCCGGTGTAGAACTCCAATCTTTCAACTGCTGTAGCGTAGGCAAGTGTAAATAATATCTCTATGATACTCCTAACTATACTTAATAATATGATTGATGTGATGTGACTTATGTGTCTTTTATTCGAACGCAGAAATTTTCTCTTCATACTCGACGGCTTGGCGCGGTGTGTGCGAGGCTCGTGTATTGCACTGCAATAGCCCCAAATTTGCTGTATTATTTCGCCTGCAACTTATTTTTTATCTTTTAATTCATTCTTTTTTTAAGTTTTCACTCTCAACGAGATTGCCACAAAAAATTGTACTGACTTTTACTGACTTTTTTTTTAGATCGCCCATGTTTTGGAACGGGTCTCAAACTAACTAATATACAGTAATGATAATAATTGACTTTTTTAATCTGTTTTAGGATTGCTTGGTGCGATTTGAAGATAGAAATAGAATTCAACAACCTGTACACAAAGGAACTTTGACTTGATGTTGTTCGCATTGGTACTGCATGTTTTTTTTGCTCTCAGAGCCACAAACTGAACGAAAAACACAATGGGAATAGATGATTGCCATGCAGACTTTATGCAGCGGTCGTCATGTCCTCAGGTAGTCGCGGCGCGGTCTGCAGTGCTCGACTCACAAATTCATTCCCGTGTTCCAAAGAAATTTGTTACTGCCCTTTGTTGTGCAGGGCTTTCCACTAATTCTAATGCTCATTTACGTCTTTCATTTAGTGAAGTGTTTTACAAACATACATGCGGTAATTTCAAAGAGTACGAGTTACAATGACAGAAATGTTCACTTTTTTTATAGACTTGTGAAATGAAAACGATTTCGAATGCAGGTATTTCAATGTGTGCTCTTAGAAATGTTAGAGAGAGCTCGGATTAGGTCATTTTAAAATTTGGGGTTCAACAGCGGGATCAGGCCCACAAATTAATTCTTCTATTATTTTGAAATACGTTGTAGTTATTTATTCAAAAATGGGCTGAGTAACATTGTAGTCCTTGACTGTTTAGTGAAAATTCGGGTGCTGGAGTCACGATATTGAGGATATTTGTTGGTGTATTAAACTTCAGGTATTCTTGGGTTTAGGTTTTGTACATATACATTCACTATTCAGGACTTTCCATCAATACTGTTTTGCTACGATTGGCTACTGAGTTGGTCCTACAGTTGTTGAATTCTTCTGAGTCTACACGTGCTCTGCTCGGTGTTTACAATACGCATCTAAATTTTGTTTCCTTGTTTCATTTCATTCCTCAGCGTCAATCTTTAAGACAATAATTTCACTTTACAACTGGAGAAGTTAAATTTCGTTGGACGAGAAAGTTAGAAACTTTTCTCGTCGGGGAAACTTTCATGTGACAAAAAGTGCCATGTACTTTTGCCAATCACACGTTCTCTTGTTGGTGGCATGGCTGTACGGGTGGCGCAGTGCGTAAGCTTATAAATTAGCGTCCAACTCATCTAGATTGGGGTGCGATCCCTAGTATGGGCTTGCGATTTATCCATCAGACTTGTAGCAATCAGTACATTTTCAAAAATTCGATTCTCAAAATGCAACATAATGTTTTTGTTTAGAGAAAATGTGTAAAAAAATGTCCTCAGCTCTTGGATATTACAATATTCGGCAACAGGCTGTAGGCTAGTCTTCTCAATGGTTGGACGACTGTGATAAAAGAAACTCTTCGGTCTTGGATAGTTTAGTAAGGAGAAAATTGAAAAAATACACTTTCAAAAAATATGATGCACAAAATCAACGTGTGGGTTTTTGAAAAATGTTCGGTGTAAACGTCCTTGTCTCAAATTAATGAAAATATCATAAAAAGTAGAATAAAATCCATGACAGAGGTTAAAACAACTGAGAGCAAAACAGCGTAAGGTTATCTTTCAGTTTATGTTTTTCTCTCAACGAAAACTCTATCAGTATTCTGAGAAGGAAACGAAGAAAAAAAAACACAAAATGTACTAGATTTAAAAATGTAAAATACTTATGACAATATAGAAAGAAAACGTTGAAAAGAAGCGCCTTGATCACGATCGTCACTAACCCTGACACATAATGAGCTTCACGAGTACGCAACATTACGGGTGTTGCCCATTTAGTCAAATTAAATAAACACACACGTAAAACAGAGCGTCGACTGCTGAGTAATTTGAAATGATCTTTTCGTATATTCGCACAATCACACACAAATATATGTGCGCCTGTCGGGGAGAACATTCTTGCTACATAGCATGTTGGAAAAAATAACTAGCCACGTTATACCGGCGCACAAAATGTTCATTCCAATCAAATTGACGGAAGTCATTTCAGAGATTAATTTTCTAAATATCCCGTGATTAACGCCAGGACGCAATTACAGTTACTCTCCTACGATGCTTGTAGCCATTTCATGTATCTCATTTGAGAGGAGAATTATGGTGAGTTCTTCTTTTCCCTAGGGGAAGAAACACCACGCTGTCAGTGCAGTGTCAAACCGATGAAATGATAATAGATAAGGACAATTTCTCAATCCTGTTTGACGTTAAATATGATTTAACTATATTTCAGTGTATATAACTATTCCTCGGTAGCAGAGTGGAAAAAGTACTCGGACACTCAAGCGTTTTGGAAATCTTTCACAAAAATGTGTTGGAACTAAACGCTCTCGGTTGAATGCTTTAATGTCAACATCAAGTAGACTTCGGGACCAGTAGAACTGATAGACTTTTAGAGCCCATATTCTTTTTTATAGCCAGGATATCCCATTTTCTTTTTTTGATGAAATGGCTGTCCCAATGTTACTTAAGCGAGACTTTGAGTGCGTAGTTCAGCACTTCAAATGCAATAAAGGAGCCCATTTATACAGGGTAAATAGGAAGAGATGTCAGGGTAGAAAGTTGAGAGGTCGTCGGCACCCTGCCACAGGTTACACTATTAACAGGTAGCTCAGCTTCATCCATTTAGTACTCGCCCAGGCTCGAGTGTAAGTGTGTGCGAGTCTCTCCGGCGCGTTGGCGGGTTGCCCACGCTCTCGTGATTTCGTTCGACTTGCTATGCAGCCGAGCGTCCAGCGTATGACATTGTTTTCTTTAATTTCTGAGAGCAAGAACTTCAATGCTCGGAGTTACTCGTATTATGTTTGTGAAGACCAGCTTTCAATGGAATTTTTAACAATTTGGACGCATGTGAATTGTAAGAAAAACTTCAGAGAGTAATTGTATGATTTGGTGGCTGTGTAATTTTTTGATGGTCTTTTGTGTAGAGTTAGACACTTCCTAAACTTTTAAAACAACTTGAGAAGAAACTGACCACAATCCAAATTTTCTAACTCGAAACACTAGATTTAATTTTGTCAGCTACAGCTTAAATTTCAGCATTTATAAGCCTAAATTTAAAGTTAAGAGTTTAGACATTTTAAAATCAGTCACACTATTTCCCATCGAATTATTTGTTATGAGTGATGTAAGAGACATGAATCTATTTCTTGACTTTTAGCTGTGATGACTTGCTCAGTAATGTAGTCTATGTCGCTAGCAAGAAAAGAATTTCATCGTCAGGAGTGACTAGTGGTGCTGCTCGAAAATATTGGGTGTGCATGGAGAACGTGCCTCGTCGTCTGAAGGAAAGCAATCGAAATCAGCAAATGTTGCACGCTCTCAAAAAGAAACGTACAATGCATGCTGCATTTTGATGATCTTCGTGAGGGCGAAATTTAACATCTAATTTGTCTCGCAAAGTAATGATTATTATTTCAGTTCCTACGTCCTGGCCAGCATTCCAGCCCAGACTCGAGAGCATGTCAATCAACGACTGCGCATTAGCGGTAAAACTATTAGTTATTACACTGGAGTTGTGTTATCTGTGATTCTTAAATGCGTTCCTATGCCGGTCGTTAAGCGGTACATTTTATGAGTGAAGTTAACTTTCATTTTAAAATGCGAATGCTGTTCTTGCTTTAGTAAATGTAGATGACAAAATAAATTAAGGCGAGCAGTAGTGGATAATACAGTGTATGACCAAGGCAGGTTAACTAATGCCCAAATTTAGCGGCAAGATTTAAGCATTCTTGTGCAAAGGAAGACTACTGAAGATTGCAATTTGAAGTATTAGTTCCATGGCATGTGTAGACTAGCGCTCAAATGGTATTAATTTCTTCTTGAAGTGTGTTTTCCTCCTTGCAACGAACGTAGGAAGAGAATACAAAATGGAAGAAAACAAAATCTATTTTTAGGAACAGAAATGAATCTCGAACAACGTTTTACTTTTATCCCTCTGCGCATGAACGGAAGGACGAATATTTCACTATATAGCTATCGTAACCCTGAAAATAAAACTGCGCAATATTTATTAGCAATTTGTTTATTTAAAAAATCGTTTCACTTCGATAGTAACGACGAATTTTTCGTATGTAAAGTTCATTGAGATGTTGAGGTATTGAGAGATACAAGGACAGCGCTCGTGCTTAGGTTACGGAAAGCTTCATTAAGACTTCGGAGCTGCAGACGTGGCGCTGCATTCTAAACTGGCGCAGTGCTGCGCAATGATGAACTGTAGCATAAAATGAGAGACGTAAGGTCGATGATTAAAACCTTGCAATAGTTTTCCAAGATTACCTCATCATCAATTTCTTCAAACTCGCTGATGCCCGTGGATAAGATGCGCAATTATGCAATATTACCGGGCTTCGAAGCAAGGAAAGAGCGAATTGGAAAAATGATTTTCTGAAAATGAAGCTGGGCCCCGTTATCCAATTTGTAATATCTTGTATAATTACTGAGCCTGAACTGAATGCTTCATTTGCGAACACCCTCCTGTCTTAATTTAATTTCGGAATGGATGCGTGCGTTGATAATGATGGGCTTCTTAATAAGCATTTAAATGTCCTCTTAAATAGTGCACTTGGGTGGCCCCGTAAATAGTTAATTGAGTAACCAGTTTAATAGCTGTTTTTGTGGCCACCTTAACAGCTTTTTAAGTGGCCTCCTTCATGGCTAATTGAGTGGCCTCCTAAACGATGTAGTCACTTCGTTTCTATTCCTAAGCAAGAATTGACTTCGCAAGCTCTTTTGTAATGTCCAAAAATAGTTACTTTTTTCTTTCTTCATTTTGAAATCAAGATGAATTGAGAATGAATTGCTTTTCCAGCGAAGACCGTAGATCTCATTGTATTTCCAATGTAATAGTGAGTTTTAAAGTGCATTCATTATGTTGTATTTAATTTACACTTGCATTTCTGTTTTTCGTGAGGTTCATAAAAATAAGCGTTTATGAAATATCGCTTCTTTACGGTTATTTTATAGCCCTGCTTCTAAAACTGTTATCCTTATTTCGTTGCTAATTCCAGAAGGCAAGACTAAAATTCCTTATTTGAGAATTTCGTTGAGTTCAAAGACCTACGACAGATTAGCTCCTACCAGATCAACCTTTACTTAACCAATGATGGTCTAAGTGTGTTCAGCTTGATTTTTCTTCCATCCATTTTCGTCCTTAATTGATGTCAGTGTACGACTTTTTTTGTTCCCCATTTTGTATTCAGTAAAGTTGAGGGAAAACGAGAGAAAACAACATTGGATGGAAATCGGAAATTCCTAATAAACTGCTATAAATTACATACCACGAAAATGACATCTTACAGGCATTGTAATCTCATCCGTGTAGGCGTGCAGTATGGAGTACGTACTAACTCACCATCTACATGATGCTCTTCCTGATGAATTGCCGAAGTGAAATCTAAAGGAAAATTTCATTTAAAATTATAAACCAACACTATTTCAGACAATTTTATTGCCAATAGTGTATTTTTTGCCGATATATTTTAGCGGAGACATTTTGCAGCAATAAGGAAAAATAGTGAAGTTAAACTGAGCAACGACTGTCCCATTTGTTGCTTTTTAAAACAAGATGAGAGACGCCGTGTCATGCTGTAGCTCTCCCTATTATTCAGTGACTGCCAGTAAAATTTCAGTACCTGCGTGAGTTAATTTTATATGTTAGCTCATTTAAGTTCATATAACACTCCATGCGGCTGGGGAATTTAGTTTTTCGATTAAATTTTCAATCTCCATAGTTATGCAACGGTATTTTTTCACTTTTTGTAGCTAGAAAGGATGAAAATTTGCGTCGCACTCGAATATCTTGCAAGAATTTCCACCCGCTAGGAGTAACAAAATTGGTTAATGCATGAATATGAGAGTCAACTCTCTTGCGATGATCAACCACAAAATTTGCATGAAAGTTTGCTTATGATCGCTGACTTTGCTTTCGATTTTTTTCAAGACATTTAACGATTAGTCTGTATAAATCTGTTAAAACTTGTAGAGTACCAATTAAATGTTGTCTAATACGACTGTGGGCACTGCAAACAGAAGGAGTACGTTATACGTTCGCTATAAAACACTTTTCGGGACTATAACCCAGTTTCAAATGTTTTAAAACTCAGACTGCATTTTATTTACGCTGATGAAACTGCAGAATCCATGAAAAGTGTTTTTTTCTTGCGTTAAATGTGATAAACACATCTAAAACCCTCAAACTTTTACCCAAAATTTCCTTAAAACTGAGATAAGAATTTGAAAATTTTATACTAAGGATGATGTAGAAAGCCAAATTGTCTTGCATTCTATTGCTCCATTTTTCATTCGTGTGAAAGTTAACAGAACAGAAAAAAAAATTGAGCATTTCCTCACGTTCTGACCAGTCAGTCACTCCACCGCCTGACCATCGTTCCAGCACGAACCTGGACCAGACAACCTGAGTGCACCTCGGATAAAAACATTCTTCACGTCGCTGGAAGAAGCGCATTGGAATTTATCGATTCAAATTAGGATTCAGGGATAATTTATGAAGCAAGCTGGGAAAAATAATTGCTAGAGAGTAAAAATCGCCTACGTTGTCCCGTCCGCAAGTTTGTAGGTGCTGCTGCCCGCACATCTGCTTCTTCATTTAGAGTCAATGCTATAATCCTCTCTCAAAACCTTTGTTTAGGAAAAAGTGCATAGGCTGAAAGATGAGATAAAATTTGTCCAGTATATTTCGTTGCGGATAAAACGAGCGAAAATTGAAGGGAATTTTCCGCATAAGTTTCCTTAAATTGACTTTTTCATTGCAGTAGGCTTGTAATTATTTCGTCTTAATTTTGTTACGGCACGTGAGTTGGCGAAACAATGTTTTATTTTTTGACACCTGTCAGATATTTTAAAGTTTGTCATATTAATTGGAGATCTAAAATTCAGGATTAATATACTCTAAACAAAAATCACGCGCGAAACTTCAAGGAAAGCCAATTCTATATCGAGCCACACTTTATTAACCATCGAACAATCTCAATCTCGTATTTTCGTATCAAACCCTTTGAAATGCATGAAAGCAATCGGCATTTTGCGCACATATTCTATAAAAGTTATTTTGATGCGCTGGGTTACAGCAACAATACTTCGTGCACAACTCAAGTTTGAACTAGGAGCAGGTACAAGTTTTAGCTTCAGTGCAGTAACATAGCAGGCGGGCATCGAAAAAGAGTTACTTCTGACTGATGAAGGGACTTGATGTTGCCACTGATAATTGTCCTGATGTGCTCCAAAATCAAAAAGGGTGAACTAAGATGTGCACTCGGTTATAACATTTCGCTTAGTTTATTTTATAATTTAGTGAAGTCATGAAAAAGAAAGAAGCGATTAGTTTACCAGGCTCATTTGAAAGATTATAATAACTTTAGTCCTTTTAAAAAATTTTGTTCTACCGCTGTTGATTTGCATTTTTCCCTCAATTTTTTTCTCGAAGGGCACAGCTAAATAAAACATTTAGCTTTGCCCGACATACAGCAGCTCATTCGCATGTATTTAATTGTTCACCGCTGGAGGACAGCTGAATAAAATGTTTCTATCCTAAGAAAGAAGTTGTAAAATACCCCATGAACGCTCTGGCATCTGAGAAGCTCTTCAGACACGAGAAGAATTTGTGCACATTGCAACACGCATTGAGAGCTCATCAAGTCAGTCTCGACGATGCTGCCGAATTTTGGTCAAAATCAATTTTGAATATGAAGGAGCTCTGCGCTGAGGTGCATACGCGATGATCATCTGCTTCGATTTAAATTCTGCGACGAAAGAAATAGTCTCGCCAGCCGCAGTGAAAGTCCTGCTGCCACTTTTTGCGTCGCTTCAAAATTGAAATAATAGCATGCATTCAGGAGTATACTGCTCGTAAAGAAAATGCGCTTAACGCAGCAGTACGACCCGACGTGTCAATTCCATGTGTTTCAGACCATGTAATTGGTCTTGAAAAAACAGGTTTGTCAGTGCCATTGAGATCAAAGGTGCATCGCTGCAGCTCATGTTTATCTGACGGGAATATTTCAATTGACGGCACGAATCCTTCACTAAATTTTTGACGTGTTTTCTGCGCACTCGTCCTCGCTCTCCACCTCAGCTGTGGACATTACGGGAATCTTTCAAATTTTTCCTGAAACATTCCTCTTTTAAAAATATTAATCTTTTAGTGGCGTACATTGCCTTGATTATTATCGGAAAAAGATCAAAACGTAGCTTCCGAATTAAAATATAACTGTCATTTCAAGCGTAAATTTATTTAGGACATTTTCAGCGTTAAAATTATTGTACATGCATTTTAAAACGGCTGACATTCGTGATATACTGAAACATAATATTTCCCACAACATATCGCATCTAAGACTCAGTACCACTTCTCTGTATTTGTATTATCAGGGCTGAATAATAATTTAATCTTTTAAAGAGTTCTGGTGTCAATTTGCTCGACTGTTTTTATTGCCAAGTTCTGGTCTGTGATTTAGAATGAAAATTCTCCCTAAATTCAACTTTTTTATATTCGGTTTGGCGTCGGAATGCATAAAAAACCTTGTTTTTTCAATCGATGGTCGCTACATAGTGAAATTTATATAAAGTTACTTAATGTTGTTAACCAACTTTACTCCCACACATAGTGATTCTATCAGTGTTTACTTTTTCACCAACGGGTTCGTAGGCGCATCTAATGTTTGGCGCATGATTATTTTTGCGTGTTTTTATACTGCCAAACTAATACACTAAATTGTGGACTATCAAGCAGGGTTGTGTTATAATCCTACCTTGCTCTTGAAAAGCAATTAAAGTTTGGTAAAATACAATTTAATACTCTGAAATTCTATTCACACAATGTTTTTTTACCAAATTTAGTCCATAGAAGTGAAATATTTTCAAGATTTCAAGCGAAGTAAAAATTCAGGCTTTTCTTTTTGATGTACTGGAATGAGAAAATCAATGCGAACGACTTCGCACCCAAATATCTCCGATGTATGTGCGTCTCTCATGATCTCAGTCTCATGTTTCCTTCGTTTCCATAAGGCCGTACGAAACGGAGCCCTTGTTTCAAAGTGAAAATAGTCCTCAGATATGGTAAAATCTCCCGGTTATTTCAATGACACATAAATCTTTGTCTATGAATGATTTTGGAACAGCTTAAACCTGACTTACAAATGTAGAATACCCTACGTCCACGATGTGCTTGTGTTATGATGTTGGTGATGTACTCCGTCCCCTGTATGAGACACGAGCGTGTGGGAGTGTGAGGTACAGCGGAACTAGCGTTGCCCGAAATATATGAACAGCGTAGTACGCACACGAACATGAAATAAAAATAATTTTTTGCCATTCACTGGAATTCCTTCCTTAAATTAAACTTACGTCAGCAAGAGAAACATGATAAGCTGTGAAGACTGCGGAAAGCGTGCTTGTGTGCAGGCACATCGTGCGCTCGAGTGCCGGCACATCGTGTGGTCGCTGACAGCGGTGCTGTAAGGCGTAAAGATGAACGAGGGCGGCGCCCCTGCTAAGCTGTGGAAGGCAGTGCCTTGCGTACACAGATTGCGAGGAGCAAAATTGCCTTCGATATGCGTAACTGAGTATTTTAGACCACCGCTTTGGAGCAATAGCGTGGTATAGGTGATACGATGTACATCTTGATATTCTGTGCTTTGGGCAAAACAGGAAGGCCTGTTACGAAGTTTACGTTAACTTGACGAAACAATGTATCTCGGGCAACTTTTTGTGGCACAACTGGAGCCGACGACTTATGCAGAGAGTTTGAATCAACACTGCCTATGTAGTCGCCCTGTGCAGCCAACTCGTGCGGACAACTTAAGCACTCTCTCAAGCACCGCCATGCTTGCGCAGTGGAGGTCCAACTTCCCAGCCCTCGCGAGGCGGAGGGAACCCGGTGGAGGGATGGGCCTGGTGGAGGGGCTCGGTGGAGGCTGGTTTGACGAGGTCTATTTTGCTCCAGCATGTGGGTCACATGTGGCACCTCCCACTCACTGCCATCGCTAGGTGGCAAGCAGTGGCTGTGCCACGCCGTGGTTTATGCTATCAGCGCAGTGGCAAGCTGTGACTGTGCCACGCCGTGGTTTACGCTAGCAGCGCAGTGGCAAGCAGTGGCTGTGCCACGCCGTGGTTTATGCTAGCAGTGCAGTGGCAAGCAGTGGCTGTGCCACGCCGTGGTTTATGCTAGCAGCGCAGTGGCAAGCAGTGGCTGTGCCACGCCGTGGTTTATGCTGGCAGCGCAGTGGCAAGCAGTGGTTGTGCCACGCCGTGGTTTATGCTAGCAGCGCAGTGGCAAGCAGTGGCTGTGCCACGCCGTGGTTTATGCTATCAGCGCAGTGGCAAGCTGTGACTGTGCCACGCCGTGGTTTACGCTAGCAGCGCAGTGGCAAGCAGTGGCTGTGCCACGCCGTGGTTTACGCTAGCAGCGCAGTGGCAAGCAGTGGCTGTGCCACGCCGTGGTTTATGCTAGCAGCGCAGTGGCAAGCAGTGGCTGTGCCACGCCGTGGTTTACGCTAGCAGCGCAGTGGCAAGCAGTGGCTGTGCCACGCCGTGGTTTATGCTATCAGCGCAGTGGCAAGCAGTGACTATGCCACGCCGTGGCTTATGATAGCAGCGCAGTGGCAAGCTGTGGCAAGCAGTGACTGTGGCACTCCGTGGTTTATGCTGGCAGCGCAGTGGCAAGCAGTGGCTGTGCCACGCCGTGGTTTATGCTATCAGCTCAGTGGCAAGCTGTGACTGTGCCACGCCGTGGTTTACGCTAGCAGCGCAGTGGCAAGCAGTGACTATGCCACGCCGTGGCTTATGATAGCAGCGCAGTGGCAAGCTGTGGCAAGCAGTGACTGTGCCACGCCGTGGTTTATGCTGGCAGCGCAGTGGCAAGCAGTGGCTGTGCCACGCAGTGGTTTATGCTGGCAGCGCAGTGGCAGGCAGTGGTTATGCCACGCCGTGGTTTATGCTAGCAGTGCTGTGGGAAAGCAATAAATGGTGATGTCACTTTCCCGCCATGGCATTATGGCATCGCACAGTCGCTGCCATTTTCAAGCATTTCCCGCAAATTTGGATGATGGGGAGAGTCGCTAGGTAATATGAATGGTTAAATTCAGAGATATTTGCATACCCTTACGTGCAGCAGACGACCATGGTTACATTTCAATTTCATGTAACACGTTTTATTTACTTGCTGGTGACAATCATTAGATGATCAACAAAATACTTCATGACGCTCGAAATAATCGTGAGAGAATTCAAAATTGGTATCCAAAATTTGTGATTCGTTTACTATCATCAATCTTCTTGAGATATTATCAAACTATCCATTATCTTTTTCTAACATTTTGCATTCTTTCTTCGGATCACGTAACCGGCTTCAAAGATCATCAGAGAAATAACAGAGCTGGGAAATCAAAATGGGGGTATACGCATATATAAGCGAACTCGGATATTAGTTCAATGTAAGTTGAGAACGCAGTTATTACGTACGCCCTTTAATATCCGGTAATACCTTTAGTATATACAAATCTATATTGCACAATACGAATACATATTCATTTTCTAAAGTCTGTGTCAGGAATTGTACGATGAGCTATTGAAATGCCTTTACGCTCGTCACAAAATGTCTTTATGCTCATCACAAAATGCCTTCACGCTCACCACAAACTGTCTTAATGCTCATCACAAAATGCTTTCACGCTCATCTTACCTCGTCCACGTGCGAGACCGAATTTGTAAGTCTCGTTATGGAGCCCCTCCAGCCCCCATTTGTTGCAGACCGCTCTCGACCCTTCAACCACATTCATAAATTTAATCACATCACAACCCATTTATGTTCAGTAAATGATTCTGCTTCATGATGTTAGATAAATGAGATGTTATATAAGTATACAAATAAGATGTTATGTCAATGTACGTGTAAACTGTCATAACTGTTTTCACCCAACACATTTCATCATCTTTATTGCTTCCATGAATCAACAAACACTATTCAACTTTAATTAACTAGCTATAGGATACATTCTTAAGTATTTTCACTCAATCTTTTTACAAGACTAATGAAAATTTTTCACTTTTTCCCCAGAATTTCACACGCTCGAAAAACGTTTATTCACTTCAAGGAATCATCGCATCCATTTCATTTCAATTTTGGAGTAAATAAATCATCATACATGGCCACAAGAAATACTGCGGCTTTGTGAGGTAGCGTTGTGTCAAATTGGGCCTCGGTCGCTCTTAAATCCTACAGCTGTATTTTAAAACTTTTAATTAAACTGTGAATTTGGTCATTTTCCTATTTATGCTAACCGACAATGTCGCAGATTATTATCGATATGGTGTATACGTAGACTTTCTAGCTGGTATGCTGTCATACGTTAAGAAACCTAACCCTGCATTTATTCCAGATATTCCCTTTTTTGTTGTTTTGAATAGTGCAGTGAACCTCAACATGATGTTGCGCATTAACAATGTCGGGCGTCAAAAAACTTGGACGAGCGGAACAGAAAAGTAATATACTGGAGAACAGTACATGGCAATTTACGCCGTTGTACGGTCAGTGATTTTCATTTTGAGCTGAAAAAACTGAGGTACACACTGAAAACCCAGCTTCTGTGAGACCATTCACATAACATATTTTTTCACTCCAGTTCCTTTCAACGTTCAACACAGAATCTATTTTCGATTTGACAGCCTTCACCAGTTGTACACGATTGCCCTGAGTTGGCCAAATAAATCTTCCTTCTATCTTAATCCAGATAATCGAGGTGTTTGTGGGCCTCCTGAAGTCTCCCATCCATGTTTAAGTTCACTGAGCAAGCAACCTTTGCCCCTTACGCACCTCTCCTTCAACTCAGCAGCTTTCCTTGACTGTCCTGCAATGTCTTGCTTTCCGTCACTCGCCAATAGCTTTCCGAGGTTAAATATTGAGTAAAGTTTGCCCACAGCTTACAGCAGAGTGGATCTCTAGTTTTATTTTTTCGGTAATGACTTGGTATAAAACCAAACTTTAGTCGCAGCATTAATACTTTGAATTAAAAGCTTTCGAATTACCAGTGCTGTTAAGGTAATTTATTTTATTTAAATCAATCATTGCTACAATTTTGTTTTGTACCACTTTGGACCTTGCTCAAGAGTGTAGAACGATCGTCTATTCCATTTACACCACTGACCAGTTCGTCTTCAATGTTTTTCTACTTCTTTCGATTGTTTTCTGAGTTCGCTGGATTAGCTCGATTAAATTGCACAAGCTCATGGAGTAGAAAGGGTTATTGACTGAAACATCCCATTCCAAGCCTTCGTCACGGGTCCCGCGTAGGTGGGGAACTTTGTTGCCGTCAAAGTCAGCTACGCACAAGCCAGCACAATGAACGAAGAGGCAGTGCAGTTGGCGCAAATGCTCGCCAAAATGGATCCAAAACCAACAGCGCCCAAATCGCAGGCTGCCAAACTGAAAGAGAAGGTCCAAGGATTCCGGTGAGTACACACGTGCTTTGTCTGGTGCGATGTCGAGAGAAGGTTCTGTATTTCTGTTGGCCTTGCGAATGTCGCTCACGAGCCTCATTGTACTGTCAGCATCTGGATGATTCTGATGTGTATTAGTTCTTGGTTTACTCAATAACTTTGGACATTTATCATATCCCATAATTAATGCCTATCTGTTCAACAAAGAAGGTAAGTGATCCGACGTTGCACTTCAATGCAACTAAATTTAAGGAAAAGTTTTAGGGAATTCATTTGAAAATATTGCGTGATTGGTCGCCTCGTCGAGGAGTTTGCAGCACACTTGGCGTTTTCTGTGAACAAGCAACAAAGAAATTAAAGTGTACGTGTGAAATAAATTTCTTTTAAATTCACTCTTGCCTATTTCCTGTATAATTTTTTTTAAAAGCCAAAATCGTCAGCTTGTGTCTAGTATTCCATAATTCCAGTTTGTGGTCAGTCTACAACTTGAAGCTGGAAACTGAGAGACGAAGGAAAGATTTATACCTGTTCCTTCGGGCGGCAGGACAACTTGTTATTTACGCTTCGAATTTATTTCCCTTGGAAGAAGGAAAATGGTGTTTTTAATTAATTAATGCTTTCAAAAGCATTAATTATAGATTGTCTAAGATTTTTACCAAGGTTTGCCCCGGCTCCGCATTGAATTCGTAGTCGCAAATCAATAGTTCATTTAAATAAATACACGCGCCGCGAACAGCCCGCCACCATGCACACTAGGAGTGGCGCTCAGAGCCTGTTTCAGAGAGACCAGATTCTTCTGCGAGCTATTTTTAAAGAACTCTCAATGAAGCTTGCCATCATGGATTTAAAATCTCCCATTTGAATGTTATTAAAATGCACATCCCTTAACACAGATTTCAAAGACAGTGGGCGAAAGGTCAAAATTGGCTTCTCCTTTCTTTGGCGAATTTTTCTTTTTAACACTACAAACGTAAACGAATTGGGAGTGTCGTCCTCGGCAGCTTGAGAAGCGGCTGCCATTGATGCGTGGCAGCGGAATGGGTGTAGCAGAGCATGCCTGACGACCTTATCAGTGTCAGCGCAGGTGCCAGCTTGTAGAGCTGTCAGTGCTGACATTCTCTTCGTGTGTTCTGCTCCTGGACTAAGATCGCTATCTCTTTGATGGAGAAAGGCTCACGTTCTGGATTGATGCTTCAATTATTTGCGACGGATAGACTGGTCAGGAAAAACGCTTCAAAAATTTGTAGTTGACTAGTGAACAAGTATGAGGCTTGATATACAGGCATTGTTCATCTCGGGAATGCTTTTTATACGTCTCGAATGTAAATGTTTTTATACGAATTGGCATTTGACGCTATAACACTTTGATATTAGCGATGGGCTATAAAATGAGGATTATTAATCACAATTGTCACTGATTGTTTATCCTCAAATACTTTGGTGTATTGGCAAAAATTTTTAAAAAATACTTTTTCATGCAGATCAAGAAGTCTCTTCGGAATAAACTTTCATGAGTAATCTCTAAAATATTTATTTGTTGCTTAACATTGTCGGTGGCCAGAGAAAGTTATTGCAAACAACATATTGGAGAAAGGGGCAACAGTTATTTATGTAGTATAATATTGTTCCACCCTAAGGTGGAGGGAAATTTGTTATTTGAAAATCAAAAGAGTAAATTCGCATTGAAGAGTAATGATGGCATGATTTTATTTTGTAAAGTTTGATCGCAATGAATCCTTGTCTATTCGTGTCGTCGTGGCACAGTAATCAAGTGCCCATGTTAACAAATTTACTTAGTAACTTAATAACCTACGTAGTAAATACAAAAACCTGAGCCAGGAAAACGAAAAAGCACCTTTTGCAACTTTTCATGGCGTATGAGAAATGTAAAAGATAATTTAAGATTTCTCATTATTATTGGGTATTCTTAAAACTGACTCAAGTACAAAATGTAAATTTGATATTCCATGATTTGTCTTTAACCGCGAGACTTTTAAGTACAGGTATGACTAAACGTTTGAATACAAAACTTTGCACTTTGAGATATTTTTCGCTTGTTTTGCACCGTTAATCAATGTTTTCACGATTTTGATTTGAGAGTTACAATTTTCATGTATTTTACTTTTTTAATCGTTATTTCCATATTTAGCACTAACAATCATTATATTTGCGTATTTCACGCCGTTGGATGTGTAATTTTCTCTGGTCTATGATGGTTTTGCGTTTATAAGTGCTACTGGATGTTATTTTCTGCCGTCTTGGATGGTACACTGATCCTCTGAGCGGCTTTTTTGAGTTTTATAATGGCACAGCTGGCTGCTCGAGTCGACGTGCGTTGCAGCGAGGTTGAGTGAGGGTGTGCAGCACCTTCGGCCTTCTAGGGCTCCTTCCGTCCAGCCCACCCCCAAGCATCGCACGGGTGTGATGGATCAGGTACCGACGGTTGCACGGCCCCACTCCTTTTTTGCCAATGAAAGTTGTTCTGTTCTGACGTTCTTGTTTTTATGACATTGCCCGCGTTCTCGATCGGTTCGAGAACCTTGAGCTTTACTGCACAAGAAAGCTTATTGCCAAACTAGGTTCAGGAATCATTTTGGAGGAAAGTCTGTATGCTACATACGAAGCTTCTGCCCAAAATTCTTGGAATGAATCTTCTGCTTCAAAAAAACTTCTTTTCGGTTTCGGGCGTTTCTGTTGCCGTTAGCCGAAGACTTTTCACAAAGGAAGCACGTTGAACAGTTGCTTGCTTGATAAACATGGTGTAGAAATACGTTTTGCACGTCACAGTATTTGGCACAGCACCGGTCGCGCCCATGAGGCGTCACTGATTTGACGCGTGTGGGATTGTTTGGAAGGGATCATTACTGGAGTTTTTGCGCTGCTTCAGTGAATCCAGGGATTTGAAGAGCAAATTGGTGCTGGCAGAGCATGAGTCGTTGGATTGTGGACGCTGTGGTGATGCCTGTCATTAGAAGGCCAAATTTTCGTTGTCAAAACCCAAGTGGTTATCACCAAACTTGACTTTCATGAGGAGAATGGGGGAAATTTCACAGTTTAGTTTACAGTGTGAAAATTTTTTTTTCATGGGGTGTACAAGATATTTTCAAGACGGGTATATGCTTATTCAGTGATAATGATCGATAATTAAGTTTTACGACAGGTCGGAGAAGCTTCTACGCGTCGAGCAAGACTCAGACTCGTTTTTTTTTTTGCACTTCTGTTGCGTGAGAAACAAACCAGAGCTCCTGATTTAACGCCGCCTTCAATAATCCTCTTAATTTCTTTGAACGTCATGTGTGTCAATTGACATTCGAGCTACTGCCTTCGTCCTCCGAAGATGGATTGATGCTAATATTAAAGTAATCCCTTACGAAATGTTACGGATCTTACCGGCGTAGTGGGAGTTTTCCAGTAACCGAGCAGCCAGTGTCGAGTAACGCAGCATGTCTGATTGTGTGTGCTGTTCATCGGGTAAAAATGCGTCAAATATTAAATTACAGCAAAGCAGACAGCTATCTTCATCACTGAGGAAGTGTTCTCACTACAAAATTGGCTTTTCTAATTAAAATGATTCATATTCCATTGTGCTAATTTGGAAGTCTTCCCATTTGTGCCGAGTGTATTTTGTTATTTTGTTATTTATTTAATAATATTTTAATATTTTGTTTCAAAGTTAATTTTTTCCTCAGCCTAAAAGCCTGTATAGAGCTAAAAATATAATATATGCTGGCGATGAAACAATTCAACGAAGAACATATGCTGGGTGCGAACCGAGATGGAAAAGAAACTGAATCAATCGTTTTGCCGATGTCTCTCAATTATTGTTTCCCAGTCAATCGAGGTACAAAACACAATGTGATAGTTCCAAAGGTGAGTATGCTTGAGAACATAAGCCATTTCCAAGTGCCCTTGTTCTTATCGTAAATGGTTTCAGTTGATTTTCACGCGAGAATCGTACAATTTTCAAATACCAACAATAGATCTCAAGAATTTCTGTCCGCATACGTCCACACGTTTTGGTGGAAGAAAACTTGAAGATGCTGTAAGTTATTAGGAGTCAATTGTAACTGTTCAGTAGGCAATATCAGAATATATAATTCTTCAGGTGACGATACCAGAATATCTAATTCTTCAGGTGACGATACCAGAATATCTAATTCTTCAGGTGGCGATATCAGAATATCTAATTCTTCAGGTGACGATACCAGAATATCTAATTCTTCAGGTGGCGATATCAGAATTTCTAATTCTTCAGGTGGCAATATCAACATATCTAATTCTTCAGGTGGCGATTTCAGAACATCTAATTGTTCTGGTGGCAAAATCAGAACTTTTATTATACCTCCAAACGCTTCAGTATTCCGCAGTGAGAGCCATAACTTGAGTTCACGTTGATTGAGTGCAGCATTGAAATTGAGGCTTATTACACACTATTTATAAATGCATGTATTTCTCGGAGTGAGACTGCGGAGGTAAGAATGATGGAGCAGCTTTCTTACTGGCAATAATTGCGCCTGAGTTTAATTGGATGGTACGATTATTGGTTCGCCTTTCTCCACAGGTTAATTAGATACAACGAAAATTAGTTGAAATTATTACCGAGAATAATTAATTAGCAGTCACACCAATGAAGTTCCGAAGCAAGACGTTACAATGTTGAGTTAGAATACAAATCCGTTCAGCAAGTACATCCGCCAGGGCATTGAGTGCCGATATGATACAGTACCTTAGCTTTTAATAATGACCTGTGTGGAGGGCTCGAGTTATGTTGTGACTTTTATGAGAGGCTGGAATTATCGGGCTGGTGTTCGGGACTGAGATTGAGGAAGATTCGCGTGAGAGACTGGTGTAATTGTGGAAAACTGGTGTGAAAAAGTGGAAGTGCGGAAAACAGGGCTGAAATTAAGGAAAACTCGTGTCCAGGACTGGAGCTATGGAAGACACGAGCAGAGCTGTAATTATGGAAAACTTGTGCGCAAAGCTGCTTGGACTTGAAGTTTATCTCGGAAGTTCTCAACGCAGTTATCAGCCGTGTTGTGCTGCAGTAAAACCACGAGTGCCGTTCCGCCTTCTTTCCTATTTCCAGAGCTTCTATTGATGCTCACGCTGCGCTTGCATGTATTGGCCACCTCACAGCCGAATATTAAATGCAACTGCGACCGAATATTAAAGCAACTCCAGCAGACTCTTAAAGCAACTAATCTTTCGACGCATCAAAATGCAGCCACGACGAGGCGGTCTGCAGGCGCCTCTCTCGAGTGCATCACGACTGCCAAACTTGTAATTTCGCTAATTTTTCAAGCATTTATTCACAAGTTCACCGTCATAACAGCGTTGTTAAATTTTCTGGTTCCTAAAAAAAGACGACACCGAGATACGCCGCACGAAAAATTTATTGAAAATAAAACTCTAAACTTTATGAAATTTGACATTACAAAATGTTCTGCCTTTCTTCGTTTTATTTCTTTCGTTGTCTTTATGACTGTGAGCTGCGTTTTGGAATCGGGGAGGAGCGATAGGTTGTGGTCTCCTCAGCGATACTGCGGACGCGCTGCGCAGTGCCGGAGAACTGCGGCTTGACGCGTAAATTATTGGCAGGTCGTTTGTGGACTCACGGGCAGCCGGCAGCCCTAAAAAGTTCTGGACAAATTTCACTCTGAAATTGCGTTCAAATTGCGAAGAATTGTGTACACTGTGTGTTATATACACCGTGTCTTGTGTACACTGGGCGTCATGTGCGCTGTGCGTTATGTACGCTGTGTGTCGCGTACACTGTTGTGTGCACCATGTGTTGTATTCAACGCGTGTTGTGTACACTGTGTGTTATGCACGCCGTGTGTTGCATACAACAAAATTATCAAATTCGCCTCAGATGCAAAATGAGGAATACAACACAAGTCAGGGGAATTCAGTATGGGCTGAATACAAGTTGTTTGAAACTGATGAATTTATGAAAATTTATTGAGCAATTCGGAACGCATTGTGATTAACTCAAAAATGACACCAATAAAAACAAATCTTTTATCCAAGTTTGAAGGAAACGGCTGCGACGGAAAGAATTTCGAACGCAATCTTCTCAGTGCTCATGATCCGCTTAATGGAGGACCTCAATTCAACCCAAGGATCTAAATTCAACTCAGAAGACTTAAATTCTATTCAGAGGATCGGAAGTTAACTCAGCGGATATAAATTCAACTCAGAGGATCTAAATTCAACTGAAAGGATCTAAGTTTAAAGAACGCAAAAACAAGATGATGTTTAGTGGCAAATGGCGTCCCCTCGTACACTAATATCTCTGCAGACGCTAATGGTCGAGCAGCACGAGCGGTAGAATGGCTTTGCATTACCAATGAGGCGGGCGTAGATTTAACGTGCAATTATGTGTCGTATATCTAACGCGAGGTCCTCGTAAATCTCGAGAGAAGAACGTCTCAACAATCTCCACCTATTATAAAGTGCGTAAGTTCCGCGGGGCAGTTCTGGCTGTCGTTGCGTATGTTAGGAAAACAGTTATCAATTCACGGCATGAAATGATTGTCTGTTAAATCGAACACTTTGCTGAGCAAAATGCTAATGAATTGCCGATTTCGCACGCATGTGAGGGCGACTGGATCAGTGGAGGGTCTCAAAGAGATATGGAGCCCCTTCCCTGCAGGTGGGATTTGTCGGGACACAGCTGTCGTATATGTCGGGACACAGCTGCCGTATGTGTCGGGACACAGCTGCCGTATGTGTCAAGACACAGCTGCCGTATGTGTCGGGACACAGCTGCCGTATATGTCGGGACACAGCTGCCGTATGTGTCGGGACACAGCTGCCGTATGTGTCGGGACACAGCTGCCGTATGTGTCTGGACACAGCTGCCGTATGTGTCGGGACACAGCTGCCGTATGTGTCGGGACACAGCTGCCGTATGTGTCGGGACACAGCAGCCGTGTGTGCCGGAACATAACCTCAGTTGACACAGCACTAGCGTGTGAGGGAGCGGGAATGTTGCACTAAAGCCCTATACGCATCAGCAATTACGATGGATGAGCACCGAAGATCGGAATGCAAGTAGTTAAATTTAATCAGCACACAACGTACCCGCTCCCGTAAATGCTGCGATAACCTCACTGAACAAAACCTGTGCATTCTATCTCGCGTTGCTGCTCGAACTCGTAAAATGAAACTTAGAGCCGTGCAATTGAGTCATCAAAGTCAGCCAACAAGCCAACTTTGCTTTCTAACCGAGGTCTGATGAAATCGATGAATGTTGCAGAGCATACAGAAGTCTTTCTCACTAAAGGAATGTTATGCATAGCGCTACGATACGCATAGTTCTGTCAATAATAATTCATGTAAAATAAATACTTCAATAATAATTAGGGAGGTTCCGTGTTCGATTTGCTATATTTTAAGAATACAGTAAAGTTGTTCTTGAACGCAAATACGGTCATAGGAATGTTTGGCCTGAGGTGCCATACACTACGTGGGTTATAAAACGCAAAATTGACGTAAAAAATGGCGGGTTCAGGGCCTTGTTGTTTCTTTACAGGTTTTTCTCAAATTAACCTGTCGTTTTTTCATCATTCTCCGTCAGTACAGGAACGGATTGCGTCTATTAGCCAATTGATGAGCGCTCGAAGACTAGACGAGGGCGGCAAATGATGAGAATCTGAAAGGCATTCGACAGCCGTCGTCTGCCACAAGGGTACCGTAACACACAGACAATTTGGAGAACCCGTATTTTGTACGACGCTGTCCAATCTTCTGGGATGATTGATGCACATCAAGGGGCAGACCGCAGAGATGCAAGCAAATCGGTCGGTAACATGCAAGATCTGAACGGCATGACTACGCGTCTGATCTTCGGAGTTTGATTTTCGAATTGTAACCGAGTCTGATCAAGAATGAAGTACACACGGAAATTTATCTCGTTATTCGGTGCCCTTTCGCTTTCTCGTTGGAGTGTCAGAGTAGAGAGGTTCCTTCGTCAGCAGCGTGCACTGAGGTAAACTGACAGTTGTGTTTGACGTCAGCATAGTGCGTTGAGGCAGACTGACAGTAGTGTTTGTAGTCAGTCACCGAATTCAAACAGATTCAGGATGGACGAGAAAAATGATCAGAGTATCTTATCTCGTTTGCACTTTTTCAATTGACGAATATCATGGAGTTCACACACGTGGTATGCTGGTACCGAAAATTGTTACGCTGCATCCAAATAGTCATTCAAGACTGCAAACCAAGGCTACTGCCCGCGCACAGGACTTGGCGACGTAGCTGAAAGTAGACGGAGCTGAGGATCGTGCTTTGAAAAATACCTCAAACTTCCTCCTTCACTCAAGACGCTGCTGCTGCCTCTCGCTGATCCTCACAGTGCCTGCTGTTTGTTCCTCACGGGCTGAATTTTCAAACATCTTACGTTGTTTCAGCGGAACAGCAGGTAGCTAAAGTTCTTTTGACGACATGGGCGACCTTGCATGTGCGCTGTTTTTTGTAGCCAAAATCATGTCGAAAAATTGAAATTTTCAAAAATGAAATTGGTAAAATTTAAGCAGAAAGTAGCGCGTATGGAAGTGAAATGAAGACGAAAACTTTTACTACTGGATGTATGCCTACGACAACGTAAAATGGTAGAAAAGCCGTCCTCTGATCTTCGTCCCCTACGTCGCCTGGCCTCAAACCAAGCATTTTGTGTAGATTGCGGTCATTAATGTAGAGTGACTCATGATAGGTTCTCTGACGAGGAGATAAAGATGTCATCCCTTTCCTATGCTCGGGTATGCCCAGGGTGGTGAAAAATGAGGTTTTATTCCTGGCGTTTGTTAGAATAAGACTAAAGAGAGATCATTGCTCGAGAGCTGCATGGGATGCCATTATGTACCATTCAGAGAAAAGAATCCTCTAAAAACAAAGGCGATTTATTGGTACTCCGCGAGCTTCTTGCATGCATTTCTGAGTTAGCGCTAATCGCTTTTTCTTTAATGGGACGCCGGAGTGGTTACCACCTTGCCTCGTATCAATAACTGAACTGCATTCTGGGGCCATCGCGTGCACAAACCTGTCTTCAGAAACTTGAGGTCGGTCGGGCCAAATTTTTAAGATTCGCCAACTCGCAAATCGTCACGAAGCACAAGTAAAGGCATTCAAGAACAGAACTTATTTTCGTGCTCGTTGTGCTGCAGACATGACGCCAATCATCTAAGCAAACCTGTTATGGTTATCCACTTTTTGTATTCCAATCCGATCAAACCCAATGAAGTTATTTGTTTACGACATCAGTGAACCCAAATCTTCCATAATTTTAACGGAGTAAAATTCGAGTAATTCAACCATGGATTCCTGTGAAAATCGATCAGATGATCAGTGAGGCGATAAACTGCGATGTAGACGACGCTAGAAGGTGCTCGACGATATGTATTCCCTTCTGAAGAACTTGATAGTGCAAGTACTCAACCTTAGTTTGCATGCGAGATACCGAATGAAGGTGGACTCAACTCTTCTTTTCAAGCAAACTTGCCGGGTCTTGACTGTAATTATAGGGTCATCCTGACCCAAAATTAGAGAAACCTCGCAAACCTGATCCTATCTCCAGCCCAGGTACGTGCGGTGCTATTTTTTTCCAGTGCAATGCCAGGATTTTCTGTGCATTGCAGCGCTTAGAAACTAACTTTTCATAAAATCCATTCTCTTAACATCGAGCACACCTGGCAAAAATGGGAAAAACATGCTGCGCTTGTGCGCTATCCCGTTTGTCGTCAGCACGAAAGCAAAATACACGGTGTACGTTAAAAGCATTCTCCTTTTTTATTAATCCTGTTCCTGAAACTCATTCTTACCTATGAAATCAAAAAGAAGAGCTCCCTTAGTTTTAAGAGAGTTGCAAGAAGCAATAGCGTATGATAGCACATCGTATTAATATCTCCATCCAGCATGTACGAAGCTCAATTTACTTTGCTCTCACATGTCGATGTATTTTCGATGTCTTCGATTTTAGAAACTCGTAGAGTTTGAAAGCATAGCAATAAACATGCGCTTCGATATTGCAGGAGCAATTTAGGGGGCAGCGAGCTGCTCGCCGAACGAAGAAAATAATTACTGAAGGTAATTATTGAAGCCAATGTATATTAAATCCAGAGAGTTATTTCTCTTGGAATACAAAAGCGTTAAACAGATTTCAACAAATTAATTTAAAACCACAAAGTTAACCTTTTCAATTCATTCAGGATTATATATTATTGCATCCACAATGCATTACGTGTAATAAATATTTATTGTGTGTGTATTGTTTGGGAATGGAAATTAAGGGCCGCTTCAAACTAAACTGATTGCATCTCTGCAAATTTTTGGAAAGCCCGAATATCAATTCTAGTCGTAGGTGTTTTTCTGTAGTCCTCCGCCTAAGAAACCGCTATTCTCAAACATAAGAATACTTGGTAAATCACGAGGAAATGCAGTGTTATTCCATCAACAGCGAATAAATTGGGAACAAAGGGACGAAAAACGGTCAAACTACCGCTGTTGAGTTATTTAGCAAGTTTGGTGAGAATTATATCATTTGAGCACCCGCGACAAGAGTTGCGCGAAGACCGTTCATTGCTGCGGGTTCCGACTGGAACAATTTTTAATTTCTTGATATTGTATGGCATGAAAAAGCCGCGGAGTTTTTGAAAACTGGAGTGAGTAAAACTGTAGGAGACGTACCGAATGTTGCAGGTAAACAGAGTGGCAATTGAACCAAATTTTCAAGGTAAACAGAGTGGCAACTAAAGCGAATGTTGAAGGTAAATAGAGAGGCAGTTGAACCGAATTTTGAAGGTAAATAGAGTGGCAATTAAAGCGAATGTTGAAGGTAAATAGAGTGGCAGTTGAACCGAATTTTGAAGGTAAATAGAGTGGCAACTAAAGCGAATGCTGAATGTAAATAGAGTGGCAACTGAAGCACGCAGTAACAAGCGAGGGCACATACATTAGATGAGTGCGCCAGGCACCTCAAAGAGTGCAGAATGTAACGATGCCAACACATCGCTGACGAGGCCATCAAGACTCCGGCCCAAACGATGCATAGACACGAGTATGTGTTCAGAAGCAAGAGTTCCAAAAATTTTAGTCGTCTGAGAGGTGTAGCTTACAATGTTAGTTTTTCTGTCGACTCGGCTTCACTCAGTGCTTCTTTTTACAGGCAAAAACCTCAAGTTTTTGTTGGAATTAAAATTCAGTACTGAGCATTAGACAATCCTGCAGGTCACCAGATGTAGCGCACCAAAATGACTGCCACTGTCGCACGCCATGAGCTCACCAGGCGCAGATGCTCAAATCTGAAATTCCTTTCATGCCAAGTGCTGGTAATTCGCCATTTCATTGAATTCAGCAATATATGAAAGTATCTCAACAGCTAAGGAAATAATAAATGCCAATTGTAGTTTTCTTACGAGCATGGAATTTTGTTAACTGAACGATTTTTAATTTTCCCTCATTTCTAACTTTAACCAATCCTGTTCCGAGTACCTGAAGTCTCGGCTCCTTGCAAGGAGAGTGCAAGTAGGTGCCGGCGTTGGCCTTGGTGACCGTCAGTGTGTGCTGTCATCAGCAGTAAACAGGTAATGGAAATAAAATGTCAAGTGCGTCTTGTATCAAGTGGATTGAACTGAACGTCCAATTAATGAGGCTCAAGTGCCTTGTTATAAACCGTGCTGCTATTTTAAATAAAGTAAAATGGCTGATCTCGAAGACGAAACAGGACTTCAAATAGGATGCATTGTGTGCTTCTATTAACGTAGTAATTTCCCAGCTTTCTTTACTGACAGACTTTCTGCTGAGATGAAAGCTAAATTCTGGCATAAAATTGAAGGAGACGCGTCATTTCTTTCCTGCGATCTCAATGCAAGAACTCTCAGGAGTTCAGCGTTACAGCAAGCACTTTTCTAGCTTATCTTTTAGCGTGGGTGACACACTTTTCCATAAATCAAATGCCCCTTCATTTCATGATCATCACTAAGCACAGAAACAAAACCAAGCTCTGCTACGACTTTGTAAACGACGAATGCACATCAATGTCAATGCCTCCAAGTAAGGTTTGGTTAATTAGATGCTATGATGTACGTCTCTAATGTCTGGCTCTTGACGAGCAGCCCTAAAACAACTGCACGTGAGCGTCTCCTGTTTGTCCCACGCAAGCGTTTCGAGTCGTGTCCGCTGTGAGGTCCTGTGATGGTCAAATGTTGTAGGAAAAGCCCAACTCGACGCCTTCTTTCTATGGGCCTTTCATAACTGAAAGCGGTTATTTAAGGCCGTCCTGGTAGTATTTCTCAGAAGAAACTTGGGTAATTGCCACCTCTTGTTTTGAGGTCCGCTTTAAACCAAGACCTCAGTTTCTTACTCGCATGAGAACAGCTTTCTCTCTTGAACGTTGATCTTTCGTGTTTGTTGAAAATGCGTTGGCTCATTTTTTGAGCTGTGCCATCACGGATTTTCAACTTGGGCTATATTCAACTACTTCAAGTATTTTACAGCTTTCATCCTATTCTACTTTCTTAAAATAACGGTCGCTTTTCGATCAGGCAGCCTCTTGTAGAACACACGTTTCGTTTTAGTTTAATTCGGTTTTAGCTATTAACAGACTGAAGAATTCTTTGTGTATCCGCCTAAAGAAATCTTACTGAGCCATGAAAACTCATTGTTTAGAGAAGCCGAGGCGCCGTGTTAACATAGCGCCGCAATTAGTCGAACAAAACTTGTACGCCCAGCAATGTGTAATGCGCCATGAGGTGCCGAGCTTTCTTCAGCCACGCTC